>CM068984.1:6625000-7014009 GCA_035357415.1 Ophraella communa
TGCTAATTCTAGCGAAACGGTGTTATTGAATTAAAACGTATTTTTGAATAAATAGTGGAAGTTTCATTCAACCGTTTAGTTGTTTACTCTTCTTAGTTACCTATTAGTCTCATTATCCAACACAACTATAGGTATAAAACGCTCTACATTATTTCAAGACGAATTTCATTACATTTCGATACCTTACTTACTTTTGGAACCTTTTATTGTTTCATACACTCGACCTTAAAGCGATTAGTAGTTACAAAAAATACTTTCTAATCCTTCATGTAATTAAAAATGCCTTATCAGCCACTTCTTGTATTCAATAATCTGTATTTGTTTTAAGAACAATAAATAACTGAAAGGTTGAACTAAACTTCCACTATACAGCTGTTTCGCTAATAACTAGCATCGTCAGATTGACATATTGAAGTTACAAACAAAATGTACCGTTCAATTATTTATTGTTTTTAGTAAGATGAACTTCCACAAAGTAAAGGTTACCACAATCGATTTCATTGTATCTGTTTTGTTCCTAAAGCAGCTTTTTTGTTGGACGCTACATATTACAACAATATCATGCTTGCGATTTCTTTCAGCTACAGAATATGTTGCTTTGCAATGTTTTGCTAATAAAAATCATATTCTTAAATCAGATAATATAAGAATCACACACAAATATAATTTATATGTGATATTTTATTTTATCGACAACTTGATTAAGACACATTTGAAATATTTTTTATAATATTTCAAAACCTGTACAGTCGCCTTTAGAATAGCATAATCATGTTAAATGTGAATTTCGTTTACCTACCGAAGTTATAAAAACGCCCTTTAAATGCCTACATTAAATGGTTTTTGGAAATTAAATTTATTTACAAGGGACAGGTAATTTGTAAATAAAATACCTTATGCTGCAAACATTAAAGATGTGGGCGTGGACAACTGTTTAACTGATTTGAAATTTATTATTATTTAAATCGTGATTGGTTATACACAATGAATAGGCCGTCCTTAAAATTAAGGCCGTCCTTAAAATTAATTCATTGTAAGCGATTTGAGTTTGAACATGTATATGCTATTCTGATGCCGATAGTACAAATAATTTTATTCCATAAGTAGATTCCACATTGTATAATGACTATCTAACTAAACAGTAGCTATATGACTTGATTGTATATTATCTGAGTTCATACAGATTAGAGCTGTAGCATTCGATTCTTAATTTTTATACCTTAGAAATGGTTTTTTCTACAACCCTTAAAAAACTATAGGTACCTTAAATATTGGGTAACTTAAAAAAATCCACCACCAGCTATTGATTGAGTAACTTCTCGGTACTAAGTTGTTTTATGTTTTTATGTTATCGGTTTTACTTTTTATAACAAAAAAGTATGCTTGTTAAAATCGTAAATTAAAAAACTGAGTCGTTAAAGTCGTCTGGCACTAAACCCAATCAAGATTTACTCTTGAACGGACGTGATGTATTTCAGATATTACGATTGAGATAAAGATATTTATTCGTTTATCCGTTTGTAGCAAATTTAAAACTACCTGTAAAATAACCTATCGATAAATCTGAACTTATTCGCGGATAAAGCCATTTCGAATCGTTTTCTGTGATATGTTTAAGTTTAAAGAAATCGACATTTGAAAACCCATTCTCCGGTATAATAGTGTCCTCGTAAAATTTGTCGTAAAAACGATTGTTTGTTAAAACAATTAAATATTTATTGAAGAAGACTGTCGATACAATTGTATATATATAAGAAGCTTTATGCAGCTTTAAAATCTCTTTCTATTCTGTTCGATTTTTTGCTTTTTGTTTCCAGTTGCGGATTTGTTTTTCTCTTAGGTCCTCCTCTACTGCATCTCTCCAGCTTCTTCTAGGTCTGCCTCGTTTTCTCGTCCCTTCTGGGATTTTCCAAGCTATTGTTTTTAAAGCTCTGTTATCGTCCATTCTTTGTAGATGACCTAGCCACTGCAATCTTCTTTTTTTACAAATTTGCTGACAGGAGCCTCTTTAAATAATTCGTATAATTCGCCATTTGATCTTCTTTCCCATCCTATATCCGTTTTTCTTCCTCCAAAGATCCGTCTTAGAATTTTTCTTTCCCAAGTCTCCAAACGTTGTGTTGTTTTGTTTGTCATTATCCATGTTTCGCACGCATAGGTTAGTGTGGGTCTTATCATTGTTTTATAGATTCTGATCTTTGTTTTTCTGGAAATTTCTTTACTTTTTAGAGCTCTTCTTAGGCTTCCTGTACAATTATTACTCTTAGCAATTCGTAGCTCTATTTCGTTTTCTTCTTGGCATTTATTATCTATTAGGACTCCTAGGTACATGAAACGCTCAACTTCTTCGAATTCTAGCGTAGTTCCATCTTGTTTACGTATTTGAAGATTTGTCATACTTCGACTTCCATGTTTATTCTTTAACTCCATATATTTAGTTTTACTTATATTAATTTGTAATCCTATCGTCTCTGCTACTCTTTGGTATGTTATTTCTTTCAGCTCTTATACTTCTTGCTATTAACGCAATATCGTCGGCGTATGCTAAACTTTGATGACTTCTATTGAATAGTATTTCTTTTCTATTAATATTGCTTTGTCTTACTATATATTCCAGGGCTAGGTTAAATAAAGTTGTTAATAGTGGGTCCCCTTGTCTTAGCCCTTGTTGTACTTTAAAATATTCACTCACATTACCTTCAACTTTTACTCGGTTTGTTGTATCTTTTAAAGTCATCTGTGTTAGTCTTACTAACACAGTTTCTGTGGGATTCCAAGATTCCTTAATATCTTAATTAATTTCTGCCTGTAAGCTTTCATAAAATCTACGAAAAGTATCTGCATTGGAATTTCATATTCATAACAATCGGACATTATTTGTTTTAAAGTGAATAATTGATAAGTTGTCCCTTTACCTTTCCTAAAACCTGCTTGGTATTCTTCTGATGAAACAATTACACATTTATTGAAGAAGACTGTCGATACAATTGTACCTTTATGAAATTTGACGTTTACTGAGAAAGTATTATTAAAAATTCAAGTTTCAAGGATTCAAGGATTGTAACTAGGTGTATCCAAATATTATTATAGATTGTGACTTCCTTTTACACAGCGCATCATCAAATAGGTGCCACCTAGAATTTTTGGATTTTTTTTTAATTATTATGAAACCTACAAGAAATGGATTGTCATTAGATGTTGTATAATATTTCAGAAATGTTCCAAAGTAGTGTTCAACCATTTTTCGTTCTAATTTTAGAACGAAAAATGGCGTATTACTTAACATCTACATTTTTCGTCCGCACTGAATAAACTCATCAGATATATTTAAGTTGTTTTCTTTTTGTATATTAATTGGTTTATCAGGGCCAAATTTGAATGGGAATATAGTAGGGGGGCTTAATAACTCAATTAGGGATACAGCTTTTCGTTTTTGTTTTTTTGTACCAGACGGTCTTAAAGAGTTACTATATTGAGTATCCTTTGGTGTATTAGTTTTGTTTGACTGGGATGCTACTGGTCGACTGGTTTTTTGGTTGATTCTTGGATGGGGGAGAGAAGGAAATTCTTCCTCTGTTACATGATGAAGTGCTTGATATTTATTATTAGTCTTTAATGTTGAAGCATACGTTGTTTTGTTTAAAATTTTTGCTTCCGTAAAAGTTAAATTTTCTTCAGCCATTTTTTTCTTTATTTCACTTTGCTTAATATAAGTTGGGCAGGATTTAGAAATTGATTTATGGGCATTTGTTTTGCAATATATACAACAATTATCTTGTGGATCATGACATGAATGTGTTTCATCCTTAGTTTTACCACAATTTATGCAAAGAGCAACCGTGCTACGACATTGTTTAGCTACATGACCATATTTAAGGCATCTATAACACTGTGTTACTTTGTGGATATATGGTTCCACTGGACAGGACACTGAGTTTATAAAAATATTTGAAGGTAGCATATTCCCTTCGAAAGTTACAATGATTGTTTGGCGCGGAATAAGAACTGATTCTCCTTCAGATATAATTTTTCATTTTATTCTCCGAATTTTGGTTATAGTTACCGCAGAAAGAAAATTCTTGAAAAGATATTCCTCATCGAAACAGGTATCAACATTCTTGACAACTCCTTTTCTCGATAATAAATTATTTGGAATATAAGCTATTAAATTTTCTTTTTTTAATTCTTCATTTGTCACCAATTTATTAGCATCTTTTATTGTTTTTAATTGTACCCTAATTCTATTTTTACCAACCCTATCAATTTTAACTATATTTTGAATGTTTAACTTTTTATGGAGAATATGACCAGCTGCCATAGGGTGTAATTTACCTATGTTTTCAGTATTAACTTTTTCAATGAATACATATATAAAGTTCGAATATAAATTGGGTTTTTGTAAATTGAAAACCTTACTTTTTTGCTTCACATAATACTCCTTATTCTTTTCCTGGTCTTTATCATTGATTGAGCTATTCTACTTGTGTCTTCTTTGTTCAATGTTCCCCCTTTATCAGGGGGAGGATCGTCTCCCATGTTTGTATCTCACCCGCACTATTATTGTAAATTATCGTCCTCACTAATGTATATTTTAATCAACAATATTTTTAGTTCTTGCAAGATAAACAATTAGTAGGTTTTTTAACACAATAAGTACACCCAGATCGATAGGCACTCTACAATTTTAATCGCTCGGAGGTCGCAGGTTAACTGTTTTACAATTTTCATGTAAGTATTTTATCTTTATTATTGTATTAATTTAACAGGTCGGATGAAAAGTCCCCGGTCTGACCTATAGATGACGACACTAGAATTAAATCCATTTCATTTTTAGATAGTATCAACCTTCAAAAGATTCGTGTAAAAATTTGACAGCTGTCGGACTATTAGTTTGTGAGATATTGCATTTTTAGTGAAGCAACTTTTGTTATTTTCAAAAAGATGGAAAAAAAAGAATTTCGTGTGCATATTAAATATTGTTATTTGAAAGGAAAAAATACAGTTTAAGCAAAAGCTTGGCTTGATAATGAGTTTCCGGACTCTGCGCCAGGAAAATCAACAATCATTGACTGGTACGCAAAATTCAAGCGTAGTGAAATGAGCACCGAAGACGGTGAACGCAGTGGACGCCCAAAATAAAGAGGTGGTTACCGACAAAAATATCAAAAAAATCCACAAAATGATTTTGAGTGACCGTAAAGTGAATATGATCGAGATAGCTGACACTCTAAAGATATCTAAGGAACGTTTTGGACATATCGTTCACGAATATTTGGGTATGCGGAAGCTCTGTGCGAAATGGGTGCCGCGCGTGCTCACAATCGACCAAAAACAGCAATGAATTGATGATTCTGAGCAGTGTATGCAGCTGTTAAGTCGTAATAAACCCGATTTTTTGCGTCGATATGTGACTATGGATGAAACTTGGCTCCATCACTACACGCCTGAGTCCAATCGACAGTCAGCTGAGTGGACTGCGGCCGGTGAACCGCCACCAAAGCGTGGAAAGACTCAACAGTCAGCTGGCAAAGTTATGGCCTCAGTTTTTTGGGATACACACGGTATATTGTTCATCGACTATTTGGAAAAGGGAAAAACAATCAACAGCGACTATTACTGTGCATTATTGGAGCGATTGTAGACCGAAATCGAGAAAAAACGGCCCCATATGAAGAAGAAAAAATGTTGTTTCATCAAGACAATGCACCGTGTCACAAATCAATGAAAACGATGGCAAAATTGAATGAATTGAGCTTCGAATTGCTTCTTCACCCACCGTATTCTCCAGATCTAGCCCCCAGCGACTTTTTCCTTTTCTCTGACCTGAAGAGAATGCTCGCGGGAAAAAAATTTGGCTCTGATACTGAGGTAATCGCCGAAACTGAAGCCTATTTTGAGGACAAACCGAGGGAGTACTACAAAAATGGTATCGAAAAGTTGGAAGGTCGCTATAATCGCTGTCTCGTCCTTGAAGGCAACTATGTTGAATAAAAAAAATGAATTTTGTCAAAATATTGTGTTTTACTATGGTAGACCGGGGACTTTTCAGCCGACCTGTTACTCATGAAATATGTCGTTCTCCTTGTTCATGTAACTTCTGTACGTAAACAATAATAGTATAAACGTAACTAGAATTGTAAGTAATGGGATTACAACTCGTATAACGTACTATACTTTTTCTACGCCCTTCTATTTTCTTCTATGAAAAAAAGGAAATCACAATTATTTAAACTTTATTATAATAATTATTAAGTTATTCAGCAATTTTACGTGGTGTAATATCGATTGTGTTTATCCCCACAACCTGTTTTGTACATTTTCCATTTCTGTAATTAACAAATAAAGAAACTACAGGAGGACGCAAACTCATATACTTTTGACATATGGTATAAAACGTATCTAGTACTACAAATGAACGTCTCGTTTTAGTTTTAGAATGTGGAATATTAATTACAAAAGAATTTCCTGTATCATGAATGTCTTCCATTTTTCTTCTTGTTAATCCTTTAGCTTTAGCTTATCGTCTGAAGCATTTTTCAGATACGTATCAATTTGTTCTGCAGACAGCATTTTCGATTTTCTACTTTTAATTCCATCCGATCGCCTTTCAGTAGGGTGATTAGATTTGGATAATTTGATATGTTAATGTTATTGTTCAATTTCATTTCACAAGTATCCATGACAACACGTATTTTAAAAAAAGCAATAATGTCAAACAGAACTGTCACTGTTCTCAGTCGTTTTTAAACTGAAGAAGGGTTAATCCTCATTTTTCCACTACAAAATATATCCTGAAGGTTCTTTTCAAATTATAAATTAAGATAAAAGTTAAGTGAAAGTGATATTTTCCATTCTCTAATTTAGTAAGTCCAAATTCCTATTCAGTTAAAAAAAATATCTACGCAATGTCTCAGTGAATGACAAAGTTGTCAAATAATATAAATTTCAATCAAACATATTTCCGGTATTTGAAGCCGGTGGTCCTTCGTTTCATGTTAAGTTATTTTTATATTTTGATCTTCGTTTGTATACTCGTTAATACGAGTTTGCTTGTACATTCATAATAAATGGAAAAATTATAATGTCGTCTTGATTGATATCTACGATTCCAACAATCAGTGATTCAACCAGCTTAAGTAGTCCATTTGAAGGTGGGAAGAGTGATTAGCGGCTTAACCCGATGTTGAGGCTGATATGAATGTCTACCCCCCAACAGTTATTATTAATGTTTAGTATTTTCAGCATCGAATAAATAGCCCATAGTGAAGATGATTTCATAATTTTTGATAATTCTTCAAGATACGCAAGGAAAACATTCTCCGAAATTCTTTGGATTTTCGCGGTAACAAATTTTGTGTGGCAGCTTGAGATTTTTCTAATATCTCCGGCGGAGTCCTCATAATTTCATCATTTTCACTACTAGAAGACATTTTTGTAGATGAAGTTGAGAAAATGTTAATTGGCATATAAAACTTATTATTTTCATAACATACTATGAGAAAATGAGACTTATTTTTGAGAAATTGAATAATGTGTTGCCGAAATTTAGGGGCATTACTCACGTGTATGTTATGAGATATTATTACGCGCATGTGATTTTTAAATGTCACTTACAGTGCGATTTTTTACGTTTACAGACCTGGGCGTAGAAAAAATTTATTATTATTACCCTCAAGGTTTATCCTCTATCAACTTCGCAATTTTTACACTCCACAAAATTTAGGTACATTTAAAAAGTTGCCTTTTACCGAGTATCCTTATTATCCCTAAAAATGTGATTTGCATATTTAAGAGCGCGATAACCACCACCAAATGTTTGACGGGTCAATGGTTTTACAATCCTGAAGTACGCTGATTCTTTTAACACTTATTAAACAAAATAACCGTCAGAACTCGGGCTGTCATTCCAAAATGGGTTTTCCTTTATCTCTGCATTAGAAATTTTACCTGTTTCGAAACCAAAATTGTTGGTTACTGTTTATTTTTTTTGCACAAGATTTTCATTAAGAAATATGAAATAACGAATACACTTTACCATTCAATAACTAACTAAATTGCACATAAAATGTAGTTAATTAACTTCATTCGTTTAAACTTGGCCCTTTGTCAAGTGAAAAACCATTTAAGTAGCGAACATAGCGATAAATTAGGAAAAACGGAATCCGACATGAGCAAGCTCGCTTTTATTCTCTCAAATAAACGGACTTAGGGACATTGGGGTGTTTTAGACCAGGCCGAATTCGAACAAAAAAAAACAATAGTTGACGATTGGTGTTTGCCAACAAAAAAGCTCTTACATTGCTCCAAAATGTTCAGTTTCTAACAAAAATATGATAGTAAAAAATGTGGTCACGTTTAGTACAAATGACTTTTGGGTTGGTCAATATCGCGTTAAAAAAGTTGAATGCCAAGAAGGTTTTAATTAACTTACAAGCACGTGTCGGTGAAAAGTGTGATGGAATTCTAAATGCCCGTTTCCAAAAGGGTTGTTAAAAAGGATTTAATCACATTTTTTAAGACTTGGGGATTTAAAAACGTATACCTAATTAAGACGTGAAAATTGTCCTAAAATAATGATGGGATAGTCTAATCCCATGTACTTTTGTCTTTTTAATTTGGTATTTTTCTTAGTCCCAACATCGTTGTCGATCGATGGTGATTGATATATCCCTCACTCCGGGGTTTTCTAAATTTCTCAGGACCTTCTCCAGCGATTCCGTTCATTTGCTTGCCAGGGTGCGAACACAAAACTTGAGTCCGTGGGCTTTTCCACTGCCTTAGTCCAACCTCATGCAGTCGGTGATCGCCCATGCTACCTTCACCTTTCAGGTCGTCCTTGAACTGTTATGTATGAATGAGTTAGGGGTGATGATTACACTGCGACCCATAGGATCTATTGTGTCCCCCCTTACTTGCCATGTTCTGATGTTTTCTCAGATTTATAGCAGCTCTTCGAGTCCTATTTTCCTGAGGAAGTTTAGGACATCGTCGGGCTTCAAATCAGGTAGATCCCCTTCCTCTATTTCATGTGCTCCTAGGTATCTAGCCCTAGAATTTTGCAAGGCAGGACATTCTGAGAGTATATGTATTGAGGTTTCATCCTCTTCCTCACAGAATCTGCACTTTGCTTCATCTGCTAACCCTAGTTTCTTCATGTGGCTTCTTAACCGGCAATGCCCGGTTAATATTCCCGTTAGAATACGGAGCCTTTTTTTACTGAGGTTGAGGCAGCTAAGAGATCTCTTCTGGTCATAGTTCCCCAGTAGTATCTTAGATTGCCTCAATCCTTCCAGCTGATTCCAGTACTCGGATTTTTCTTTCTCCATTTCCTCCCTTAGTTTTCCTAAGATTACTTTACTGCTGATCCCACAAGATGGTTCTGGTCCCAAATGTGGGGTTTCAGCTCCTTTTTTTGCCAGCTTATCTGCTGTTTCATTCCCCTCTATTCCTATGTGTCCCGGGACCCATAGGAGGGTGACAGTGTTCTTCTGGCCTAGTTCATTTAGTTTGCCTAGGCATTCCCAAACCATCTTCGAACTGATTATATTTGAACTCAGCGCTTTGATGGCTGCTTGACTATCCGACATGATCACAATCTCTTGTCTGCGATAGTTTCTTCCAATATTGAATTCCACACATCTTCCGATGGCGCGGACTTCTGCTTGAAAGATGCTCGGGTATGTGCCCAAGCTTTCTGAGTATTTGGCTCTCGGTCCAAAAACTCCTATCCCAGTTCCCTCGTCTAGCTTGGAACCGTCCGTATACCACTTTATGGTATTCTGGTTTAAATTCTGTATGGTGTCTTCATCCCATTCAGATTTATTACTCAACTTTGTGATGAATTTTCTCACAAAGTTGAATTTCTTTGGCATATCATCTTGGGGCATTTCCCAAGTTTGATCAAAGTGAAGTGATCGAGGTTTTTCCCTGATAATTCCTTCTTTGATCATTCTATATATTGTTTTCTTCCTTACACTTTCTAGCAGAATGTGCAGTGGGGTCAAGTTTAAAATCACCTCCATTGCAGCAGTGAGGCAAGTTCCCATTGCTCCAGTGATACATGAACAGGCTAGTCTCTGAATTTTCGAGAGGTTTTTCCTCGTCGTATTCAGATTAGCCCTTACGCCCCAAGCCACTGCCCCATATGTGATAATGGTCTCACTATTGCTGTGTACATCCATTGCAGGATACGTGGGTTACATCCCCAGTTCTTCCCTGCAATGTTCCTACACACCATGAGGGCCTTGGTTGCTTTATGTATTACTTCGTCTTCGTGTTTGTTCCAGAGTAACCTGCTATCTAGGATTAGCCCTAGATATTTTACCTCTGTTTTCCACTCGACGATGTTCTCCCCTATTTTTATGATTTTTAGATTAGGTTTCTTTTTCCTTGTAAAGGCTACTAGTGTGGTTTTGGTGGGGTTGATGCTGAGTCCCACCGAGTCACACCATTGTTCCGCAATGTTCAATCCTCTTTGAACAATATCACAGAGGACGTTTTCATACTTCCCTTTTGCCAGGATAACCATGTCGTCGGAATACCCTTGAGATGGTATGCCTTCCCCAGTCAATTGACAGAGCAGACTGTCCACAGTGAGACTCCACATAAGCGGGGATGCAACTCCCCCCTGTGGACAGCCTCTGGTCACATTAATGGAGATAGTGTCTTGTCCTGCCTCCATTTCTGCGATTCTTGTAGATAGCAGTTGCGACATCCAACTGGAAGTCGTTCTATCTACTCCTTTCTCAATCAATGCTCTTTTGACTGCCTCATGTGGCGTATTGTCAAAGGCCCCTTCTATGTCTAGAAAGGCACATACCACGGTCTCTTTTTTGTTCAGTGCGTCTTGGATTTCGTCCGTCAACTGTGTTAAAGCGGTTTCCGTGGACTTTCCCGCTTGGTACGCATGTTGACGAGGGTGCAATGGCACCTGTTCCAAGATTTCTGTTCTAATGTAGTTGTCTACAGTTGTCTTGAACTGTTAACTTTCCGTGGTATCGTGGAGTGCGATGTTTGCAAAACTTAAGTTTTCTTCCATTTGTCAACGATGAGAGTCTCTGAACGGGCTTGACTTCGTTAAGGATGGAAACATTTGTTCTTCTGGATGTCCGTGGAATCCGCAGCCTTTCCCACATCCACATCTGTAAAGAATCCATTCGCCCCCGATCAGCTGCGCGAATGGTCCAATTCACCAAGGCGTATGAGAAAAAAATTTGGAAATTAGCGTATTAATCAGTTTGATTTGGCTATACGATATGTTGTGTTCTATTCAGTTTAACTAGTTTAATAATAATAATTAATAAAACGTTTTTTTTTATTAATTTCTGACAGTAAACATCAAAAACAAAATAAAAAGTTATCTAGCACATATAATAATAATTCTCCGGGCTGTAGTAAAAAGTCAATGATAGTATAAACGATCAGGTGGTCTTCGGAGTCTTGAAGATCTCCTTGGGCCTGTTTGTGGATTTAAAATATGATTGTTCTGTTGCTGCTCAGTGCTCTGCTTTGTAGGACTCGTATTATATGGATATGGAAAGCTATTACATACAATTGTTGACGTACGTGGCTTATTAACATATTCATCGAAATCATCATGACTTGTTGTAATATCTTCGTTCTCTTGGTCCGCAGGGGTACTTGTCGAATTTCGAGTCGATACTTCTGAAGATTGGTTGTCACATTCAAAATTTTGAGAAATCACAGTGGGTCTAAAAAATTATATTAGTTGGTCGTTGGGCGACAATTTGTAACCATATTATTACGTTGGACGTCAATTTGTAATATGATTTACATGTTGATAGTGAATTTATAAAAATATTTAGTTAACTTTTAAAAAAAAATAACAATATACCAAAAGAAATAATGTAATTTACAATAAAATAACCATTAATCTTAATTTCGTCTTTAATTAGTTGTAAAAGATATTTCAATAATTAACAAAATTTATAAATGTTTATCACAGCAAAAATTATGATAGTTAAATACCTCGTCTAGGGGTGAGTAAGTTCATTAGCTCTGACTATAGTACAATATTTGTTTCTTTAAGAAATTATAAGGGCGCCACTGAAATCTTTTATTTTTTATGATACTACTGAAGAAAGTTGTTTTAAGCTGTTATTTAAATAAGTATCATAAGATGACAGAAAGATGTCAGAAAAAACTGTCTATGAAGATAAAAAAATGAAAATGTACCAAAAATATGAAAATGTACCAAAAGATAAATAGATTTCCTTGGTGCTTAAATGAATGAAATTGAGAATACGTTACAAAAAAATAATCCGCAAACAGTTCTTTACAAAAACTTATTCTAATACAGTTGACGATACTAAAATGATTTTTATATTACGTTTAAGAAATAAAGAAAAACGAGACAGCTGTATAATATTATAAATGCATTTACGTTGGTCGACTTATCTTTTTTTACATATGATCCATTGGTTGATCCAGGAGAGGGCTGGTCCAGTGAAGGGTTGGTCTGATGAACCGTCCACCAATGTAGAACCAATCAGTGTAATGTCTTTGAAATTTGTAGTGTCTTTGGAATTTGTAGTGTCTTTTAAATTGAAATTTGTCACGTCTTTTGACTTGAAATTTGTAACGTCTTTTAACTTGAAATTTTTAACGTCTTTGGTATTGTATATTCCAATGCTGTGTATAACACCAATCACAATAAAAGAATCGTGGTTTAAGGTATTGGACTATGCCACATTAAAGATCGTGTATAAAGTTGGAATTACTGACAGGAATCGTTTATAATAATTAACTTGTTAAAAACTCTATACAATAGATGGTGTTAGTGTAAGCCATATAATTAATTTAAAAATACTACGTTTTTAGTTAACATATCATGTTACAAATTTTCACGTCTTAATTAGGTATACGTTTTTAAATCCCCAAATCTCAGATCGGTGATCGCCCATGCTACCTTCACCTTTCAGGTCGTCCTTGAACTGTTGACTTTCCGTGGTATCGTGGAGTGCGATGTCTGAAAAACTTACGTTTTCTTCCATTTGTCAACGATGAGAGTCTGAACGGGCTTGACTTCTTTTAGGATGGAAACATTTGTTCTTCTGGATATCCGTGGGATCCGCAGCCTTCCGCATCAGGTGGTCTTCGGAGCCTTGAAGATCTCCTTGGGCCTGTTTGTGGATTTAAAATATGATTGTTATGTTGCTGCTCAGTGCTCTGCTCTGTAGGACTCGTATTATATGGATATGGAAAGCTATTACATACAGTTGTTGACGTACATGGCTTATTAACATATTCATCGAAATCATCATGACTTGTAATATCTTCGTTCTCTTGGTCCGCAGTGGTACTTGTCGAATTTCGAGTCGATACTTCTGAAGATTGGTTGTCACATTCAAAATTTTGAGAAATCACAGCGGGTCTAAAAACTTGTAATATTAGTTGGTCGTTGGGCGACAATTTGTAACCATATTATTACGTTGGACGTCAATTTGTAATATGATTTACATGTTGATAGTGAATTTATAAAAATATTTAGTTAACTTTTAAAAAAAAATAACAATATACCAAAAGAAAAAATGTAATTTACAATAAAACAACCATTAATCTTAATTTCGTCTTTAATTAGTTGTAAAAGATATTTCAATAATTAACAAAATTTATAAATGTTTATCACAGCAAAAATTATGATAGTTAAATACCTCGGCTAGGGGTGAGTAAGTTCATTAGCTCTGACTATAGTACAATATTTGTTTCTTTAAGAAATTATAAGGGCGCCACTGAAATCTTTTATTTTTTATGATACTACTGAAGAAAGTTGTTTTAAGCTGTTATTTAAATAAGTATCATAAGATGACAGAAAGATGTCAGTAAAAACTGTCTATAAAGATAAAAAAAATGAAAATGTACCAAAAATATGAAAATGTACCAAAAGATAAATAGATTTCCTTGGTGCTTAAATGAATGAAATTGAGAATACGTTACAAAAAAAAATAATCCGCAAACAGTTCTTTACAAAAACTTATTCTAATACAGTTGACGATACTAAAATGATTTTTATATTACGTTTAAGAAATAAAGAGAAACGAGACAACTGTATAATATTATAAATGCATTTACGTTGCTCGACTTATCTTTTTTTACATATGATCCATTGGTTGATCCAGGAGAGGGCTGATCCAGTGAAGGCTTATCCAGGATCAGTGTAATGTCTTTGAAATTTGTAGTGGCTTTGGAATTTGTAGTGTCTTTTAAATTGAAATTTGTCACGTCTTTTGACTTGAAATTTGTAACGTCTTTTGAATTTGTAGTGTCTTTTGGTATTGTATATTCCAATGCTGTGAAAAATAGTCAGCATCAGCCACGTGTTCGTTTATTTTTTTCCGTACAAAAAGAACAAAACAGCGTATTCTGAAATCTACATTTATCATTAGGATATATTATAGAAAATACAGTAGTAACAAAAGATACATTAATATAACAATTAGAATTCCAAAATAGTACTCAACTCGCCATTTTGTATTTTTTTTTTTTTAAATTTACAATTATTACTTTTAAATTGCCCTCAAAATATACTTGAAATAATTATTAATGTGAAAATTCTCATCTGATTATATAGTAGGTACTATCAAGATTTATAGAAATTATATTTAAAATCTTTTACCAAAAATAAAAATCAAAAAACATACCTGTGTATAACACCAATGACAATAAGAGAATGAATCGTGGTTTAAGGTATTGGACTGAGCCACATTAAAGATCGTGTATAAAGTTGGAATTACTGACAGGAATCGTTTATAATAATTAACATGTTAAAAACTCTATACAATAGATGGTGTTAGTGTTAGCCATATAATTAATTTAAAAATACTACGCTTTTAGTTAACATATCATGTTACAAACTCTATAATGTCTTTTGAGTGGTTGTTGATTGTTTTGCTGTCTTGTTTGATTTTCCATAGTTTTTTATTGTGTTAATTCGGTTTTAGTTACAGGCTTCTTAATATTGCACGATCGAAGTTGGTTGAAATGTCTTTTTATTTTGTAGCCATCGTCCAATTCAATTATGTAATGTAATTTCCCCAACCGATTTATAACAGTTCCATACTTCCAATAAATGTTTCCATGATAATTTCGTGACTGTACTCTTGTTCCGATTAAATAAAATTGATTAAAATTTGGTTGAATTGCATTATTTTTATCTGGTTTTTGAGGTAAAATAAGATCTAATTTTGTACGAATATTCTGACCAAACAACAATTCTGCGGGTGTCTTCCCATTTAAAAGGGGTGTTGTTCTAAACTTAAGTAAAAATCTATGTAGTTTCTCAGGTATAGTTCCTGGTTCTTCAGACATTTTTTTCATTTTTTCTTTAAATGTTTGCACATATCTTTCTGCTTGTCCATTGGTAGCCGGATATCCTGGAGCAATAAGTCTTTGTCTTATCCCATTTCTTTTACAAAATTCAACAAAATCTATTGATTTAAAAATGGATGCATTGTCACTAACCATTATTTCTGGTAATCCGTAACAACTGAAAATTTCTCGTAGATAATGGATTGTACCAGAAGTGGTTGGTGCATTTTTAGACATTTTTATTTCGGGCCATTTATTCTTTGCATCTACAACTATAAAAAAATGATTATTAAAAATTGTTCCAGCATAATCTATGTGAATCCGTTGCCAATTTTTTTCCGGCTCTTCCCATTGGTGTAGAGGTGCCTTCTTGGGAGTTTTCTTGATATCACAACAGGCTTTACAATTATTAACTCTATGTCTTTATCAGTACCCTTCCAGTAACAGTATCTTCGGGCTATAGATTTCATTTTTACTATTCCTATGTGAGTACTATGTAGTTCTTGTAATATTGCTGTTTGAAGACATTCTGGTATGATTACTCGATTATGTTTAAAAATTATCCCTTCCTGTAAAGTATATTTTAAGTAATTTTGAGACTTTGAAAATTGTGGTTGTATATTTTGCTGGTATCTGTTATTGTATCTTGACTTTTGACTGGAAATTCTATTTACTGAAGATGTAGGCATCTTTTCATAAACGTCTCTATTTTGTATTTTTGAAGCTTCAATAGCTAGTGCAATCTCTACTGTTCGTTCAAAGGTAATGTTTGTTTCTTGTACTATTTTCCCCCGAATTTCTTCATCTCTTAAGCCACGAATAAATTAAGCTCGTAAAAATATTTCCATCACATATTTTTTACAATTACCACAGGCGCTGTGGTTTTCACATTTAACTTTAATGTCACAATACTTTATTTGCTCTTTCAGAGAGGCAACAAATGTGGAGATTGACTCATCCATACTCTGATATTTTGATAAAAATTTGTGCTGCTCAGTGAGAACGTTCATTTTAGGTGACAAATGGCGCTGTAGTAACACTATAAGTTCATTGTAAGTCCTAGTATTTGGTAAATCAGGAGATGTAAGGCTTGATAAAATTTTATAATATTTACTTCCTAGACAATTGATCAATATCATAACTTTTGCATCATTCGTATCTTCGTCGGAAGCATATCTATTGTTTGCCAGTTGTCTTCATCGGCTCAAAAAACTGCATTTTTGAGCACCCAAAACATGGATTTGATGAGTCATCTGCCGTATAGTCCTGACTTGGCACCGAATGACTTCTTTTTATTCCCTTATGTTGAATATTAAATACAATTAAACACAATATTAATATATTCTAAATTATATTTTTGCTTATAAAATTCTCTCATGCTAAACACTGTATAAAAATGTGTATCTATGTTTTTAGTTGTATGAGTCAGTGTTTCTACTGATATCATATACCTATAAAATATTTTCAGTGAATCAGTAATATAATTAAGTTAAAACTATTAGGAAGTATTTTATGTACCCTGCCCTAAATTAACAGGTTATGGGCCCAGGGCACAAATTTACAAAGTGAATTATTTTAAAAAAGTTTAGTAGTGCGTGTATGTGATTATACACCATGCAGGAAAACAAAAATACAAGAAACATTATTCCGTTTAACGGTGAAAAATATGGGATTTGGAAATTTCGAATTGGAGCCTTATTAGCAGACGGTGTAATTCCTGACCAACCAGATGAAGAATGGAAGAAACGGAATCTGACTGCCCGCAATTTTATAGCAATAGTGATTCTTTTCTGAGTTTTGCACAAGAACAGCAGTTTGCTAAGAAAATACTTGAGCATTTACATACTATCTACGTCAGAAAAAGTCTAGCTACCCAGTTAACTTTAAGAAAAAAACTTTTATTGTTAAAGTTACAACCGAATGAAAACTTGTTACAACATTTTCAATGCTTTGGAGATATAATTGCAGAATTAGCGTCGGCCGGCGCAAAACTTATTACTAACATCACCGGCCAGTCTTGAAACCTTATCAGAAGATAATTTGAATCTGGCGTTCGTTAAAAATCGCCTAATTGATTATGAGATTAAAATTAAAGCTGAAGTGACTACAACAGTTCTCCAAACAGGTGCCATTTCAGAACAAAGTAGGTACATCACATTCAAACAGAACCATTAAACATTTTCACAATAAAATCAACGAATTCAACATGGTACGTAACAAACTTCATAAAAAGTTACCGTTCCAACAAAAACCGCTTCAAACCAAAAAATTGAATATGAAATGCACACATTGTTGTTTATTGTTGACTCAGGTGCAACTGATCATATTGTAAATCGTCCAGATGTTTAGTGATTGGAAAGAACTCTCAAACCCAATAAAAATCACAGTGGCAAAAGCTGATGCGTCTGTGTTCGCTACAAGAAAAGGGACAATTGACATTGTGACAAATCAAGGACTCAAAGGGTAACTGATTGATGTTCTATATGTTCCTGAGGTTCCATACAATCTATTGTCTGTACACAAAATACAAGCCAGTGGAAATGGAGGTCAATTTCAATCCCCAAGGGATGGTTATAAAGTCTGGAAATAATATTATTGCCAGAGGTAAGTCTGAAAATGGTCTATTTGGGGTTACTTTCATGTTTCCTAAAAATATTTCTCTTTTTCAAAGCAAGATAAATCTTGGTGTAACGCATGATTATCAATTATGGCATATCAGTAAATGTATATTGTTTTATTAGGAGTAAAAGTATAACTTTTTGTGGCGAGTCTGAACGTTTGATAGCCGAACGTTAGTGAGGCCGACAATTTCAGACGAGCCACAAAAAGTGCTTTTTCTTCGAATGAAACATGCTATTTTTTCCGCAAACGGCATCCAGACTATAGAACTAATTAATATTTAAATAAAAATTCAAATCGATTGCAACGAAGTTGATAAATTCAGAGAATAATAATTATAAAACTGCGCACTACATTTCCGTGGTTACTGGTTTTGTGATTGCCAAGTCAAAAACAAATTTGACAGTTCAATAATATTTACAATGTCAGAAATATTGTAAGTGATTTAAAGCAACAATTGGACTGTGCATTTTTGGTAAGTACTTGAGCATCAAAATTTCGTTTGTTGTAGTAAGGTGTACTGAAATTTTCTTTTAGATTATATTATGTCGGATTCAGAACCCAACTGTACACCGCCCGACGTTGTTGACATTGCTAAGGCAGCTACGAATGATTTAATTCCAACTAAGTCAAGTAGAGTTTATAATCATGCTTACGAAAAATTTCTCACATGGTGCAATGTGAGAAACATTTCAAACTATTCGGAAAATGTGCTACTAGCTTATTTTTTTGAAATGACAACTAAATTAAAAATGAAAAGTTCAACAATGTGGTCTCAGTATTCCATGATAAAATCATTACTGAATATTAAACATGGATTAGATATTAGCAAATATATGAAACTACGTGCTTATCTGAAGAAGCAGAATGAAGGGTATACTCCCAAAAAGTCAAAGGTATTCATAAAAGACCAGTTTGAAGATTTTTTAAATAATGCACCTGATGAGCAATATCTAGGAATTAAGGTTAGTTATAATATTCTAACCTGCATAAATACAATCAAGTTTTTAAATACATACTACTTTTAGGTTGTTCTAATAATGGGCGTATCTGGAGCATGTAGATGCGATGAAATGGTAAACATGACAATAAACGATATAAAAGATTTAGGATCTGTTATTCATATATAAAGATTCCTGATAGTAAATCTAAAAAGCCACGATCGTTCACAATTATTGGAGAAAAATATATAAATAAGAAAATATACTTCTTTACGTCCACAAACTATGGAAAGCCGACGATTTTTTCTGAAATTTCAAAAGGTAAAATGTTATCGCATGGTCATGGGAATTCATACAATTAGTAACGTACCCAAAACAGTAGCAACTTATTTAAAACTACCGAATTCAAAAGATTACATCGGCCATGCGTTAAGAAGAACTTCAGCTACTTTGCTTGTGGATGGAGGAGCTAATATTACTTGTTTGAAACGGCATGGAGGTTGGAGGTCGAGCACTGTCGCTGAAGGATACACTGAAGACTCTTTGTCTAATAAAAAACAAACTGCAGAAAAAATCTTGATGTCGAATTCTTCTTCACTGTACCTGAATGCAGCTTCTCATGAGCGAAATTATGTCGACGTTGATGTAACAGAAGCAACAACAAGTAAGGAGTCACAGGAAATTTTGTCGATGAACTCTTTCAACTCTGCACAAAATTCGCTTGAATTGGAAGTGAATAAATCAGGTAGTGCATTAAATATGTGCGGTGCAACCTTAAATAGCTGTAATTTTACTATTAATAATTATTATCGATAATAAAGTTTAAAAGTTCAACTAGTAATTATTTTCCCTGTTAAAAATTCTACTTTTTTGTACCGCGGTCAGCGTACAAAAAAGTACTTTTTTGTCCGCTCACGGCCGTACAAAAAATTGGCTTCTGTGAAATCATACTTCAACTTCATGAATTGACGTTAATAATGTCTACTTTTTTTGACGTTTGCGGAAAAAATAATTTTTTTAAACTTAAAGCAATTAACATTGAGAGGATACCTAATACAGTAAATATTGATCCCTCCAACAATCTCTGAGAAGCTTGTGTATATGGCAAGCAATCAAGGTTTCCTTTTAATAAAGGAAGTCATTTACCTGATCTGATAGAACTTCTTCAAACAACCGATTCAACCGTTTAACTTCCTTCTCATACAAAATATTAAACTGTGGTCCCATTAGAAAAATAATTACAGTTATTCATTAAAATAGAATAAAAAACTACTTACGTGAAACAACGTGTTAGGCAGATTAGACCAAAATCAATGTTAGTTACTACATTAGATTACAACTACTGTGATAGATAAAGCTAGGTCTAGCTAGAAAATAATAACCTGATCTTCAAAATCAAAATCTGTATTATATATTCCTATAATCCTATAATATATTGTAAATATACAGTGAGGTGCAAATGAAAGGAATAAATTCGTTATTTCGTAAACCGGCTACTTTAAGGAAAAATCCTGAAACAGGTCGATTTTTATTTTTAAACAGGCCATTCGTAAGTATACCTTTTTATTTTGGACGTCATCTATGTGCGCGTGATGACGTCATCGCTAAAATTTTTAAATGGAAAGGTGGGGTTTGTAATATATTATTTGAAAGGTTTTTTAAATACCTATTCAGCCATATTAATATGCCTAAATAATTCAGAGAAATGGATCATGTTAAAGATCTCCCTAAAGGCAGTAGAAAACCAGTATGTGAAGACAAACAAATAGATGTTTTCTTTGCCTTTCAAGATATTCCTCATACCAGTTCACGGCAAGTAGCATTAGATAATTATATGGACCATTCAACAGTTCTTAGAAAGCTTAAGAAGGAAAAGTGGCATCCGTACAAAGTAAGTTTAGTACAAGAACTTTGTGAAGATCATTTTGATAGACGAATTGAATTCTGTAAAACTGTAATGGAACAAAACAACAGAGATCCGATGTTTTTATAAAAGGTTCTTTTTTTTGATGAAGCTACATTTATATTAAACGGTCATGTCAATCGTCAAAATTGTTCCTACTGGGCTTCAAACAATCCACACTGGATGCAAGAGTACGGTACTCAATACCCAGAGAAAGTTAATGTTTGGGCGGGAATAATAGGTGATAAGATTATTGGGCCATACTTTTTTGAAGAAACCTTAACAGGTGCTCGATATTTAGAATTTCTTCAAATCTTCCTGCTCCCAGAATTGAACCTGTTATTTCCAAATACAAATGATTTATGGCTGTAGGAAGATGGTGGACAACGTTTTTCCAAATTGGTGGATAGATCGAAGAGGAACAATCGAATGGCCGCCTAGGTCACCTGATTTGACTCCTCTTGATTTCTTTTTGTGGGGATACTTGAAAAGTAAAGTGTAAAACAAAATATCAATGAACTTAAAGAAATTAGAAAATATTCAGGTTGCACAAATAATTTCGGAAGTTCTAGAAAAGGTTCGAGAACAGGTTGAGGTACGTCTTTCTCACTGTATTTTAGCTAAAGGCAGACAATTTGAGCACTTAATTTAGGTTTCTTTGTATATAATAAATTATAATACATAATAAATATTAATTAAAGTAATTAAAATGTATTAATTTTTTAACCGAAAATAAACATGAATTATTTAGGCATATTAATATGGCTGAATAGGTATTTAAAAGACCTTTCAAATAATATATTACAAACCCCACCTTTCCATTTAAAAATTTTAGCGATGACGTCATCACGCGCACACAGATGACGTCAAAAATAAAAAGGTATCCTTAGGAATCGCCTATTTAAAAATAAAAATCGACCTGTTTCAGAATTTTTCTTTAAAGTAGCCGGTTTACGAAATAACGAATTTACTCCTTTCAATTGTACCACACTGTATAAATATTTTGTAAAATTTTATTGCATGCTAGAAAATAAACTCTTCGAAATGAAGACATTTTAATTTTTAGTTCTCAATTAAAATCTTTTTCCCGAATTGATTTTGGGTTTTTTGTTTTTTTAAATGGGTTTTGACGGTAGAATGTAATTCAGATAAAAAAAATGAATTTGGTTTATTCTGCTTTTTAATTTTATTACTATCTACTCTTTTCCTTCTAATTAAATCGTGACGTCACTTGCTATGTGTGGTAAAATTTCGACCTTTTGAATATTATTTTCACTTTATTGGTGATTTAGAGTTCGTACACACAGAGAAATTTGTGTGAGAATGTTGTCAAGAATGTGCATTTAAAATGAAGCACGACCCTAATTCTTAGTTTAAGAAAAAATATTCTTCATTTGAATCCTGACATTCTTAAATTAACATTGCCATGCTCAATTTTTGGATTAAAAGCTACAAATAAGCACAAACATTCTTAATTTGAAAAATAAGAATTTTTGTAGCATGCATTCTTAAATTAAACATGAAGGGTGCTTAAATTAAAAATCTTAACATGTTAAATTAAGTATGGCATATCTAAATTTTCAGCACGTTGGTATGCGGTTAATAATTTAGCAATAAACGTTCTTGAATTAAGACTTAGGAATCAAGCATGTCATAACATACTTCAACGGAGAATAATCATTCTAAAATTCAGAATAACCGCCTTTCTCTTAAGATCCTTTTAAGAACACCCACACTCAAATCAAGCATGTACCATGTAGGTAACGTTCTGGAACTGACTATTAACATTTTTAAATTGAGAACGAAATTTATATTAAACATGGATAATCGTATTTCTCTTAAGAATTTGTCAAGAACGCTCATTCTCAAATTAAGCATGCCACATTCCCGAACTAAGAAGTAACATGCTTAAATTGAGAACGAAAATTCTTATATTAAGCATGGATAACCGTCTTTCTCCTAAGAATTTGTCAAGAACGGTCATTCTCAAATTAAGCATTTTACTTCTTAAACTGAGAAGTAACATGCTTAAATTGAGAATGTAAATTCTTATTTTAAGTATGGATAACGGTTTTTCCTTTAAGAATTTTTTAAGTATTCTTGAAATAAGCATGCGGCATTATTAAATTGATAGTGCGTGCTGAAATTGAGAAAGAAACTTCTTGATTTTAAGCTGGTATAACCGTCAGTTTCTAGTTGGTACTATACCTCCTTTTAACCCCCTCTTATAACATATTCTAACTCCACGAATAGACAGACAATATATTTTGTGTATTACAGTGATAATTTGTGGTGGTTTTGTTTTAAAAGTTTTAAAAGTTAGTGTAAGTATTATAAATAGTGATACACTTTTAACATGAATCTAATTAATTTAAGTGAGAGTTTTAATACGGAATTATACCAATTACCGAATTACCAAAACCAGGGGTCAATGAAATCTATAGTTTATTGAGGATTTCAATACCCAGTCATTCAGAAAATTATAGGTAAGTCATGTAATGTTATAAGTAATTTTTTGACTGCTTGTATTGGATTTTGGTAAATTATTTAAACGCCTATATATAAGTATACATTTATAAATTAACTATTAATATAATTATAATTTTGCAGGACTAAAGCTAACTGTTTGGCATATTTCGGTTGAGGATAGCGATATAGATGCTTTGTTCTCATTATCGGAACTAGCAGACCGCATAAAATTTAAATCCTGCATAAAAAATTGGAGAGGGACCCATTTTTTTTTAATTGCAGCATAGACACTTCTTTTATTGAGCAGTAAGGTGATTAACCCCTAGAATTTATATAGGAAAAGTGTTTTAGATTGTTTAAGATGTGTTTCAGGTTTTTTGAAAATATGTTTAGTTTATAGGAAATAATGAATCTATTACACTCTTTAGGGACACACTGTAATGTAAAAATTTGTTCTTAGAAGAGAATTGTTTTGTTTATTGTTTTATTTATTGTTTTATTTATTTTAATCTTTAGTAAAAGATTTATTTATCGTTTACACTTTTTTTCTTAGTCCTATTTCTTATTTATGCTTTTGCTATATGAAAACTTTTTAATTTTGGACATATTCTATTCATTCCAGACAACACATTAATTTACATACAAGAAAATTTGAAATTCAATAGTTTAATTTCATAGCCAATTATTTTTATTTATTTATTATTAAATAAGTAGTTATTACGAATACTTAGAACAAGAAAAAACGTGCTTTATTTAAGCATTCCAAATTAAACCCCGCTAATACTCAAAATAAGCATAATGATGCTTAATTTTCTGCAATATCAAATTAAGAATAAATTAATTTTTCATTATGAAGTAACATACTGTCTCTAAGTATGCTGCATGCTTAAATACAGCATACATATACTTGAATTAAGAATGAATTAGTTCTTAGAACAAGAAATAGTATACTATCATTTAGCACACAGCATACTTAAATACAGAATAGACATGCTTGGTTAAGTATGATCATACTTATAAAACACAGGTATCGTTTTTAAAACAAGAATGTTCATACTTAAATCAAGCGCGTATTCCTTTTATTAATACAAGATAAGAATGAACAAACTAAAGTTAAGCTCTACATTCTTGTATAAAGATCGTGCATAATCTTGAAATAAGAATTTTTATACTTAAATCAAACGTGCAAGATATTTATTTTAAGCATTAAATAAGAAGTTACATACTTAATTTAAGATTTTTTGTGCTTACTTTAATTACTAATTTCGAGACGATTTTTTAGCATGCGCGCTTAAAAATTTCTTAAATAAAGATTGTGGCGTGCTTGGCTCAAAAACAAGCACGAAAATGCTTATTTTTTGCTTAATTTTCAGCATGTATTTCTCTGTGTGTATGATCAATAAAAAAAATATTAAATCGCCTTATATTCTTAAATATTTTTTAAATATAAAAAAAATAGTCCACTCTTCTATTGTTTCTTAAGATACGTACATAGCTTGAGCGTTTCTTATCGAAATCAATAAAAATTGTAGAACTACTAGAATCCTGCTATTAGATACTTGCTCTACTAATAGCAAAGTAGATAGCAATAAAAATTAATTCAATTATATAACTTTTTTATAATATTCGTCCGGACCGGACTATATAATATTATGGTGCAGCAAGCAGTATAAATATTGAGTTAATCCAAATGGTCCTTTTCCGCTTTCCAGTTTCATTATTTTCTCTATTATAACGCCGGTTAAAAGTAACTTGTACTTAGCTAGTGCATAAAAATGGACGACGGCTTTGCTAAGTTACTTAATTAATTGTAGAGTAAATTATTACTGTTGCAACGACACAGAATAACTTTTTAGAGAGAGGAAAAAACAAAATTAACTGAAAAACTTTTGTTTGTTTTGTGTTAAACGGCTAGAAAATAGTACGGATTGTTAAAACATTTAAAAAAAATTTATCTGGGATAAAATTTGACTAAGGCATGTTAATATCTTTGATATTGATTTTTGCTATTGTCTTTTGCATAAGTTAACTCGTAAATATTTACTTTTTAAACCCTACTTTTGAGACTTTGCAATGGTTTTCAGATTTTTAAGAATTTCAGTGAAAGTTCCTCAGTTACCACTTGTCTTATTTTCGAGTTATGACGTTTCTAAGTTGTTGGAATGTGATACTTGACATTGTTTTATATAAATTGTTATATTTCTTTAAAAATTTTGTAAATTCAGATAACATAAAAATGTTTGGAATGGAGAAGAACGGTATTTTCAGATGGTATTGGAAATATAGGTAATACAATTTTTTAAAGAGCCCGAATTGCCAGTAAAAGTAGGAGAGGCACAAGAAAAATCAGACTCCGAAACTGACAGTGAATGAATTTGTTATTTGTATTTAAGGATTTGGATTATGTTATGTTGTAAAAAAATGTATTTAAATGGTAAATGTATAAGTTATATAATATTATTTATATTATTTCAAATTAAATTACATTTTTTTTGTAATTTATTTTATATAAGAGATATTTTTGTTTCATTTTCATAAAATATAATAATTTACATAGATGTATATCTATAACTAATTAAAGATAGCTTTTGGGGATGTTCAATTTAATTTCTTGCAATTATTTTATATTTTTGGTATTTTAACCTTTTTTGTTTATAGGTACCCTGTATAATTTTTCAAA
Source organism: Ophraella communa (assembly GCA_035357415.1). NCBI lineage: Eukaryota > Metazoa > Arthropoda > Insecta > Coleoptera > Chrysomelidae > Ophraella > Ophraella communa. The sequence goes on from CM068984.1 coordinate 6,650,940, forward strand.
GAACATGTGTTTTTCAAGTTTTTTTATTATTAACAGAAGTTTTAAATGTTTTAAATTTAATTTTGCTCTATATTACCCCATAATATATTTTGGCCACGAATTTCTCGAAATTCGCCTGTGTGGGACGTTAATATTATTTCGGTATACACTAACTAAATTTCCGTTAAAATTTTAAAGGATTCCGTTAAAACAATCGGCTAAAATTGTAATATCTGGAGGCAAGTTAAAACAAAGCTTTAAAAAATAGAGGAGTGTTAAAATGGGGTATTTTGATATTGTTAGACAAATTTTAAAAGATAATAGTGTTGAAGAAGTAATAGTAGATTCAAATGATCACAATGAGGATAATAATATTCATATAAACAACAATTGGCAATTAAGGTGCTTCCTTGATTGAGAATTCCTTAAATGAATAAATATTAATTAGTTTTGAAAAAGAGTTTTAAAAATACTATGAATATTTACAATACAATACAATAGGTACTTACAATAGGACTACAGTCTCATTATGTATTTTATGAAGGTGTATTTTGGGTCTCATTATAAGTAGGTATAGTATCAGACTCAAAATTTATAAATATAATTTGTCTGGTATTTCTTCAACTGAATTATTTAAATTTTGAGAGATTCCAGCCTCCACTAAATCTTTTTTTTTTGGGCTGAGGTGGAAAAACTCATGTTCGAACGGGTCCAGGACCCGAACAGTGTTGGACTCATCACCGTTAGGATGACGCCTACCAACCAAAACCACCTCAAAACTCGCCGTTGTTCTCGTCTCGGAATCACTACCCTAGCATACTTCAAGACGGGCGGCGGTCCCTCACACACTCTCCATTTATTCTGCCACTCATAAACGTTCTCTTCTTCTAACCATACTCTCCACTGCCTTATTCACCTTCATCCATTCCTCCTTGTTGAAGTACATTCTAGATTGTTTAATCATACTGTGAAGTCACCTTAGTTTGTTTATTTTTTCAATTGAACAAAAAGTCAATTTTAATTGTGTCAAGATATTTTGTAAATGTCCAAAAACTTTAATATAATAAAGTTTAAATATTCCGTCTTTTCTATTCAAAATCTACGAAAATACTTCAATATGGTAGCAGAGCGTGGTTCAAGGTTTTTTTTTTAAGAATTAGAAAAGATTTGTAATAAGAAAATTAGTATCCAAAAGTAGAATAAGATATGGATCCAGCCAAAGTCCAAATAGGTCTACTTGAAGGAAAAGATAATTGGGCTACATGGAAGTATAAAATGAATATTCTGTTACGAGGTATTCCAAATGCCGTTAATGTTTTGGAAGGTAAATTAGTTTCTCCTGTTTTACCAGAAGATGCTACACCGGAACAAAAAGCGACATATGAAAGAACTTTGGCAAGTTTTAATGCAGCAGATTGTAATATACTTCTAGCTCTTACTATTAATATGACACAAGATACTCTTCAAAAAGTTATGAGATTTACAAGTGCGAGAGACGTGTGGATTGAATTACATAGGTTATTTGATGGAAATGTTGAAGACAAGACCTATGATATTTGTCTTCAGTTCTTTAACTATAGAAAAGAAATTGAAGATGACATGGCAACTCACGTATCTAAGCTTAAGAATCTCTGGAATGAACTTCAAAAAGAAATATCAAAAGACAAAATTACAACAGGTATCAAATGTAATTGTAATTTGCCAGAATTACTGCTAGTCTGTAAGATATTAGGATCTCTACCTGAAGAATATTTTTCTTTTAAATCAAGTTGGATGCTTATGTCAAAAAGTGATCGAACTGTGGACAATTTAACAAACCAACTTTGTACATATGAAAATGCATTAATAGGTAATGGTAAATCAAATCACCATGAGACATTAATAGTAGAGAAAAAGGGTAATCCTAAAAAGAAACTGGTATGTAATTACTGTAGACGTGAAGGTCACAAAGTAAAACAATGCTCTAAATGGAAAGAGGACGGTAGACCTCCAAAACCAGGAAGTTCAAGAACACACAAGGTAACAGATACAAATATGACATTGTTATCTTTGACTAGTAATGTTGTATTAAGTGAATCCGAAGAAAACTACTGGTTTGTGGATAATGGAGCTACAAGTCATATCACCAATAAAAGTGATATTTTTGAGACATTTCAATACTTTCAAGACCCACATACTATAACGACAGCAAATGGTGATACAATAGGAGCAGTTGGTAAGGGAACAGTTTTGGTTCAAGCTAACATTCAAGATAAAGAAGATATTTTGCGACTATCAGATGTGTGGTATGTACCTCAGATTAAGAAAAATTTATTTTCTGTTTTACATGCACAAGACAAGCAAACCTTAAGCAAGTTTACTTCAAGTACGGAGGATTGTAAGTTTATAGTTGGTGGAAAAACCATTCTGACAGGAAAAAGAAGTAGATATGGAGGTCTTTATAAGCTTGCCATGCAGATAGTAAAACCAGAGGTAACAGCTCAAATAAATACAGTCTCAAATGAAAATTTACTGCAACTCTACCATGAACGTTTTGGTCATCAAAACAAAAGACATATCAGAGATGTTTTAAGTTATGAGCTTGACCTTAAAGTAGGTTTAGACAGTGAACTTTGTGAGGGTTGTATTTATGGCAAAATGCATAGAGGAAAATTTGGAACAAGAGAACGAGCAAAATTACCAGGTGAACTAATACACACTGATTTATGTGGACCATTTCAAAAATCTCAAAGTGGTTACCGTTATTTCTTACTGTTCAAAGATGACTTCAGTCGCTACCGCTATGTATATTTTTTAAAAGAAAAGTTTGAAGTTACTGAAAAATTAAAAATAATGTTGGCTGAGGTAAAAGCTACAGGATATAAAATTAGAGAGCTGCTTTCAGATAACGGTGGTGAGTTTGACAATAGTCAAGTGAAAAAGATCCTTCAACAAAATGGAATTCGCCAAAGACTGGTAATGCCCTATACACCAGAGCAAAATGGATGTTCTGAGAGGGATAATCGTACAATTGTTGAAACTGCTAGATCCATTATGCATGCGCACGAAAATATTCCACAGTATTTATGGGCTGAAATGATAAATACAGCGGCATATATACTAAACAGGACTGGTACTTCAAGTGTCAAGGGAAAATCACCATATGAACTTTGGTTTGATAAAAAGCCTTCTTTAAAACACATGAGGATCATTGGAAGCACCTGTTTTGCCCATGTGCCAAAGCAATGTAGGAAGAAGATGGATAAAAAGGCAGTACAAGGAATTCTAATTGGCTACGAAAATGATGATGGCTATCGAATATGGTGTAGAAAAACTAAGAGACTTATAAGATCAAGAGATGTGATTTTTGATGAAAAACTAGTTACGACCACTTTAACAATTATTCCTAAAATAGATGAGAATCATGGAAATGAAGGTATTCCTGAAAAAGATATACTAGAAGAGGAAGAGAAAGAGGAAGAGAAAGAGGAAGATCATGTCCCTAGTCTTACTGATATCTTAGAAGAGGCACCACAACCTGAAGAACCATCAGATTTTTTATACAGACCACTACGTGATAGAAATCAAATTCAAAAACCATCAAGATTTGAAGATTTTGCCATGATGGTTGCAGCTGACATACTAGATATACAGGAGCCAACGACTTATCAAGAAGCTATTAAAGATAGTAGATCCTATGAGTGGAAAATAGCAATGGAAAAGGAAATGGAGTCATTAAAGGAAAATCATACTTGGACTTTAACAGAGTTACCTAGAGGAAAGAAAGCTATTCCATGTAAATGGGTATATAAATTAAAGACCAATCCAGATGGTTCAGTTGAGAAATTTAAAGCTCGGTTAGTAGTTAAAGGGTATTCTCAAAAGAAAGGGGAAGATTTTGACCAAACCTTTAGCCCAGTTGTTAAATTTGCCACTATAAGATCGATTCTAAGTATATCTGCTAGTGAAAATCTGAGTTTAACACAATTTGATGTTTGTACAGCGTTTTTGTATGGTGAATTGAATGAACAAGTATATATGCAACAACCAGAGGGTTTTAAAGATGGAACCGATAAAGTATGTCATCTTAAGAAAAGTTTATATGGACTAAAACAAGCGCCGAGGTGTTGGAATATAAGAATACGAGAATTTATTGTAAGTCTTGGTTTTAAGCAAAGTGTAACAGATCCATGTCTCTTTATTAAGAAAATTGAAGAAGGTATTCTTATTTTGGTTTTATATGTAGATGACGGACTGCTAGCATCCAGTTGTGACACTATAAGAGATCGGTTTTTACAAGATCTAAAGGAAGAATTTAAAGTTACAATAAAGCCAGCGACATATTTTTTGGGTATGCAGATTGAAAAGGATTCAAATGGTTTGGTTACCATAAAGCAGGAAGCATATGCCAAGAAATTGTTGAACAGATTTGGAATGTCTAATTGTAGACCAGTAAAAACTCCAATTGTAAAAGATAATTCAGAGTCAAAAGATAAAGAAACCACTGAAAACACATGTTTTTCTTATCGAGAAGCTGTTGGTGCTCTACTTTATTTAATGACGGGATCAAGACCTGATATTGCCTATGCAGTTGGTGTAGTGTCTCGCAATTTGGAAAATCCGACACACAAAGACTTTGTCCAAGTTAAAAGAATTTTTAGATATATTCAAGGGACATTGAGCCATGGAATTACCTACAAACCTAATACCAAAAAGGTTATTTGGAAGGGTTCAGTGATGCTGATTATGGAGGAGATTCTTCGACAGGGCGATCAACAACTGGGGTTGTATGTCTTTATGCTGGAGGAGCTATATCTTGGATAAGTCAAAGACAATCATCAGTTGCAGTTTCCACGACTGAAGCTGAAATTGTTGCTGCAAGCGAAGCTGCAAAGGAGTTGGTATGGCTTAAAAGATTATTTGACGAGATAATTCAGCTTAAAGAAGTCCCTGAATTGTTAGTTGATAATCAAGCAGCTATAAGATTGGCTCACAATCCAGAAATACACCGGCGTACAAAACATATCCAGATTAGACATTTTTATGTAAGAGAACTGGTCAATGAAAATGTTCTTAAAGTAGGAAAGACAGCTACAGATACTCAACTTGCTGATTTAATGACAAAAGCCCTATTTAAACCAAGACATGAGGACTTATGCAGCAGTATGGGTTTAAACAAAATTTCCGAATGAGGGAAGGTGTTGAAGTACATTCTAGATTGTTTAATCATACTGTGAAGTCACCTTAGTTTGTTTATTTTTTTTCAATTGAACAAAAAGTCAATTTTTAATTGTGTCAAGATATTTTGTAAATGTCCAAAAACTTTAATATAATAAAGTTTAAATATTCCGTCTTTTCTATTCAAAATCTACGAAAATACTTCAATACTCCTCACCTCTCAATATTATCTCCACCATATTTTCCCAGTACACAGCCACTCCGAGTCTTTCCTCCAAGTTCTTCAGCACTTCTTCATTTCTCCAGCATCTAAATACGTGTCCTACATCATCCTCCACTTCGCACCTTTCACACACTCCAGTCTCTCTTTTCCCAATCTTGTGAAGATATCCTGCTCTTGACCCATGTCCAGTCAGCACCTGTGTCAAGAAGTAGTTCACTTCGCCGAATTTCCTAGTCATCCATTCTCTCCTATTTGCAATTACTCTTTTTAGCGCACCTTCATACTCCTTCCACTTTACCTCCATTTCCTCCTCCATCCAATCCATAACTTCCACTAAATCTAATAAAAAACTCTTTGTTTAAACGTAACTTCCAAGTTTATTTGCAAAATTAGGTTGTTAATTACAATGCCGGCCTTTTCGCTAAGATTAGCATCGTCAGGTTGACATTTAAGTTACTTAAACTTAGGTTACGTTCAAACGAAGAGTTTTTTTATTATTCTTAATAAGATGGACTTCCAAAAAGTAAGGGTTAGTACAATAAATTTAATTCCACTAAATCTGCTCCTTCTGAACTAAGTTAAAATAAGGGCCAGTAGTCTTTCTTCTAAGTCACCCGTTTTAACTGGACCACCTCCTCCTGTGCCTTGGGGACCATATTTGATGTCCCTTGTCCGTCTTTTAATATTTGCCTCCCTTCACTTAAAAGTCTAAAATAAAATTAAAAAAGAATTTAGAAAAATAAAAATGGAAGACATTCAGGATACAGGAAATTCTTTTGTAATTAATATTCCAGGTATTATACCGTATGTCAAAAGTATATGAGTTTGCGTCCTCCTGGAGTGGAACTCCATTTGTTAATTATAGAAATGGAAAATGTACAAAACTGGTTGTGGGGATAAACACAATCGGTAGTACACCCCGTAAAATTGCTGAATACCTTCAGCTGCCGGAACCAAAGTAATATACTGGCCATTGTTTTAGGAGATCGGCAGCCACTATATTAGTTGATGCAGGACTAGATGGCTGGCAATCTATTACAGTGGTGGAAGGCTATGTAAATCACTCGCATAAAAATTTAAAAGACAACGCTTCACATATATCGGAAACGATTACCAATAATAATTATTAATCGTCATTTTCTGACGTTACAATTATAGATAATTTACAATAATTACATACAAATATTTTACAATAATTATTTGTTATTGTTATTAATAATTATTATAATCAAGTTTATGAGAGAGAGATATGTTTATTGAATTTATTGTACCAACCCTTACTTTTTGGAAGTCCATCTTATTAAGAATAATAAAAAACTCTTTGATTAATCGTAATTTCCAAGTTTATTTGAAAAAATTATGTTTTAAATTACAATGGCGGCCGTTTCGCTGATTAGCATCGTCAGATTGACATTTAAGTTACATTTTGTTTGTTTATAGCTAGGTACCTGATGATCAATTTCTTCTTGAAATCGAAGTATCTGCTATATGAAGTTGCTAATTTAAATAATAGTAAATACTTCAGCCGTTTTCGCGAGAGTTCTACTTAGTGTATTAAGTTCCGGAAAAATTAAAAGAATCTACTTTGAAATGTAGTATCTTCTTACTTTTGAAGTGTATACTACGAAGAAGATGCTAATACTTCTAGTATTAGCATGTACTTCGTTTTTATTCATACCACCCAATGAATATATGTCATAGTTCATATGATGTTCATTAAACACTCATAAACAGTATTTTTATGAAACTTTTTCCTTCTCCTGAAATCTTCTGGTCTAGGTTGTATGATAAATTCTAGCTCATTGTCTTGGATTTTTTCACGTGTTTTTTTGGAAAGATGTATTAACCTTTCTTTAATTGGAGTTACTTTTGTTTTTAGGTAAAGTAGTTGATTGAATGGGTTATAAAGTGGATTTTTGGGTTGTCGTATTTTTGTTATTGTTTTGAGGCAGCTAGTTTCGGCAGTTTGTAAATTTTTAATTGTAGGATTACGGAACTTAGATAAAGTGGATGGCTATATTCTATTAATGGACGACAAATCATTTCATATATATTTTTAGCAGTTTTTAGATTAATGCCTTGTTTTTTATAAGTAAAGGATCTGAATAGTTTGGCTCTAGTTATATTTTTTTTTAACTTGTGATATGTGACATTAATTTATTATCCAGATCCACTCCAAGATACTTACAATGTAATAATGGTCTCACCTCATAATTTTGTATTTTTATTCTAGGTGAATTATCTCTTATTCTTTGATTAAATATTAGTAATTGTGTTTTATTTGGATTGAGATAAATTCTCCATTTTAAAAGGTACTCCATGAGTTTGTTACATAAGGATTGCAAATTCTTTATTGTATCGTTAAGGCACCTGCTATGAGATATGAGCGCTGTATCATCAGCAAATTGTAGAATATATTTTTGTGGATTTATTACCGGAAATTTACTGAGTAAATGTCATAATTATAAATATTATAATATAACAATGGTGATAAGGGAGAGCCTTGCGGTACTCCTTGAAACATAGTAAATTGCCGAGAAAGAACATTATTATATTTCACACATATCTTGCGGTTTACAAGGAATAGGTACCTTTATTAACCATATTAAATAGTGGGGACACTTGATTAAAAATAATAATAAAAATAATAAAGTTTAAATAATTGCGATTTCCTTTATTTCATATGAGAAAATAGATGGGCGTAGAAAAAGTATAGTACGTTATACGAGTTGTTACTAACAATTGTAGTTACGTAATACACATGCAGATTCAATTTGTACTCATAATTATTAGTTTCTTTACTACTGTCTAGATATATATTAATTTTTCAAAAATTTATAGAAAGTTTTCACGTTTTTCTTCGTGTTATTTATTTCAAAAGATCGAGTATAATCATAGCGAGGTAAAATATGCTTAAATACACCGCAGGGGTGATTCAAGGCGTTTTCATGTTTCCTGAATTTTTTCCCACGATAAATTCTCAACAAACGAGCTTTTCGCGTAATAAGTTGCAATAGAACAACTAATTTTTCTTATTTAACGGCTATAAAATTAATTGAGAAACGTGTACAAAGGTTATTAACTCTCACGTGTATCACAAAACAAAACGGATAGGAAGACAGGATAGCTTCATAATAAAAAAAAGAAAAAAGGTTTTTAAAATAATGAAATCATCTTAAATTGTTTTTTTTTGTATATAAAATAAAATGGTATGATTATGGACAATAATATAAAATATTAAATTTATTGTTGGATATTAAATTCTTCTTCAGATATTCTTGGTTAAACCAGATGTTTTAGGATGCCTTACATCTTTTCTCATGTAACTTCTTACATAATCGAGTTAATTCTTCTGTCGTAAATGTTTTAATTAAATTTATTGTACAAACCCTTCCTTTTTGGAAGTCTATCTTACTACGAATAATAAAAACTCTTCGTTTTAATGTAACTTCCACGTTTAATAAAAAAAATAGGTGTTTAATTACAATGACAGATGTTTCGCTAGAATTAACATCGTCAGATTGACATATTGAATATGCTGGGGAGAAGGGGGTAGTCACTTGCTTTTTTCTAATCATTTTTTTAGTTCCAAGACCAGCCTTCTAATTAAAGGGACCTAGTCGACGACATACTTGTGGAAGATTATTATTATATAGGTCAAAATAAATAAAACTTTTTAATGTTCTTAGTAAGATGGATTTTCACAGATACATTTCATTTAAGATTAGCTAAAAAGGTATTTGTGCAGACTCCAAGGTCTGGCCAAAATGTCGGTCCCTAGTTAGATTTGGTTCCTAGTAAATTCCAGCTATGATTAGTTGTATTTTGGTATCACACCATCTCTTATTAAAAATTCATTCTGATTGATGAATTATTGTGCTACACACATAGTGTGTTATAAAGTAGTGAAAATCAAATTAACGATTTTTTTTGTCTGTTCACTTTTAAAATTACATAAAGAGTCAAAACCGATTAGACCTGTAGTTTCGTATGTTAACATTCCTAATACTAAGGTAGCTAAAAAATTAAATACTATTCTAAATAATTATGGTTACACATCTAAATATTCAGTACAAAATTCATTAGATTTGATAGAAAAATTAAATAAATGTAAATTACAAAATAATACTAACTTAGTACCGTTTGATGTAACTAATATATTCTCTAAAATACCTTCACTTCTAGTTAAAAAGCTATTAGATAAAAGAAATCCATCCAGGTATAATATCAGATATAATTGACCTATTTAATGTATGCATTAGCCAAAATTATTTTACTTTTGATAAGAAAGTATATATTCAAAATGAAGGTCTTCCAATGGTAAGTCCCATTTCTCCAATTTTAGCAAATATTTTTATGGATAATTTAGAAAACAAAATCTTTAATTCTAGTTATAAAAACAATATTGTATTTTGGTATAGATATGTTAATGATGTGTTAGCAGGTTTTGTAGGTAGCGAACGACAATTAGATATATTTTTTAATTATATTAATACCTTACATCCTAAAATTAATTTCACCTTAGAAGTTGAAGAAAATAATTCAATTAATTTTCTAGATTTAAGAATTGAAAAAGTTAATAATTCATTAAATTATTCAATATACAGAAAACCTACACAAACAGATGAACAAAAATAATTTTAATAAAGAAATTGAGATTATAAAACAATTAGCAACATCTAATGGCTATCCAATACATTTGATAAATAAATTAATTAATAAGAAATAACAGAAAATGTCACTACAACTAATATTCCCTTAACAACCTAAAGAAATTAAAAGTTATAAAAGTATTACATATTGTGGAAATATTTCTAATACAATTTCAAAAATAATATCTTCGGCAACATCTGCAATAATTTCATTTAAATCACACAATAATGTTGGCACAAAATTGTTAAATGTAAAAACAAAATTACCCAAATTAAAAAAATCTGGTGTTTACAAAATTAATTGTCCAAAATGTAATGCTGTATATATAGGTCAAACACAAAGATATTTTGAAATAAAATTCAATAAACATTTAAGAGCATATAGATTACAACAACCAGATAAGTCAAACTATGCAAAACACGTTCTTGAACATCCACACTCCCTCATACACACCAATGACATTCAAATATTACACATCTGTGATAAAAAACAAAATTTAGATTTCCTCGAAGAACTTGAAATCAAAAGACATCTAACAGATCAACAATATAAAATAGTTAATGAACAAATAAATCTTAGAAGTTCACCACTATTAAACTGTTTACTTTGATTAAGTCTTCATTTTATACATAGATAAGACGTAATTGTAACACAAATATATTAAGTTATTGTAAAGATCAGCATGATATAGTTTTTTCCTGGTTTTCCTATATCATTGCACAGTTATACTGATCTTAGAGGGAAATACATCCAGGATAATCCCTTAGGGCTAATAACATCTAGGCTTTAATATTGTTATGTCTTATTACTTCCATACTTGGTCTAGCCCTAATACTACTTAATCAATATCAGGTACCTAGCTACAAACAAACAAAATGTAACTTCAATATTATATTTGGTTTCAACAAGATGGAGCACCTCCCCACTATGATAGCCGGGTTAGGGATTTTCTGGATGCGAATTTTCCAAATCGATGGATTGGACGTAGAGGATTCATAGAGTGGCCTGCTCGTTCTCCGGATCTTAGCCCGTTAGATTTTTTTCTTTGGGGTTATCTAAAATTACGTGTTTACGTTAGACGACTAACAAACTTACAGGAATTGAGACAAAGAATTATTGATGAATGTGAACATTTGAAGTAATTTTGTTTCTCATTATTCTAAAATAATGAAATATACATCTATTGTACTACTAACAGTGTTTTTACAAATTTGTTTACATTAAACTCAGTATGTATGAATTCAAAATAACAAGCTCTTTCAAAATCTGTAAAAATATATAGGGTGTCCCATTTAAATTAAAGAAGTTGATGGCATTTCCGATTAAACCGGAAGTATATTATTATCAAAAAAATGTACATCAGATGCGTTTTGTTCCATTGCATTTACCTGCAAATTTTCATAAATATCGTTCTTTTCATTTAAAAGATATTTACTTGGTTCCATACTTTATCCCAACCCCGTATATTAAATAGTATCGGCCCTAGTACTGTTCCTTGTGGTACTCCACATTTTTTCATCACTTAAACGATTTCCAATTTGGACCTGCTGTGTTCTATCTGCTAAGTAGCTTTTAAATAATTCTTGTGGCTTACCCCTTATTCCCATTTCTTCTAGCGTTGACAAAAGCATGGTATGATCAACAGTATCAAAGGCTTTTCTTTGCTGGTGTTCCTTTATCTAAGCATTCATTTATGTTATTTGTTAATGTAAATATTGTATCCTATGTGCTTTTACCATCCCTAAATCCGAATTGTGAATTAGACAATAAATTGTATTTACTTAGGTAGTTTTTAATTATTTTGCTAAAGGATGATAATAAACAACTAAAAAATGAAAGATTTTTTTATAATCCAAAAGAACAATAGAATTTATGGTTTTTAGAGAAAAGCTTTTTTTTAATTTATTTAGTTGCAAAAATAGTTAATTATCAAATGCAAATTTTACCAAAAAATAAATTTTTTAAGAAACCGTTTTTTCATTTAAATCCAATTTTAAAATATCAGCATCACTGTCTGCTAGGAAAGTGGCATGGCTCCTTTTGAAGCAATGGCCAGTATATAGAACAGGATTTGAAAGACCAAGAAATTGTGCAATAACTTTTGGCAGACTGCTAAATGTGTTAATTCCCACAGGATTTCTGGTACATTTTCCATTAGCATATTTTACAAAAAAATCTGTTGTGTTTAAGAACCTGGGGACGCAACTTAATATATTTTCTTAATATTTCAACAAGATTCGTATTTTCAATGTTTCCAGTGGAAATTGCAAACTGCCGTAAAACTTTTGTTTTTGAAGGTGGGATATCAACATGAAAATGGCTTCCTTCGTCTATAACATTTTCAATTAAAAGAAATGTTAATTCTACTTTTCTGCATGCTCCTGCCATTCCAATTATCCTTGCAACCTTAGCCAACAAGTATTCTTTGTCATCAATTTCCACTAAAATTTTGGCACAATCTTCTTTAATAAAAACTGTTGAATTTTAGCTCTGTACTCGTCCGCTTGCTTTTTAATATATGCTACCAAATTTGTATATTTTTTAATTTAATGTCAATATACCTTTTCAGATTTAGTTCAGACCTTAGCATTGAGGAAAGTGTCCATAATGTGGAAACTTTTATCTTTCTTACCCTCAAAATATGCAAGCAAAACTTTCTTATTAACATGTTTAATTTTCTTCTCATCACACCACGTAACAAATGTTTCGTATGTCAAATCATAAACTGCCTTTGACTTTTTGGGAATTATTGATAATAGAGCACTACCTGCTGCCTCTTCAATATCGTTTGGCAGCTCTTCAGAACTTGAATCACTAATTTTTAAAAAATTAAACTAAAAATATATCAATCTCACTAAAAACCTTCCGTCTAGACTTTTTTACAAAATGTTAAACTAACAACTAACATGAAGTAATAACAACAAACTAAATTTGTGTTTTCCAAATTTTTATCAATTATATTAAATTTTATTTTTCATTACTTTCTTCAAAATTAGAAAAGCTCTTGTATGCATTACGTTACGAAATAAAATGCATAAATAGCTATTTTTGCATTGAATGTTAAATAAACCTTTTAAACAATTATTTAAATACAAAATATTGTGCCAACAAGATCAGAATGAAACTGAAAACAACTGAATGACCTTTGTGCTACCTTATTTTGTATAGCTAAACAGTTACATGCGGTGTTACACACTCTGTAGAGATTTGATGTAGTTGAAGCCGGTTCCTATATATGGACTGTTTAAAATTTTATTTTTCGTCCGAACTGATCGATGTTGTATAAAGTGGTTGCTGGATCGGCACGTAAACAAGACTCTTCTCGAGCTTCGGAATTCCGTCGCGTTTAATCAAATTAGCAGTACTGGAAATACGTAACATCACCAAAGGCACTTCCTAATGCAATTTCCAAATTATGTACTACGCATGCATACGAAATTCCTTAATGGATTTCGACCCGGCCCCTTGCCGACGAAAAGTGGTCGTCTTTTTTCAGTAGGTGCGTTCTTTTTGACTGAGATCTCAGTTAATCTCAGCTCACATCGGTTATGTGCGCGTTCTTTTCGATTCACTCACTTCGAAGTGAGCTGAGATTTTTCCTCCCCCTTTACCGATGCTGAATGTGCTATGCGGAGGTATCAATTAGAATTGAGTCGGAAATAAAGTGGTGGGGAGCAAGAAATCGTAGGTCGCGCGTTTGTCGTTCTTTTTGGTGCTTACTCACATCACTTTATATCAGATCACTTCAATCGAAGTGAGCTGAGATCTCAGTCAAAAAGAACGCAACTAGTATTTGAATGTTTTATAATTTAATGTTATACAGAGCGTTCATAAAGTAACGTTTAAATGCATAAGTAGCTAAATAAACAGTAATATTGGAAATTTTCGAAACAGGTGGATTTTTTATTTAAAAAAAACAACGTAAGGGCTGGTACATTGAGAAATACAAATATTAGCCTATATTTTTTTTGATTAAAAGTTCACACCTCTACTTCTTAACCAATAAAATGTCTTAATTTTGACTCGTTACCATGGCAGTTTAAAAAATTTGCGGAAATTTTTTTGTGGCGCCATGATATTTAAGGGGAAATTTTTTGACAGCTAAAAGGACATAGAACGCTGAAACCTCAACGTACAGACCACAGATAAAAAATAGTTATTTATTGTACAAGACAATAAAGTTGTACTTTATCTTCGAGAGCATTTTTTAGCGTCGAGACGTCAGTCGCGACGTTAATTATGCTCGTTAATTATCGTCGTGTGCAATACAATAATTTTTTCTATAGCAAGACTTCAAGTTCAGGTGAAAAATAGAATAGAATAGAAAATTGTAATTTTGGACACAAAAATCGCAATTGTGTTGCTCCGTTGCTAGGGATATGAATTACTCTGTAATAGTATATTACATCAAATACAACTTCTGGACTAATAAAATATAAACTTCAAACGAACATACCTCGTGCTAAAATGTTTTAGATGTTGGCAAAATTGCGCTCTGTTGCCTCGTTCAAAAATGGTGTAGTATCGTAGTCAAATAAAAAGAAGAATATTAGAGAAACTTCGTTTGACATTTATTAGATTCTAATACTATTTTAAATGCTTGGCAACATAGTCTCATTCTGACAACTGTGACGTGCAATTATATTTATACTGAACGAGGTATATGTTTTGAGATCTCATTGCGTGCATGTCATTGTTAAATGTCACTTACAAGCAATGTTGATAGTGCGATTTTTGACGTTTAGAGACATGAGCGTAGAAAAAAAACATTTACATTATTTTGTAATGGTTTGGAAATTGACAAAGTTCGATCAAGGCACTTATTCCTGAGTGGGTAATTCGAAATCATGAAAGTTATCCCAAACTAAAATATTTACCTCTAATCTTAACTCGTCTTGAATCAATCGAAAAGTTGTTTTCGTAGCCTTTGATTAGATATCGGTAGATTAATTAATTAATATTAAAAGCCTCTCTCAAAGAAAACTTCTAATATAAACGAAGTAATTTTGGATAAAGAGCAAGTTACTCTAAAGCAACTTTTAATTTGGAAACTTTTTAATTACTATTATCAATTTTATTTTTTTTTTGAGTTAAAAACAAAAAGTGAATGTCGATAAATTCGGAGAATTTTTAATTAAACTTTAATTTTTGGTCTGCTTATCCGTTTTTTTGGTGTGATTTTTCTCGTGGTTGGAAAATCCTTCTTGGATATTTCTTTAGATAGCTTGTTACTATTTATGAATGCTTGTTAAAAATTTATTTTTAAAAGGGAATAGTGTTTTTATCGCAAGTTTTTAAAATTAATATTTTCAGTGATCAGTATAATTATAAAAAATGTCAATCTGCGAATCAGCTGTCATTGAGTTTAAAAAAGCAATTTTTTTTAAATAAATAGTGGAAGTTTTGATTGGAAAGTTCTATTTTTAATGTTCTTAGTAAGATGTTAGTAAAGGTTACTATAATAAATTTTAGGGCGGATGTAATTTCGGCCGAAAAAAGGGCAGGTACTAAAAGCCGGTAGGTAAATTCGGCCGGAGGTTTTAAGTTGCTTTCTTATCTCATAGGTATTTTCGGCCGCAAATCAAATAAAATAACAGAATGCTTTATATTAAAATATTTCTTTATTTCAATAAAATTATTACATCAACTTATTACTATAACTTAAGTAAACTATAAATTTTTAAAAAACGTTTTGATGTGATACAGATTTAACGAAATTAATTCTAGAAATATTGTCAGATCGAAGCATATTTACCATGTTTTCGATAAATTTTAGTTTGTTTTTTACTTGTTTGTCTTTAATTTTTGCTGGAATATTTAAATTTTTTATTTTTAAATATGCATCGATCTGACAATCTTTTAATTTTTCTATAAAAATAAATATAGAAGGGTGACTTGAATAAAAACTAGAATTAAAGTGCGAATGGAATGATTCGCAGGCATTTGTGGTTCTTTTAATTGATGGGTTTTCATATGCCCATATATTTGGTGGAAAATGAGATTCTGGCGCTATGTAGTTTTCTAATAAATAGTCTGCGTATTTATCTATAAGTTTATGGTCAGGTTTGTATGACATGAGATCAAATATGAAACAATCTTCAACTTCAGAAGGCTCTAAATAAGTTAGCCCAAAAGTATGAGTAAGCCATTTGCTTTCCTCGCAGTTTTTATCTTTATACATTTGGGTTAACCCTAATGATTGTATTTTCCTATACCACGCCTGGTGCAAGTGGAATCTACAACCATTTAGTTTGGTTTTGGGAAAGACAACTTTTAATGCGTTATGAATTGCGATTTCAAAATCCACAAATACCTCCTTCGGTTCAAAAACAATACTCAAAAATTTTAGATTTTACCAACAGAAAAAGCCTCATATATGTGTCACTGGTCTTATTGGGCAACAGACAATACAAAAGAGGAACATAATGCCCATTTTCCAGTCCATGGATGGTAAATAACTGATAAAAATATTTTGTACAATAAGAAAATGTGCCATCCATGTAAAAATCTTTCATTTTACATAAACTTATTATATTTGTATGGCAAGAAAAAACAATATTATCAGCTGTGCTGTTAATAAACAAAAAATTTTCACCTGTTGTGGTTTTCGGTCCATAACTATCGAGTACAGAATGTACATCCTGAATATCCTTAGGTAGGGCTGGTAAGGACTATTAAGCGTAATTACCAATATTTTAATCTCATCGTAAACATCAAACCCTCGGCCGAAATTACCCCTGTCATAAATGGTACCCCTTGATTTATGCAGGTAGGCCAAGGGATTACCGGCCGAAATTACGCCCGCCGAAATTTTAAATACCTTTTCGTGACCATTAAAAGTTAATTAATTGGATTTAATCAATTGCTAACTTAATCATCTGTGCTATCTTGATTGTTGTCAAAAAATGAAAGAATTCTCTCACTACCTCTCGCTTTGTGATCAGTATTGGAATTATAATTAACTAGAAGAATAATTAAATTTTGTAAATGTATTATAGATTAGTACTTTTAAAAAGTACGCTGCTCAACAATTGCAGTGGATATTACAAAAATCTTTAAATTACTTTTGTCATTGGTTAACAATAAATCAAAATTCGATAAAATAAATTAATATTTATTTTTTTAAGTTACAATATACCCAAAAAAAATAAAATAAACAAATTTTTCATGAAAAAAAAACAGTTACAATAAAACAGAAAAAAATGAAAAATGTTAAATCATTTACTGCGCAGGTTATAAAGTCCTTTCAATAAAATTAATATCGTGTGGGTCCACCCTTACTTTGCCTTATTTGTTTGCTTATTTGCCTATTTGGCATGGTCCTTATTAAATTATTAATAAATTGCTGAGGTATGTTTTCCCATATTCTCTGCAAGGCATTGGCGAGTTGTTCCAGAGTCGATAGATAAATTGTTCCCCTATTGCACCAGAAAAGGATACAATTATTATTGGTTCTATAACCATATCCCTATATCGTACAGCAGCCATTGTCATATTTATTATCACCAAAAGACAAAAACAATAAACATTTTTATTTGAAATTATAATTTATGGTAAAATTTGAGCAATTTTGAAGTGTTAATCCAGGAGTCTCTCGATTTTTTACCAAATTCTCGGTAAGTGTTGAAATATTTGCCGATAATGTGGAAGGTTTTTCTTTTTGATTAATTGAAGAGTCTACTGTTTTTACAATTTTATTGGCTATCTCTATTTTATTGGCAATGGCGTCATCGACATAGCTTTCTGTAATATTGCTTGATCGACATCCACAATGGCGTCTCCTGCGTTTACTAAAATAGTTGCAGAGGAGCGTCGAAAAGAATGGCCGGTATAAAGATTAGGGTTCGGCAATTGTAAAAATTCTGCCACTTGTTTAGGCGTATTGCCAATTTTGTTAATTCCGACAATTTGCCTTGTGCATTTACCCTCTTAATAATTCACAAACAGTCGTCTGTCAATGACGTTATCAGGTCGCAGACAAGCGTACTTTTTGTAGATATTAAAAAATCTCCAGTTTCCGTAAAGGATCTTTCAGTTATAGTTTTCGTACTTCGAAGCCTAACCAATAGGGCAGTCCCTAAATCTTCCAAGTCATCTAATTTTAAATTCCACAACTCTTCTCTTCGACAGGCACCAGTTAAACCGAGTTCAAGGACAGTCTAGAAGTTAAAATAATTATTTTTAAATAACTTATATTATAAATAATGAAACGTTTATTTACCTATGTTAATAAATATTTATAATCAGGTGCTTCTTTCAAAAATTTATGGATTTCTTCAGATGTTAACGTTTTTGATTTTTTAGGCTTGCAATTGTCATTGTGTCATTTTGTATTTCGCAACATTGAATATTGGGACCATAGTGTCGAAGCTTTATAAGATTTTGTTTGTTCTTGAAAATAAGCAAGTATTACATTTTCAGAAAATGATAGTATTTCTTTATTTTCTTTCCATTCCATAAATTTTCGATTAGCGTATTTATACTTTTCTCTTCATTTTTCTGGCAAAAGGTTTAGAGTTGCATTCAAAGCAATCTCCAAAATTTCTGGTGGTGTGTTTTCCATATATTCATCTTCTGAATATGAATTATTATCAACTACTTCCATTATACTTTGAAACAATTTGTTCTCGGAAATGTCAAGGACAACTGTTGCTAAGGTTAAACAAGCTTTTGGAGCAGTTATGGATATTATGAATAAATCAAAAATGACATCATGGGATGCAAAAATGAAACTATATAATTCAATAATCATATCTATGCTCTCTTACTGCGTATCCATATGGGGCTTAAGATATGAAGATTTATTAGAACGCGCTCAAGTTAGTTTCTTTAAACAGCTGCTCAGCCTTCTTAGAACTACACCTGATTATGCTGTGCGGCAGGAAGTATCTGCAATTAAAAGTTATGTTGTTTTTAAAACTGCTTTGTCCTTGCTGAATAACTTGATTTTAACAAGAGAAAACCGTTTTAACAAACTCAAAATTTGTTATCTACGCCTATTGGCTCTCTCTGATAACTCTGACCAAAAGTACAATTGGGTTGCACAAGTAAAATCAGTTTTTACAAATTTAAATCGTACTGATCTTTGGAGTTTGTTTATTCAGGGCAGTAAAGGGTTGGGATGTATCCGGAAAGAAATTTTAGAAACCTATAAAAATAAGTTACATGCCGATGACGAACATAGTTTAAGCTTATCCCAGTCACTTTGCTTATATAAATATATTAATAATAACAACTATTTAAAATCTCATTTGCCAACTTTTATCACCAAAATTTTAGCTCAAATAAGAACTAGCAACAAAAAATTTTTAAAATTTACGTACAAGGGAATAAATTATTTTATAGCATGTGAAGAAGTATGCTCTATTTGTAATCTGCACCTAGCAGAGTCATTAGAGCATATAATTTTCCAATGCCCGATTTACAATCCATTAAGATCAACGTTTTTAGTTAATAATCAAATAAATAAATAACCTGTCTGATGTGCTTAATACTGGTACCCCAAAACTGCAAAGTCAATTGGCATATTTCATAATAAATGCAATGAAATTAAGATCGTTCATAATGAATGAATAAGTAGCTACTTTTCTTTACACTATAATTTTCTACAACATACCTAAACTAGTTATATAATATACTCAAACTTCTTGTAATGAGAAATGTATTTCTTATGTACACTAAACCATTGATTGATTGATTGATTGAAACAAATATAATGATTCGTCGCGTTGTCAAATATTTAGATTAACTATATATAAATTCTTATGTATTATTTTTCTATAAAAATAATTAAAACTATTTAAATGTGGCTAACGTCAAAATATATATTACTAATCACGAACTGTCAGCCCCCTACAGGGCCTCCTACGATAGATGCGTGGGAAATCTAATAGGTAATAGGTATGCGCATGTTCAGAATGCGGTATAGAAAATTCCGCACACTTTTCCGTACAATGTACAAAATTACTAACTTTGCATTGAAGTAAGCCGTGTCTGTTTACATTCTTTTCATAGTGATCGTAGAAAAACATAGTTTACTGATAGCA
The DNA here is from genome assembly GCA_035357415.1 of Ophraella communa. Lineage (NCBI taxonomy): Eukaryota > Metazoa > Arthropoda > Insecta > Coleoptera > Chrysomelidae > Ophraella > Ophraella communa. The sequence goes on from CM068984.1 coordinate 6,670,998, forward strand.
AGAAACTTATATTTAAAATATTATTTTTGTACGCAATTTTCTATTTTAAGATATATCGTGGACTTTTCAAGAAAAACTTTACCACTATTTCAATTTTTAATGCTATTTACTGCTTCTTGTAGTGTAAGTGTAGTGTTTGATATGATTTTTAGACTATACTTATCTGTTTTTAACTGTACTAATAGTCGAAGATCGTGCTGCAAAATTATTAATACTTACATCGTGTGGTTAATCAAACTCTAATATTTACAAATATTTTGTAACAGAGAAATACACTTATAACGAGGTGTCGATCAAAAAGTGCCTGCAAACACCTTTAATTAAAATAATGATTATCAAGTTTTGAAACAAAGTTTCGTTCATTTGTTAGTGAAATACAGTCGTGATCCCCAGGTGTAAACAGGTTCGATTTCGATGCATTTATACGTACATTTATGTTGAGCTAGCTCTGAATGTTCAGTTAATATCATTAATATTTTCTATGTCAACTCAACTATAATCATAGAACTTGCATTTGTATGACAAGTCATCTTTCGTTCTTACAGGTTATAGTATGAACAAAAAGTACGAGGAGTAATAAACCCTAATTAAGTATGCAAAACCTTTACAGGGAGCACCATGAAATTTTTGATAAATCTCTTACTTTCAATTACATTTCTTCCGTGAATCTAAAAACCAGGTAGATCGACCCCGTATTTGTTTCAGTTGTAGCAAAGTTTAGGGTTTCTTCATTGTTAAAGGATTAGCAGATAAGCAATAACGCAATGCAGTGGTGTGTATTTTGGGAAAAAATACGTTTTAAATTATAATATAATAAAAAATGAAAAAAAAAATAATTATTGGAATACATTTATTACTTACATTTTATTCTATATCCGACTCGGAAGAGGAAGAATCGTTGTTGACATTAATAATAATAGGGTCGATTAAATCATCACAAATATTGTCAATTTTCCACATATTTGCCTCTACTTTGATAACATGCTCGATACAGTTTGTCCAATTTTCCTTACTAACATGACTTACAGCACTCTCAAACAATTTCACAGCATCGTTTATTTTAAAAGTAGTATTTTTTTCCAACTTCCCCCTTTACCTGAGCCCATATTAATTCTATGGGATTAAGTTCACAATGATAAGGGGGAAATCGAAGAACTGATATACCACGAGAAGAAGCCATTTCTTCTACAATGTAGGTTTTGTATTTATTCTTGTTCATTTTTGCAATTCTGTAAAGTTCTTTCCTTAGTGGATCTTTTGGAAACTTAATATTTTTCGAAATAAGCCACTCCAAAAGCTCTGCTTTACGCCAACGACTGGGCAATGCTTCTCGTAACCGTGAATGGTAACTTGCGTTGTCCATAACAATAACAGCCCCTTTTGGAATCAGATCCAACATTTGAACAAACCATTCCTCGAAGACATCCCCATTCATATTTTCGTGATAGTCCCCCGTGCGTTTTGAAATAAAAGTTAATAATCCACCATCAACAAAACCTTCAGAACTTCCAACATGGACAATGATAAGTCTTTTTCCTTTTCCAGATGGTGGCTGCAAACCTAACGACAAACTTTCCACGAATGCCTGCCTTCCGCTTTTAATGTTTTCATTTTGCCAAGATTTGTTTCGTCTAAGTAGAAGATTTTCAAATTTTGTTCTCTGGTATGTCGAATGTTTCTTAAATAGTCTCTGAAACCCACATCATTCAAAAGTTTGCATAATGTCATTCTGGAGAATTGTCCGTATCTTCTTGCACTGATGTCATAATTTTGTCAAGTGTTGGAATTTCCTTTCGTAAGTAAAATCCATGGACTTTACGCCTTAGTCTATGTTTTAATGACTCATCGATCTCAATTGGTTTTCGGCCAGAAGGAGTTTTAGGGGGTTGAAGAGTTCCATTCTTGCTTTCTTTTAGTAATCTATAACTTGTTGATTAAGCAACACACAACATAGCAGCCATTAATTCCACAATATCAACACTTGCACTTGGATCCTTGTTTTTCAATGATATATAAAAATTCAATATCAGAGTTTTTTCATTTAAAGATAAAGGACCTGTTTTTGGTTGTTTAGATGGTCCTTGGCTTATCGACATTGTTTGGTAGTTGCACAATTAACATTCAACAAATGTTTTAAATATATTCCAACTGTTTTCAATATTATGAAAACCATACAACTTTACTCAAAGAACTAATACTAAGTACTGATTTAATGTACCTACTTTCTTTTAAAATAATATTCCCGATAATGTTTCTAAGAAAACTGGGTTGTTTGGAAAATCCCTCTCAATAATCGAATAATCTGTAAATAGGTGTAATCGTATTAAGCCGATTGCAGTAGGCCACTTGCCATTTAAAATTTCTAATTAATTTTTTAAAAATATATTTCATTGTAATTTATTTGTGACAATATTCAAAGTTTGAATTAATCTTCTTACAAAAAGAACAAAAATATATAAAATAATTATTGTTACAGATTGGTTTGTTTTCTATTATGAATAAACTGTGTTGCCTTTCTTTATCAAACTTACTAAAATTTATGTACCTCCATAACTTTTTTTTAATAAAATTAGTACATCCCGTTACCTCTGACCTAAATCGTATATTCTTTAGCATAGCTGCAACTCATTCGTTCAATACAAAATGTACCTTACGGTATACCCTCTTAAAATATATTTTAGTACGTCTATGAAATCTACTTAAATGAATGATTTATTACTCCTTGTCCTTTCTATATAGACTATAACAGGTTTTTTTGGAGATATAGGTTAAATTTCCAGAACGTGTACCAAGAATGCCAAAGAATATTTTTAAATTCGATATTTTCTCAAAATTTCTTACCTTTTAATCAGGATTAGATCTTATTTGGATAACGCAGATTGCGGAACTGGTTCTGGTTCTCAACACCTACGGTAAGTTTCTTCAATAACTTATGAATTCATATGGCATATAGCAACTCGAGACTAAAGTTAGTGTATTTTTTAGACCTTTTTTCTTTTTGGTTCTGCCAATATGGACTCGTGGAAACACCAAGTATATTATTAGTATCCAGTATCGGATGTTTAAAGACTCCATTGGTCAACATTTATAAACCATCTATTCACCGAGCGAGGGATCGCAGATCTTCCTAGTTTACTTATAAGCTCTTCATATTTGGGAATTTTTTGGTGAAGTGAAACTACCATCGTTTAGTTAGTTGTTTATTTAAAGTACCATACCTACAAATTCCACTAGTCTACAGCAAGCATTTGTTTAGCTGTTCTTGAACATTCAATATTTGAGTTGTACACTTATTTTTATCCTGAGTTGTGAGACTCTATACGTGCGAACTTTCATTCCAGTATAAATTTAACTGTTACTGTAGGTTGCTTTCTTGCAGCTTAATATAAAAATCTTTCTTAAGCTGAACTTTAAATAAAAAAAACAATATTGTAATTTGGTGATTACTTTAAAACTGCCATTTTTAAAGACATTTAAAATGTTTATATTGACTATAGTGACCATTTTTGTTTCAGATCAAAACTACACGAACACCAGCAAAAAACGTACAACTTTTTCTAGGTTTCTTAGAGGTCTCAAAACATCGCACAGAAAAGAAAAACACGGAGGTAGCTCTCCGAGGCATGGACGTGCTGCAGCCACGGCTAGAGGAGTCCCTCAGAGGGTAAGTGATAAACACTTTATTTTCTATTAATTACTTGACATTCTGCATATCGTAAATATCAAATAATATTATTAGATACAGTAAAAGTCATGTTCCCCTTTGAACAAAAATGTGGTTTAGTTAAGCCTTAAAGAATGTGGAATGTATCAATCAATTATCCAAATTTTATATACATGACATATAATAAACAATTGTTAGTTACTATATGTTTTATGGCGTATATCTGCAGCGCGACCGAAACAAAATTCAAAAACAACAAGATGGCCGACAAGTATTCCAAAATTATGTAAATGTTTAAATTTTGATTATTTTAGATGCTTGAAGAAAAAACAGTATATATTACAGAATGTCAACTCATATTGATATAATCAACTGTTTTACAGATTCTACAAAAATTTATTTATATTATTAATGTTTTGTAAATGTACTAAACTATTAAATATATTATTTTTGGGATAAATGTTCAGATACTTCTGACTTGTACATTAAAACAAAATAATATATTTAAGTACAATGAAAATAAAATAAAAAATAAATAACAATAAAATTGCTATAAAACTGAAATTTATAGTACCAACCCTTATTCTGTAGAAGTCCATCTTATTAAAAACATCAAATTAAAAAAAATTAAAAAAAGAAACATATTAAATTGATTGTACTAACCCTTACTTTTTGGAAGTCCATCTTGTTAAGAATAATAAAAAACTCAATGACAGCCGTTTCGCTAGACAACTAGCATCGTCAGATTGACATATTGAAGTTACTATTTGTTTGTTTGTAGCTAGGTACCTGCTGTTTATTATAGGTAGTTATAAGGCTAGACCAAGTATGGAAGTAATAAGACATAACAATATTAAAGCCTAGATGTTATTAGCCTTAAGGGATTATCCTGGATGTATTTCCCCTTTAAGATCAGTATAACTGTGCAATGATATAGAAAAACCAGAAAAAAACTATATCATGCTGATCTTTACAATAACTTAATATATTTGTGTTACAATTACGTCTTATCTATGTATAAAATAAAGACTCAATCAAAGCAAACACTTTAAAATTGGAGAACTTCCCAGATTTATTTGTTCATTAACATCTTTAAATTGTGGATCTGCTAGATGTTTTTTCATTTCAAGTTCTTCAAGGAAATCTACAAAATTACCTAAATTAAAAAAATCTGGTGTTTACAAAATTAATTGTCCAAAGTGTAATGCTGTATATACAGTGTGTAAAAGCCAAATGGAATAAATTCATTATTTCGGTTACTGTACATATTTATAAAAAATCCCGAAACACGTCAAATTTCAATTATAACTTGACATTCTTTAACGTGTTGTTACCGAAATTCGCTAAAATATACTCGAAACTTATTACAATATACTTAAAACTTATTTCCCGTTTAGGTCTTGATAATGCGAAAGTGAAAAAAAAACTGTAGCAATGTGGTTTTTAGATGGTAACCATTAAAAAACTTTAAAGAATTTCCGTGGCAACGCTATTTTAACAAGCAGTAGTAAATTGTTTTATTTAAGTTGTCATTGTTGTAATTTAAGTATAAAGTTTGTTCAATTCAATTCTGAAAAATGGTTAGATTAACGAAAATGCATAAAATAACAGTTTTACAAATGATTGGTTACGGAGATAACATCCGAACACAACAGGAAGTAACTCGCCTATTTCATGAGAAATTTCCTAATTTACCGCCTATATCCCAAGGAACAGTAAGTAAAATAGAAAAGCAGTTTCGCGAGTTTGGTCATGTAAGACAGATAAAAAAAGCAACTGCCAATGCACTGAGTGATGAACTCAAATTAGATGTGTTGCTTGAGTTTCAGGAAAACCTACATACATCGAGTAGACAGGCATCCACTACATTCAATGCTAGCCATACATCGATAGCAAACATATTAAAAGAAAATAAATTGCATCTGCATAAGATGATACCTATTTAGGAGCTCATGGAAAACGATTTTGATAGGAGAACTTTTTTTTGTGAGCAAATGGACATGTTGGATAACAATATTATGCAATTAGAAGACGTTATGTTTTCTGATGAGTGTACTTTTTTACTTAACGGTCATGCTAATCGGCAAAATTGCCGCTACTGGTCCACGGAAAATCCTCACTGGATGAGAGAAGAACACACTCAATACCCTCAAAAGGTTAATGTTTGGGCAGGGATTGTAGGGAACAATATCATTGGTCCCTTTTTTATTGAGGGCAACTTGAATGGCAACAATTATTTGGCAAATGATGTCATTCCAACGTTGGCAAATTTATATCCTGATCCAGGTAACCCTCAAGTTCCAGCGAATACGATATCGTTTCAGCAGGATGGAGCACCACCACATTACCAACTTAATGTCCGGCAGTACCTAGATACAATATTTCCCAATCGGTGGATAGGGAGGCGAGGATCGATTGAATGGCCAGCGCGATTACCTGATCTTACATTATTAGATTTCTTTTTATGGAGATATGTAAAGAGCCATGTGTACAAAACTAAACCTTCTGATTTAAATGCCTTAAAAGAACGAATAACGCTTGCGATTAGGCCGATCACGCCTGATATGTTAAATAATGTTAGAAGACAGTTTTATTTGAGATTAGGATGTTGCCAAGACGTTCGCAGAGAACATTTTGAACATCTACTTCATTAACATTCATAGTTCTTTTTCGTGTTCTACATTTTATTACGTTTTGCATTACATTTTAGTTTTTGATTGTATTGTAGCGAATTTCGGTAACAACATGATATTAATTTTTTTATGTTAATTTTTGCATTAAATTTAAAAACAATAAAATTTTTGAATAGAGAATGAAGAAACCTTTCAAATGATATATCACAAGCCTATACTTCCCATTTAAAATATTGGGGGTTGTACCTGTCATTCTAAGGGGGTTGAAGGTAGGGGTTGCATTTTCACGTTAAAGAATGTCAAGTTATAATTTAAATTTGACGTGTTTCGGGATTTTTTATAAATATGTACAGTAACCGAAATAATGAATTTATTCCATTTGGCTTTTACACACTGTAGATTAAAACAACCAGATAAGTCAAATTATGCAAAACACCTACTTGAACATCCAACCTCACTCTTACACACCAATGACATGCAAATACTACAAACTTTTAATAAAAAACAAAATTTAGATTTCCTTGAAGAACTTGAAATAAAAAGACATCTAGCAGATCCACAATTTAAAGTTGTTAATAAACAAATAAATCTTGGAAGTTCTCCACTATTAAACTGTTTACTTTGATTGAGTTCACATTTTATACATAGATAGACGTAATTGTAACACAAATATATTAAGTTATTGTAAAGATCAGCATGATATAGTTTTTTCCTGGTTTTTCTATACCATTGCACAGTTATACTGATTTTAGAGGGAATTACATCCAGGATAATCCCTTAGGGCTAATAACATCTAGGATTTAATATTGTTAGGTGTTATTACTTCCATACTTGGTCTAGCCTTAATACTACCTTAACATCAGGTACCTAGCAACAAACAAACAAATGTAACTTAAATGTCAATCTGACGATGCTTCTTAGCGAAACGGCCGTCATTGTAATTTAAAACATATTTTTTCAAATAAACTTGGAAGTTACGTTGAAACGAAGAGTTTTTTATTATTCTTAATAAGATGGACTTCCAAAAAATAAGAGTTAGTACAATAAATTTGATTTTCAATTATTAATAAATTTTGATAACCTATTTTTCATCATTGTATAATTCATGATGATTTATTTTTTTCATTTTCATAAAAAGCATTTTCTTATTTTGCTTATTATTTTTTTTATTAGCGATTTAATATATCGGTTAAACAAAACACCGTTTTAAATTTGTCCTTTATAATAAATTTGTAGTGAAATTTTATATTTTTTTTGTACTTCAATACTTAACAATCTTCCCAGAAACTTTAAGATCATAAATCCCCTGAGAAATAGAAACTCATGCTATATTAGCAACATCTAAATAATATTAATATCCAGTATCTTTCCATTTTTCCAAATTAAACTCAAGTACACTATTGACTGATCAAACCACGTCCAAAACAACATTCAAACTTTATTCTGTCAATTCGACTTTTTGAATTACTGATAAAGAGAGAAAAATTCTGGAAATTCAATATGTTAATGGAAAAGTCGAGTGTTTTTGTCTCTCCATTAAAATAAAAATGTGAATTCAAGATAGTTTTGTCGTTTGCCACATCAATTAGTGATTTCTGTTGTTTTTCCACGTTCTCTTATATATGACCGATCAATAAATCAATCTTTCAAGTTTCTAGTTTTATTTTCAATGCACCGAAACTTGGTTATTTATGGCGAATAATCCACTAGACGGGTTTATTAAATGAAGGCATTGACTTTTTGAGTCGTATTGCTCTTTTTCTTTTCTAAACTCCTTAACCTTTTTGAATAATTTATTCAAATAAACAAAGTACATAAGTATTTAAATCTTAGGAACTGAAACTGAAGTACTTTTATCTGTTGATAATATATTTTATTTATCATGCAATTAAAAATGCGTCTTGAGAACTTTTGTTCGCGATAACCATCAGAATCATGTGAAGGAAAATGGAAGATTTATTGAAATTAATTTACTGTTTATAGCTTTGAGTAAAGCATATTTCGTTTATATGAAACAAAAAAGTTTATATTAGTAGAAGAGAAGGTTTTTTGGTTAAGGGAATATTCGGGAAAAAAGAAAGGGTTGTAAAGAAACAATTCTTTTTGGTTTTTAGGAGAATTTACAGAGCTACAATTATAAAGGTTAGTATTTATAAATAAATAGATTATTAAATTAGATAGGTCATCCATCTCAAATGTGGTTAAATCCAATAGAAAAGATCCAATAAAACGCAAAGTCAAAACCACAAACTTTTATTCAATTAATGTCCAATTATTGCAACTAGTTTCGATCTAGATCAGAGCATCATCAGGCAGAGTCACAAGAGTAGAAATTGAGGGTATTAACACAACATAGGTATAGTGTATTTGAAAATCAAGAGAGAGTAAATTCCCAGAAATGTTTTGCAGTTATCAGTGTTAAAGGCAGTAAACTATAGACATGCGTTTTCAAAATTAAATTAATATGGAAATAGAAATATTTAATTTGTTTTAGTTATTTATACCTAGATTACCAATTTTAGATAGATAAACATAATTCGTAAGTAGTAATTTAATTTGGGTAAAATGAAGAAAAAGTCAATATTATTTTAGGCATTTTGTTTTAGGCATATGTTTATTTACAAAATATGTATATAATATGTACAGGTAATTACAATTACTTATAAATTAATATGAGGAGCTAAAAAAACAATTAAGTAGGTATATGAGAAAAAAAACCAACCGCAAGGATAAAATTCGAGCAACATGCAAAAAATACGACAATATTAAATCCAAAATAAAAATCTAAAAATAAAATTAAAGTACATAAATTATTAATTTTAAAGTTATGGTTCCTCGCACTCTGTGTCAGAAGATTCACCATCTGATTCTAGAGAAATCTATAGTAATATCAATTATGTTATCTAGCTCCCACATTTTTTTTTCTATTTCTGTAACGTGTCTATTACGTTTTTGCCAATTTTTTGTTACTTCAGATATTGCCTTATTGAAGAGATTTTTAACATCTGATAATTTAAAAGTAGTGTTAATTCTGGCAACATAACTTTTAACTTGAGCCCATATCAATTCTATCGGATTCTGCTCACAATGGAAGGGTGGTAAATGAAGGATTTCAATTTCTCGTTTTTTGGCTATCTCCTCAATATTATATTTTTTATAATTTTGCTTATGTTTTTTAGCAATAGTTAACAATTCTGCCCTCAGCATTGTAGTGTCAAAGGCTAAATTTTTAGAAGATAACCATTTTGCAATTTCATCCTTTTTCCATTTAGTGGTTGGTAAAGGTTCAAGTAATCTGGAGTGGTAACTTGCATTGTCCATTACAATAACCGATCCTTTTGGTTGAATTGAATCATCTGTTCACAATATTCCTCAAACACGTCTCCATTCATTTCTTCGTGATAATCAACGGTTTTTTTTTATTCAAATAAGAGTAAACCATTCTCAAGAAAACCGTTTGTACTGCCTATATGACAAATAATTAATCTTTTACCTTTTCCTATAGGTTCCTTAAAACCAGTAGTATATTCTCCTAGAAAAGATTGATGGGATGATTTTATATTTTTGTCTTTCCAAACTCTTCCTACACAATGTCCTTCATTAACCCATGCTTCATCTAAATAATAAATGTTTTTATTTTGAGCTTTAACTTGTTGTTTTCTTCTGAGGTACTGTCTTCTTCAACATACAATTTCTTCAGAATCAATTAGCATTGAGTGTCTGCCCATTTTTTTAAATTTAAAGTTTAACTCCTGTAACGTTTTCCATAGTTTATCCCGGCTTATTGTGGGTAAATCAACATCATTAGTAATGGCTTGCAAGTATTTATCTAAAGTTGGTATTTGCTTGTTTATAAAAAATGAGTGAACAAGCTTACGAATAGCATTTTTAAAAAACTCGTCCACGTTGACTTGTAATAGTTTTTGTCTACCTGGTTTCGGCTTTGGTGAGGTTACTCCACCTGATTTTTCCTCCTTTAGAACTCTATATATTGTAGATTTTCCACATCCCATTGCCTTAGATGTTGTTTCAACTACACTGTCAATAGTGTTTGAGGGATTTTGATGTTTAAAATAGTGGTACACATTCACTACAGCACTCTTTTCATTGAGCGATAAATGGTCTAGTTTTAATTTTTGCACTGGCGTATACTCACAAACTGCTTCCATTTTTAGTCACTACTATTTGTCACGTTTATCGAAAATCAAACAACTGCATTTCTAGAAACTTAAGCACTTTTTAAGTCAAAATATCTGTCATTAGAAGCTGTTGCCATTCGGAGGTCGTTAAATAACAATTATCCCTTTCTAATTTGGTTACGCCTATAACGCACGTTAATCCTCTTAGGTCTACTGTAGTAACAATAAAAGATCATAAAATAATGTGATAGTCCAAGAAATTTAATAAACTTTGTATTGAAATTAACAAAAACAATTTAGAATGCATTACAAATATTGAAGTTTTACCGCACGTACTGCACTATAGTTTTGCAAACCGAATTAGTTTTTATTCTGGGAATTTACTCTCTCTTGATTTTCAAATACAGTATAGGTGAAGATTGTAATATTACATTTCATTGATACTAAAAGGAGTGGATTTGAATATTATGTGTGGTTTTAAAAAATTATTAATAAAGTTGTCAAAAATTAATGAGATAGGGTTTAGGGGAAAGTCTACTAGATGGAGTAAGAAGTAGAGAGGAATTTGATATTTCCCTACTTGATGGAGTAAAAAACCATAAGTAGGGTAGGAGTTAAGGTGTCGAAGGGACGGAGGGATTATATTCCAATAGATGGAATAAAAAACCAACAGTAGGACGAAGGAGAGGGTGGAGGGTTCCCACTAAGTGGAATAAAAAACCAATAGTGGGAGTGGATTTAAGGATGAATTTTTAATACTAGGATGGAAATATTCAGGGTGTAGGAGAGTATAGTCGGAGACAGAAAAAAAAACCACAGTGGAAGTAGAAAAGACTAGTAGTCCAAGTTTTAGCAAAGTCAGGTGGAATCTGAGGACGGATTGTCCAGTCGTAGAAGGGAGATTTGAGAATTGTGGGAAAACCCACTAAAATTATTTTTTGGTTCTAAATATTTACTGAGACATGTCAAGATAGACATGATTCGATTTAATAGGAGATGCATTGTCGAAAAAGTTCATGTCAATTTTTTTAAAACTTCATTCAATTCCCAAAACTGTCACATTTTAGTTTAACTTGTGGTACCGGTATCAGTGCTTTAAGTGAGTGAAATATAAATCCGAGTTATTTTAATATCAATTAACAATAATTGATCGGTCACAATAAAAATCATTTAAATAAATAAATAAATAAATACAAACAAACAAAAATGAAAAAGAATGATATGCATGATTTAAATATAAACATACGAACATAAACATATCACTCCTTTTAAATCAATCTTATTTACTACTTACTAGGTAAAAAATAATTATGAAATACTTCATACTACATATAACATGTCATTCAGAAGTCTAAGATATATCGCAGAATTCAGCTAATTTATAGTATGTACCCTCTTGAAGGTATGTCTTAGTCAATTTGCGGAATTTAATATAAGGACTGGTGGCTTTTATGTGTGTTGGTAGACAGTTGTACATTGTTCTTGCATTATAGATAATAGACCGTTTTGTAAGACTAGAGGTGGGCATAATCAAATGAACATCTAAATCTATGAAGTAGTCCCTGCTTTGAGATAAGGTTAAATTTATGAACTAAGCAAACAGATTCTAAGATAAATAGTACCGGAAGAGTCATAATTTTGAATTTTTTAAAATAGGGTTCACAATGCGCTCTGTGATGTAGGCCAAAAATATTCTGTAGTTTAAAAACAGAGTCAAAAAATGTACACAACAAAACTCCCAGAAAGCTAATCCATATCTTAGATGGTTGTTAACGTAATAGAAGAAGTTAGCTCTTTAGAAACGGTTTTTATGGCAAAAACACGCAGAAGATAATTTTTTTGTTAATCTGTCAATACGAGTGGACCCCTTAAGGGTGTCATCAATATAAATTCCCAAAAACTTAATTGAATTTTTTAATGGTATGTGTTATTTAATGCAATGGGTTGTAAGTTAAATTTGTAAGGTAGAGCAATAGTTATCTCGGTATTAAAACAAAGTTTATTAGAATCGGCCCAGGATTTAATACTAAGAAGATCTCCGGATATTGTAGAATGTAATGTTTTCATATCTGAATTACTCCAGGTTACACTCGTATCATCTGCAAATAGAGTAATTTTGCCACCAATCTATATGTCAGTGATATCATTAACAAATAACGCGAAAAGAATTGGACCCAAAACCGAGCCTTGAGGTACACCACTATCAATCAGCAGGCTCTCATAATGTTTACCATTTGTGCGCACCAGTTGTTTCCTATTTGTGAGGTAGGAACTAAACCACTCCAAAGAAAGACCACGGATCAATGTTCTTTATTGACTTTGTTTTTTTTATAATAACCTAATCAACTAACCATTTTTCAAATAAAAAACTGAGAAACAATTTATCAACAAAACGATGTGCATTGCCTATTATACAAAATCCGGATATTTGGCACCCAACGTGGCGAAAAATTCAGTATTTAAAAATATTTTATTGATTTTATGAACACGCGAAAAAAAAAAAACAGGTAAAGGGATTGTAAAAAAATCATGGAAAAATTGGATGAATTGGATAGTAAGAATGTAAGAAGCAGTTTTATAATAATGGGGCTAATGTGGGTGGACCATACAAGTCGTATCCTCATTCCTCTTGGGGAATAAAAGAATGCTTATTATTTAAAAACTGTAACTATTATATTACCAAAATTGTAAAAAAATACTGGTTAAAAATGTTTGCAAATAGTGGGGCTATATGCAATAGTGGGGCTGACGTGTATATTGCCAAAGGCACAATATTAACTAGATATGGGTCTGACAAATGGATAGTTGAATATGAGATTGGGGTTATTTGTAAAACTTATGTCCATATTTTTAGTCCGTGCTTAAATCGCAGTCGATCTCTTACATAAGATTCGTTTACTCGTACCTAACCTTACACATCGGTGGCAACTTAAGAAAAGACTATAAATATAGTTATTGTTAGTTTATTTGAATGAAAATTGGATTGTCTTTTGGATGGATCATGGTATTTTGATAAAAAATAAAATTAAGTCACTGGTACATTCTTATGACTAATAATTTAACTAAGCATTTTTTTCGTTTAGCTGAATCACCTACATATAAATGATCCCACATAAAGATCAACTTGCAATTTTTATATTACAATGTTGTTTAACGTACATGACCTAACACCATATAATTTCCCACGTACTTTTTACGTTCGTGAAATCCGTTAAGGTCACCTTTCTAACAAACCTTCAATTATACAGGGTGATTAATTCACACTAATCAATCACCCCGTATACTTAATTATTAAATATTAAATAATATACAGGATGTATTTATTCATAAAAAGAAGTCGAAAGGGGTAAAAAAGATGTAGATCTACTTTTATGAGAAGGATATAGTGTGGTGTAGTGTGCCTCGTTTCTGTTTATTTTAAAAATTTCTTTTTAATTCACTAAGTGACATAAAAATCCGAACACCCAGTTTAAATTATTTTATTTCTATAAAATTTGGTATAAGTACTTACTGAAGCATAATAAGTAAATGATAAAAATTTCAAAATTATTGCATTGCTTTAAAGCCCTTTTACCTTTAATAATGTGTGGATGCACCCCGATGTGTTACGCATTCTCCAACGCGCCTAGGCATGCTTCTGATCAGGTGGTCAATGTTTTCCTGTGGTATCTCATTCCAGGCAACCACCAACTTCTCTCGAAGTTCTTCTAGAGTCTGAGGAGGACGTTGCAAATGAAGCAATCTCCTACCCATCATATCCCACACGTGCTCAATTGGGGATTATTAGTCGGACGATCTTGGTGGCCAAGGTAACAATGTGACATCATTATGTTGAAAGAAGTCTATTGTTACTCTTGCGACATGTGGTCGGGCATTATCTTGTTGGAAAGTTGGATTTGCCAGGGTGTCAAGATAGGGTAAAAGATGGGGTTCTAAAACTTCTGGGATATAACGCTGCACGTTTATGTTACCTCTGATGAAGATTAAAGGTGATCTCGAACCCTAAGCTGTAGCACCCCAAACCATAACTCCAACAGTTTGATGAACATACCTTTCAACAAAAAACCGTGGATTTCTCCTTTCACCACGTCGTCTTCTAACCCTCGCTCGATCATCGTGCATACCTAAACAAAATCGAGACTTGTCACTAAAGACGATACTGTTCCATTCCTGATCCCAGAGTGACCGTTCTCTGCACCATTCAAGGCGATTACGTCGGTGTTCTGGAGTTAAAGGGAGGACCTAGTGTGGTCGGTATGAAAACGTCTTATTCGTCGGTAAACACTTCGCATGCCAATAGGTCTTCCGTGTTCTGCAAACTATTCGTTTGCAATGGACCTGGTAGTGGAGAAATGGTCCCCTAAGGCCAATAATCTTAGGCGGCGATCTTCACGCTCTGTTGTTCTACGGGTGCGTCCAGAGCCCCTTGCTCTTTGCGAAAGGCCTTCTCGAAGCCATGCCTAACAACACCTAACCACAGTGTCTACACTTCTTTGCACTCTAACTGCAATTTCCCGAAAAGAAAATCCAACTTTCCGAAGTCCCACTATACGACCCCTATCAAACTTATCGAAATCGTACAGGTCTCCGTACCCTAGGCATCGTAACCAATCGTAAAGAATGTCAAGAACCAAAATCCGCAAAATATTCATTTTTGAATTGTTAGTGGATTTCAAAAAAAGCAGTGTAAAAACCGGAATCTTCAACTGATAAGGCTGAAATTTTTTTTTCTTTTCTTCTTTCTTGGCATAGACATTAGTCATTCAGCCAGACTCAATAGGTGCGTTCGTTTTGCACACTCCTTTTACTCCATCTACTCCAATCGCTCCGAAATCGTTCGCCATTGCTTTTTAGAGTGAAAAGAGCTACTCCTTTCGCGTTCGTTTTCAACATTTCGGAGCGCTCTCGGCGCGAATGGAGCTACTCTAAAAGTTCCAGCGTAGCGAGGTAGAGTAACGAGAGTAACAGGAGTGGTCATGCGCAGTCATGCTTATCTCGCATTGTCTGTCATTTGAACTTTGTTTACGTGAAGGCACGGTTATAGGTTAAACGTGGTGTTGAAATAAAAAAATAAATTTATAATGTTCGGAGGTAAGTGAAGGTATTTTATATTTGGAATCTTTGGTTCAAAGAAACATATCCGCAATTGCTTTTGCACATTGATAATAAACAATAAAAAAACTACCTACCGTAAACAATGGTCCAATTTGTGAATGGTAACAATTTGTGAATTTTGTAAATAGTTAAAAACTGTGAGGTTAGAATTTAATCACTCCGCTCCTTTCGCTCCGAATCGTTCGAGATTACGAGACCACTCCGTTAGCTCTAAAGTCACGTGATGTATACGCCACTCTTACTCCACTCCAACTCCGTGTTCACTCCGAGTGTGCAAAACGAACGCACCTAATATATTCAGAACAATAAACAACTAAAAGGTTGAATTAACTTCCACTATTTATTCTATAAATACTTTAAATGCAATGACAGCCGTTTCGCTATCGGAATAGCATCGTCAGATTGACATATTGAAGTTACATTTTGTTTGTTTGTTACTAGGTACTTGATGTTGATAAGTAGTTAAGGCTAGACCAAGTAAGGAAGTAATAAGACATAACAATATTAAAGCCTAGATGTTATTAGCCCTAAGGGATTATCCTGGATGTATTTCCCTCTAAGATCAGTATAACTGTGCAATGATATAGAAAAACCAGGAAAAAATTATATCCTGCTGATCTTTACAATAACTTAATATATTTGTGTTGTAATTACGTCTTATCTATGTATAAAATGAAGACTCAATCAAAGTAAACAGTTTAATAGTGGTGAACTTCCAAGATTTATTTGTTCATTAACTACTTTATATTGTTGATCTGCTAGATGTCTTTTGATTTCAAGTTCTTCGAGGAAATCTAAATTTTGTTTTTTATCACAGGTGTGTAATATTTGAATGTCATTGGTGTGTTTGTAAATTTATCAGACACAATTTTTTCAAATAATGAAAATAAGTTTTTAGATAAGGGTTTAAAATATTGCATACCACCCAAATTTACTAATAATATAAAAGAAATTTTAGCCACAGATTCTGAAATAGCTTTAAGAACTAATTCAAATAATTTTATTTATGAAAAAATGAAAATAGCAAATCTTATTAGAGACATTAAACCAGATAAATTCAAAAGTCAAAGTCAAATTATTAAAAATGACATTTTAGCTTTAAAATCAATCAAAAATAAAGTAGATCAAAATAACCTAATCATTACAAAATCAGATAAAGGTAACTCAACAGTAATTTTAAAAATAGAATATTATAAATCTAAAGTGAATGATTTCATAATGTCAAGTAATGTCAAAATTCTAAAAAACGATCCAACTCAAAAATTTTCCAACCAAATAAAAGAACATGTAAATAATTCAAATTATATATTTAATGACTATGATAAAAAATACCTAATTAATAAAAATCCCCAATGTCCAGAATTATATGGAACTATTAAATTACATAAAGAGTCAAAACCGATTAGACCTGTAGTTTCGTATGTTAACACTCCTAATACTAAGGTAGCTAAAAAATTAAATACTATTCTAAATAATTATGGTTACACATCTAAATATTCAGTACAAAATTCGTTAGATTTGATAAATAAATTAAATAAATGTAATTTACAAAATAATACTAAATTAGTATCGTTTGATGTAACTAATATGTTCTCTAAAATACCTCCTAAAGAATGTATAGTTCTAGTTAAAAAAGTTATTAGATGAAAGAAATATCCATCCAGGTATAATATCAGATATAATTGACCTATTTAATGTATGCATTAGCCAAAATTATTTTACTTTTGATAAGAAAGTATATATTCAAAATGAAGGTCTTCCAATGGGAAGTCCCATTTCTCCAATTTTAGCAAATATTTTTATGGATAATTTAGAAAGCAAAATCTTTAATTCTAGTTATAAAAACAATATTGTATTTTGGTATAGATATGTTGATGATGTGTTAGCAGGTTTTGTAGGTAGCGAACGACAATTAGATATATTTTTTAATTATATTAATACCTTACATCCTAAAATTAATTTCACCTTAGAAGTTGAAGAAAATAATTCAATTAATTTTCTAGATTTGAGAATTGAAAAAGTTAATAATTCATTAAACTATTCAATATACAGAAAACCAACACAAACAGATGTAACCATACCATATCATTCAAATCATCCTATATCACATAAATTAGCAGCTTATAATTCTATGATACATAGAGCATTTTCAATTCCAATGAACAAAAATAATTTTAATAAAGAAATTGAGATTATAAAACAAATAGCAATATCTAATGGCTATCCAATACATTTGATAAATAAATTAATTAATAAGAAAGAACAGAAAGTGTCACTACAACTAATATTCCCTCAACATCCTAAAGAAATTAAAAGTTATAAAAGTATTACATATTGTGGAAATATTTCTAATACAATTTCAAAAATAATATCTTCGGCAACATCTGCAATAATTTCATTCAAATCACACAATAATGTTGGTACAAAATTGTTAAATGTAAAAACAAAATTACCTAAATTAAAAAAATCTGGTGTTTACAAAATTAATTGTCCAAAATGTAATGCTGTATATATAGGTCAAACACAAAGAAATTTTGAAATAAGATTCAATGAACATTTAAGAGCATATAGATTACAACAACCAGATAAGTCAAACTATGCAAAACATGTTCTTGAACATCCACATTCACTCATACACACCAATGACATTCAAATATTACACACCTGTGATAAAAAACAAAATTTAGATTTCCTCGAAGAACTTGAAATCAAAAGACATCTAGCAGATCAACAATATAAAGTAGTTAATGAACAAATAAATCTTGGAAGTTCACCACTATTAAACTGTTTACTTTGATTGAGTCTTCATTTTATACATAGATAAGACGTAATTACAACACAAATATATTAAGTTATTGTAAAGATCAGCAGGATATAGTTTTTTCCTGGTTTTTCTATATCATTGCACAGTTATACTGATCTTAGAGGGAAATACATCCAGGATAATCCCTTAGGGCTAATAACATCTAGGCTTTAATATTGTTATGTCTTATTACTTCCTTACTTGGTCTAGCCTTAACTACTTATCAACATCAAGTACCTAGTAACAAACAAACAAAATGTAACTTCAATATGTCAATCTGACGATGCTATTCCGATAGCGAAACGGCTGTCATTGCATTTAAAGTATTTATAGAATAAATAGTGGAAGTTAATTCAACCTTTTAGTTGTTTATTGTTCTGAATAAGATGAACTTTCACACAGTAAGGGTTAGTACCATAAATTTCACCTAATATATCTACAGAAGATCACAAAAGGTAGAACGTGTACACATACTTCTCGCCCAGGGGCCGATCAGGGCATTTTTCTTTAGACATACAAGACAAGGCCTCGGAAAGAAAAGTAATATAAAACAAAGGTTAAAAACAAAGGTTCCAAGACTGTTAATATTTACCACCTATAGACGTATTTGGCTGTTTCTTAAAAATTTGAAGATTGGATCGAGAGTATGAGGTAAAGCTTCTCTGCAGAGCATTGAAGGTATATTTATTGGGGCAAAGAAATTGGCTTTTATCAGGTTTCTATATAGCTTATCGCAAAAAGTCTTATTTTTATTGCATTCAAATAGTATATGTTCCAAGTTTTCCATTTTTCCACAGTAGTCGCATAAGTCAGTTTATTTGACATTTATCCTATTCAAATGTTGTCCATAGCTGGCGTGTCCTAACCGCATTCTTATTACCGTAGTAATATATTTCCTGGGCATGTTTAGGTTATTGTACCAAGTTGGTTTGGGTAGGTTTGGCTGTATTAATGTATATTGTGCAATATGACTTGTACAAAATTCTTTCAAATCTGATTCCCATATTTTAAATTGCTTCATTTTGCAGAAGTTTTGGAAGTCCTCACCGCAAAACTTGTAATCTCAATCTTCTCCAGTATTTATTGCGGATTTTGCCAATTTGTCAACGTTTTCATTGGGTAAAGTGCCTATATGAGCTTTTACCCAAACCAAAATTATATCAACTTTTCTTTTCCTTAAATCTGCTAAAACGTTTTTTATTTTCAAGATGTAATGGTTTGGTTGTTCATTTGGTAGACTTTTTTCTGAAAATTTTATCAATTGTTTATTTCAGTAAAATAAATAAACTCACCGAATTTTATTAAAATGTCACTCATAGTCCGGTCAATTTAGACCTGAAAACAGTAATGAAATAACAAAAATTCCGACAGAGCTGATTTTTGGTAAATACCTTTATTTTACTATAAAAATGAAAAATTAAAAAGTCCCCATCTGTCCTATATGTGCTTCAGAAGTTATTCGGGGTCAAAGGTCAAAAGTTTAGGTTTTTTGAGTTTTTCTCAAAAACCGTAAGTTTTTTTGAAAAAATACCTCAGACCAAATTTGTAGATCCTAAAATTCTCTACAAAAATGGTGCTTATGATTTTTTCTATAAGTATTACCGTTCCTCAGATATCACGATTCTAAGAGTCACGATATATATTGTGCACACATCAGCCACGTATACACACATTCAGGTACTTAAGCAAGTAAAAATTCCTGTTTGTGTCTTTTTTATGTATATGCTATACATTATATTCAGAAAATATATATTCTATTATATAAATGCCAAAAATATACTGCAATACTACATCAGCAATGTACAGAAGGGGCAAAAATTCAATTATAAAATTATTTGAAAAAAAATATTTAATTGACTGTGCGAAAGTGTTTACGGACATTGATTCTCCCCCTCAGGCAATTATTACGAAAGGGATTCGATTTATTCTTGTAGTTTATGGAGCTCCAATGAAAATCAATTGTATTGATAAGTACAGATATTTAACATTTGTCAAAAATGCCCGAAACAAGAAGCAAGTGCAGCTATCTTGTTTTCCTCCAACATCGGCATCTGCTATTCAGCACTTGTATCGGGTATATTATCAAGTACAGACATGGCAAGGTAATCAACTTAACCCTAAAGACTGGGGTTGGAAATTAGTAAATAATACTCTGGAACCAATTACAACTTTGCTTCCCCCTGCACCTGAAAAACTCCTTAATACAATTTTTTGCAATTGCAAGAAAGGTTGTAGTGCCAAATGCGGCTGTAGAAAAGTAGGACTACAGTGTTCACCTGCGTGTACCAATTGCCGAGGTCAGTCTTGTTCAAATGTTGAGTTAAGTACAACAGAGGATGATTCATGTGATGCTGATGAAGAGACTACTGATAGAGAAGGAGAAGAAGAGGAAGAAGAAGAAGAAATCGCAGAAGACATGATTGTTGAAGTTACTTATAACGAGTATGAATCAGATTAAAGTATCAAAAGAAATCAAACTAACAATTACACTCCATAAACATTATCAACCATGCACTGAAATAAGTATTGTGACAAAAAATTACGTAATAGCGATTCGTGGAATAGTACTGGGGAAACCACGTTAAAAAAAACGCGCTGAGTACACTACCTCACAGGTGGTGTGGAAACGTGTGCACATTATACATAACGTGACTCTAAGAATCGTGATATCTACCATTTTTGTAGAGAATTTTGAGATCTACAAATTTGGTCTGAGGTATTTTTTCAAAAAAACTTACGGTTTTTGAGAAAAACTCAAAAAACCTAAAATTTTGACCTTTGACCCCGAATAACTTCTGAAGCACATATAGGACAGATGGGTACTTTTTAATTTTTCATTTTTATAGTAAAATAAAGTTATTTACCAAAAATCAGCTCTGTCGGAATTTTTGTTATTTCAATATCGTATAATGACCGGACTATCAGTATAAATAAACATTATATACAAAGATAGAGTAGACGTAAAACAAAAAACGTTGCACATCATAATTGTGTTGCTATATTTTAAAACTATTATTTTAAAACTACAGTGAGATAAGGTGAGATTAAGTTTAATAATCTGGCAATTCATATTACACTAAGGTAAGGATTCAATTGATTCGATCGATGTCCTTCCTTCGTATTGAAATCCTGTACATTGTGTTGACTCAGCGAAAATGATAACCACAAAAATATTCCTTGTGAGTATTGAACAAGTCCCCTCCTGGATTTAAAAGAGGGGTGTTGCAAGTAAGCATTGAGAATAACAATCGCTATGAAGCGGGAGAGAAATTATTCAGAACTCGCTAGTTATTTCACCGAAAACGGGGCAAATACAACATTTACATATTTTATTACGCCGCACTTATGTTATCTCGGCATTTCCTGCCGCCCTCTTACAGAACCGGAGTACAATTACGCCAATATAAACCGAACTTTGCTCATTTTTTTACGTTTTAGTGTCTCAGAATATGTTTTATGATTATATTCATGTTTATTAGTTGGTATTTCTCATTTACGATCTCTTAGTTTCGTAAAAAACTCCATTTCAACAATCATGTCGGGGAAATTCTTACTTTTCTTTTTATTTTATATCTTTATCTATTTCTTGAGTCTCTAAATTTATTTAAGTTTTATGATTGGTTAAATTAGAAGGAATACGCACGTTAGAAAAAAAAACCAAAAAAAATGCTACAATAAAAATAATATGTCACTATATTCACATAATTTTAGTGATTGATGAATTTTTTTAAAACTTATTCGGTTTTTCTTGTGAATATTTTTTCTGGTTTATTATTTCTCTTGTACTTATTTTTACCGAGATTCTTGATTTACCTTCATCGGCCAATGGCGTCGCCATGATGAGAGTCATAGGGGGGGGCAGGTACAAAAAATTATAATTTTTCAGGGAACCATCATGCAAATAAAAAGGTTTAATTAGAGAACATGAAACCAAGAATAAATATCATAAAACCAAAATTATATGACGAAGTGGAGAAAGAATACTTATAGTTCCTTTGTTAGAAATTGGCAGCACAGTGAATTCAGATCCTTTTTCCTTCGCCATTTCGTCAATTACATATCTTTTATATTGTTATTTGTGGCGTTTTGCAATTTGCAGTAATTCCGTTTTCAGCATGGTGTCGTCAAAAGAAATATTCTTTAGACATTTCTTATTACCGATATAAATAAGTACGTGATTTAGGGTCTTGTTTACAACATTTTACGATTTAATGACTCTCCTTAGCTGCCAACTCCAAACAAATGAACTTTAAATAATAATTTTTGGTGTCAAAAAAACAAAATATTTATGTCCATACACAATTTGCTTAAGAAAGAAACATCATTTAATTAAATCCTCTTTCTACTCAGCCTACGCTTTCTCTTTGGAGTTTACTGGGGAGTACTTCTAATTGAGAAGAATGTATTTTTTATAATCACTAAAGAAATGATAAAATTTGAAAAAGTCCTCGATGCAGTTAAAATTCCTACTAAAATATAAGTATTTTAGCAATTTTTATATAAAATGAAAAGGTAATCCATCTATGTGGATGATACAGATATACCGTAGCAATAAAACTCGAAGTCAATCTACAATTTTAATAACAAAGCTTATAACTGTAAATGCGACATTTTTCGTTCCTTCGACCATCATCAGGCTATAATGAAACACTGTTATCAGGGAAGTGTCATAAAATATTTATAACAAAGTATGATTAGTAGAGGTTATCTGATTATACTAAATAATTATGGTTAAAACTTTTCAAATTCAGGTAACAAAGTATAAAGAAAAACGTTAATATTACATGATATGTCTAAGTTACGATAAAACAAGCAAGATCAAAATATAAAATCATATTATTAGGTACTAAATCGTACAGAAATTCATCTGTATGTGTAGATTGCAGAAATTGCATATTACTTAAGGGAATTTTAAAACTTAAACATCGATTAATAAGAGAGTTATGAAGTAAAAAGAAGAAAAAAAAAGAAAATCAGAAGCTTTTAACGAAGATAAAGTCTCATAAATTAACATGTGAAATGAAATGTGGGAGAACACACTATAGTATGTACAAAAAGTACGAGGAGTAATAAACCCTAATTAAGTATGCAAAACCTTTACAGGGAGCACCATGAAATTTTTGATAAATCTCTTACTTTTAATTACATTTCTTCCGTAAATCTAAAAACCAGGTAGATCGACCCCGTATTTGTTTCAGTTGTAGCAAAGTTTAGGGTTTCTTCATTGTTAAAGGATTAGCAGTTAAGCAATAACGCAATGCAGTGGTGTGTATTTTGGGGAAAAAATTATAATATAATAAAAAATGAAAAGAAATAATTATTGGAATACATTTATTACTTACATTTTATTCTATATCCGACTCGGAAGAGGAAGAATCGTTGTTGACATTAATAATAATAGGGTCGATTAAATCATCACAAATATTGTCAATTTTCCACATATTTACCTCTACTTTGATAAAATGCTCGATACAGTTTGTCCAATTTTCCTTACTAACATGACTTACAACACTCTCAAACAATTTCATAACATCGTTTATTTTAAAAGTAGTATTTTTTTCCAACTTCCCCCTTTACCTGAGTCCATATTAATTCTATGGGATTAAGTTCACAATGATAAGGGGGAAGTCGAAGAACTGATATACCACGAGAAGAAGTCATTTCTTCTACAATGTAGGTTTTGTATTTATTCTTGTTCATTTTTCAAAAGTTTGCATAATGTCATTCTGGAGAATTTTGTATAGTCCGTATCTTCTTGCACTGATGTCATAATTTTGTCAAGTGTTGAAATTTCCTTTCGTAAGTAAAATCCATGGACTTTACGCCTTAGTCTTTGTTTTAATGAAGGAGTTTTAAGGGGTTGAAGAGTTCCATTCTTGCTTTCTTTTAGTAATCTATAAATTGTTGATTTAGCAACACACAACATAGCAGCCGTTAATTCCACAATATCATCAACACTTGCACTTGGATCCTTGTTTTTCAATGATATATAACAATTCAATATCAGAGTTTTTTCATTTAAAGATAATGGACCTGTTTTTGGTCATTTAGATGGTCCTTGGCTTATCGACATTGTTTGGTACTTGCACAATTAACATTCAACAAATGTTTTAAATATATTCCAACTGTTTACAATATTATGAAAACCATACAACTTTATACAACCTTACTCAAAGAACTAATGATAAGTACTGATTTAATGTATCTACTTTCTTTTAAAATAATATTTCCGATAATGTTTCTAAAAAAACTGGGTTGTTTGGAAAATCCCTCTCAATAATCGAATAATCTGTAAATAGGTGTAATCGTATTAAGCCGATTACAGTAGGCCACTTGCCATTTAAAATTTCTGCGAAAAATTCCGCAAATACTACATATAGGAGTAATACAAATAAAAAATATTCATTTTGCTTCTTTGAATTTAATAAAAATTGTAACGATTTCTTGCTATCTTGACTTTAATTAATTTTTTAAAAATATATTTCATTGTAATTTATTTGTGAGAATATTCAAAGTTTGAATTAATCTTCTTACAAAAAGAACAAAAATATATAAAATAATTATTGTTACAGATTGGTTTGTTTTCTATTATGAATAAACTGTGCTGCCTTTCTTTATCAAACTTACTAAAATTTATGTACCTCTATAATTTTTTTTTATTAAAATTAGTACATCCCGTTACCTCTGACCTAAATCGTATATTCTTTAGCATAGCTGCAACTCATTCGTTCAATACAAAATGTACCTTACGGTATACCCTCTTAAAATATATTTTGGTACGTCTATGAAATCTACTTAATGAATGATTTATTACTCCTTGTCCTTTCTATATAGAAAAATATATAGCTTAAAAATAACAGTAGAAACACAAACATTGGAGAAATTAACAGAGTTAATTGTAGAAATCAATAAAAAAAAAGGAGAGAACCATGATGGAGGCTCGATCTCCTTGGAATCAAGGAGACAGGTCGATCCTATCATTAGCCTAAAACTCAATACCCTTCTTTAGTTTTTTCATTTATGAATGTGGTGTAAATTTCATATTTTATTTTAATCATAAAGGTTTTGTTCAGTAAACGTGTAAGATTGAATTACCGAAGCTAAGAGAAATCTGTGAGTATAAGAGTTACTAAAGGCATTCACGGCAAGAGTATCCTGGGGCAATGCATACACTTTAACAGAGAAACATGAGTTTTCTGAGAGAAGTTTATACTCATTAGTGAATGGAGGTGTTATAATCACACCGGCAGGTATCTTTATTCGATTTGAATTCATTGGTGTAAATATTTGTTCAAAAACTTCCACCTTTTATTTAAAAAATAGTTTTTTAAATGCAATTACAAATGTTTCGCTAAAATTATCATCGTCAGATTCTAAATAAGATGGATTTCCATAGACTAAGGGTTGGTGCAATAAATTTCATTAATAGTAAATTACGTAACGTGTATGGTAAGAAGCATTTTACGCACGAATGGAAAAATTCCGTGAGTGTGTAAAATGCTTTACAGCACGAGTTACGTACCATATTGTACCCAAGACCTACTTGTACTTGTACTTGTATAACATTTAATTACTTGATATTAGTTATTATAATTATTGTTAATAGTAACAGTAGAGCTATTAAATATTAATGGTACTACAGTTATTTTGTTTGTTGAAGCATAAGAAACATTTATTTTAAAAATATAGACGTTAACTTGCTGAATATTAACGTATGCGCATACGGTCAGGCGCATGTTCTAATCTACAAAAGATATTTTAAATATGTCGGTTTGGAATGAACGCCATAGTGCAGTGAGACACATTTTCGTTGATTTTTAAAAATTAATTTAGTGTTAGTGATCGGGTTCTCGCGTAATATTAAAATATAGGGCATTCTAAATGTTCAAAAGGGTTTTGTAAATTGACTCGAGTAAAATTAAAGTTCTAAATATATTCTAAATTCTAAAGTATTCTAAATGTTAATTAACGTTATTACTTAAAAATAACGTAAAATAATCTAAAAAACATAATTAAGAGGGGCGTTTCTAATTTGGTAAAACTGCCTAAATTTAGTAAAAAATCTGGTTATTTTTAAATTACAAGAATGTAGAGTAGATGGCGATAGTGGTTTCAAATTAGTATTTTTGTTATAAATTTGAATATTTTTAGAGCTTGTTGACTTTCTTTGTCTAAGACAGAGATGAAAATATGAATTTTGCTTCGTAAATCTTTGAATGTTTCCACGACACACACATATATTTGACCTTGAGACCATAAACAGATGAAAAATACCTGTATATTTTTTATTAAATATCCTATTTGGATATATTTTGGAAGTTTGTTGTGATATTATTGTGTCATAGGCGTAACAAATTAATTGTTTTTAGGATTTAAAATATCGATATATAAAAAAATAAAATAAAATAAGATTTCGGCATTCCTAATAAATAATTAATTTATTAAATTTATTGTACTAACCAGAGTTGGGTCGGATATTGAAAAAAGTATCCGCATACCGGATACGCATACTCAAAATGTATCCGGATACTGTTTTAAAAAGTGCGAATAGGTATTTCATTTAAAAATATATTCGGATACAAGTATCCGGATACTTCCTAGGATACTTTTTTAAAAAGGACATAAATTATTAGTATTAAAACTATGTGATGTGCATGTATTTTTAATGTAATATATAATAATAATAAAAATACACTTAATGATGAGCCAACGAAAAACTTTTTCGTGTCACTGCCTGAGCTTTTGATATTGAATTTGGCCAGCGTCGGACCAGCCGAGTTTTCAAATTTTTTAGGGGTGTAAATTTGTACTTGTAGGTACACTAATATAAAAATATATTAGGATGTCCTTTATTATAATCCGAAAAATAATTTCTTCTAATAATTATAAATACAGGGTACAAAGGAGTTCTTGAAAAGAGAGATATAGAAAAAAAATAAAATAAAAATAAATAACGTACTTATGAAACTTTATAACTCATTTATAGGTAAAAACAAAGCTCCATTAGAATATAATAATATCTATATTATAACGGTGACCAGTACGAAAAATGCGATTTAACATGTTAGACACATCTGACTTAAAAGAAGGGCAGTGTTGTGCCTACGTTAGGTGCATTATCGGAGGGCGATAAATAATATTTAAAAGTATCCGAATGTCAAAAACAGTATCCGGATACCGGATACTTTAAAATTTGGTCACGGATACCGGGTACAGAATTTAAAAAGTATCTGGATACAGCTTTCGGATACATAAAAAGTATCCGGAAATTGTATCCGTATACAGAAGTATCCGGATACTACCCAGCTCTGGTACTAACCCTTACTAATTAAGATATTTATTAGAATAAATATATTAATTATAATAAAAACATATTACGGTTTCTGAATATACACACATCAACATGGTCTAAAGAAAAATTGAAATAAAGTGGAAAGTATGTAATTACTTATACCTTTTTTAAAATTGAGATTAAAATGTATTGGCAACAATGCAAAATTAAACAATGCTAGTTTGATGATCAGAGATTATTTTATTTACTTTCTGATGGATGTATTATTTGAAGGTGTTGAAGTAGATGTAAATTTTTAGAATATATTTTGTTGGGAAAAATTTAAATAATTTTCTAAAACGTTTGATGATTATTGCAAAAGTGTTACTATAATGTTTGTAAACATTAACAGATTAGTCTGTCTTATGACTTCAAGTAAGTATCTTGCTAATTATTTACTGCCTAAATAAATAAATATCATTTATTTTTTAGAGAGTATTGGACATTCCTAAATTACCACCCAGATCCATGATTTAATGAAAAATGGAGTACAAAGTAAAGCACACCCTACAATAAAGCTTACCTATAGTTTATTTTTATTTTGAGAATGTGGCACAAGAAAAAATATTTCCATGTTTTCAATAACCTACAATAATAACTAACCAATCTAGTATCTATAGAAATACACTTTGTGCACCTGTTTTCAAGATACCTAAAGAATTGGGATAAGCTGACTGTCAGCGATTGGCCAACAATAACATAATTGTTAATGTAATGGGTGTCTTAATAAAACTAATTGTATCATTCAATTATGGCTATTAATTATATTCTAAAAATGTTAACCCCATACTTTATGAAATCAATTGAAATTAAAATGTATCCAATAGGATTGTAACTTTAATTTTTTAACTGGTATCTTTCACACAAATGAAAAAATCTTATTTATTTTATAAAGATCCATATTTTATTTACATTTGAAAGCACTCTCCATCTGGTAATCAGAAGTGGTAACAGGTAAGTTTTAATTTGTTTATTTAGTGGTTTAATTTTTTACAATTAATAGGTAGGTATTATTTATTTTATTATCTATGATTCAGATCTAAATATCAAATTTAGTTTTAAAAGATGTATTGATATAGGTATTTTGCATATTAGATATATGAGTTTTCTTTTTTTTGAGTACCTATACCTTTTTGAGTTCATATAAGAGGCGTTATTAGGGCATCTCAGAGAAGTGTTAATGCTACAAAACTATTTGATTAAGTTTTGATTATTTTATTAGGTGGAGTATGGTAAACAAAATATTTCTACAAGATTCAATAGGTTACTACTTTTCTAAAGTATTTCAAAAATGTTCTGAAAATACTATTTTTAGCAATATACTTTTTCTGGCAACCATATATGTTATTTCATCTATGTTTAGATAATTAAATTGTTGGAGAAATAAATCGATGGTTTTCAAAATGTATGCTACTGTTTCCTCAAAAACTTTGGACCTCAAGTAACTGCCTACACTGTTTGTATTCTGTTGATAGTAAGAAGACTGACAAAATTTGTAACCGAGTTAGTAATGTTATGAATTATTTTATATTTTATTTCTAATCTTTAATTTTTTAGAACTGTTTCCTCAAAAACTTTGGACCTGAAGTAACTGCCTACACAGGTTTTATTCTATTTATAGTAAATAATTAATAATTTTTACTGTTAATTCTAATCTTTTATTTTTTAGAACTCTTTCTTCAAAAACAATGAATCTGGACCATTATAGAACCCATGGCTACATCAATATGAAACCTATTGTGGGCTACTATGTGTTTTAAAATACAAATGTTTATTTTAGTGTCCAATTACATTTTAAACATTACCAAATAACATCTGCATATTATTAGTAAATAACAAGTAAATGTTTTTCTTTTTTAGGACTCATTTTCTCAATTATATGTACCCAGGGCCGGTATTCTCAACTCACTCCTCTCACAGCGAGCGATCACAAAAGGGAGTGATTTGATTGGCAGCGATATGGCTTTTCTAGATTCTCATGTATCCCTCCGCTCGCAAATTTATGACACGAGCAACTGGTACACATGAAAGCGAGTGAAATAAAGCACTCCTCTTTGACAGGAGCGATCCATGCGAGGAGAGGGCATGAGAATCGATTTGGCAGTGAATTTCACTCCCCTCGCATTCAACGACATCGATATCGCTCCAAGCGAGGACCTGAGAATACCGGCCCAGTTCACCATATTATGTATTATGTATAAAGATAACAGATGTATCCAGTATCCAACCCAAATTTGTAAAACTGATTTAATAAAAATATTACATATTTGACTGTAAATTTTAATTCTTCATATTATCTAAAGAAAAAGCTATTATATTTATGCATATTGAACAGTTTAACACTGTTAGCTGTTAATATTTACATATGTGGTTTAAATTTATAAATGTAAATCCCTTAGGTTGAGTTTAGTTATTTAACAAATAAAGATATAAGATAATGATTAGGTAACTTAAAAGATTAAAAAAAAGTATAAACAAAAATCGGGTCTCTCAAAACTCACATTTTTACCAATTCGACTAAGACAACTGTGTTTAAGTAAAAAGTAATTTAGAAAATAACAACTGGTTCATAACACTAAATTCTTTGCACATTGACATCATAGTTGGATAATGCTATAAACGATGTAAAAACCAACGCAAATTGTGAAAATTTACTTTAAAATTAATTTTTTTAACTTCTGGTAAATTATAAACGAATATTAATATAGACAATTATATATTTAAAAGCAAAACACTGAAAATAATATATTTTGACGTTATAAACGAGAAATAAGGTTAGGTTGGTTATGTTTATGTATGTTAAGTGAAGTTTGGATTTGGAGAATTAGAATCGACATACGTCTTTGAAAAAAGCGCCACCAAAACTGTTGAACTAAATTGACAGATTAGTGCAATGTTCAAATTTTGCGTGCAACAAATCTCAAAAAATATACCTTTCTTTAACTTCATATTTTGCTAGTCGCATTCTCTATGCATTCTTTAGGAGTTAAGCTTCTGGCGTTAAAATTCGTGATCACAAATTGTCAAACTTTTTAAAAACATACCATCACTTAAACACCAATATCTCTTTTATTACAATATAAAATTTGACCAAAAAACCTTATCTCCTAGAGAAAGGTCTAAGCTATATCCTGTTAAAATTTGAATACGTAATTTAAAGGCGTTCTTTAGATTTGTTGTTTACAAAATGATTGAAATTTTGGGTACAATTCAGACTTGCCACTCGTTTTCAGCTGTCATATTTTTGACGCCCCTCTTAAATACATTTATTATTAAATTATGATCCATTTGGTTAGACAGATTAAAGAGGTTGGTTGATAAAACGGAACAAATATATACTTAATGCAAATTAACTCAAACATTAAATGCAATCTTACATCTAATATATGTTATTTGCCACTTATACGTAGTACGAAAATTCAACTTTAAATATGTGAATAAGAGATTTTGAATAAAATGCCGACGTCTATTGACAATTACTATGTGGTTGCTAGGGAAGCCGTGCGATTAACTTTACAGCTGTGCGTTCTCTTTACCGTGCGTTATAAGGCATGTTACATTGATAGAGGACTGTGTGTTATTGACCACTTACAGGCGTGGTCGTAGGTAAATCATATTTATATTTATCATAAGAAGCAAAATATAGTAAAAATTAGGGGCTTTAGTCAAAATAGAATTTAAAGAGGTAGAGATGGAAATATCCTGAAAATATAAAAATACAAAAAATATTTATATCCTCTATTTCCTCTGCGTTTTTTGAATAATAATTCGTCATAAATTTATTCTTTAGGTGAAGAGTAATAATTTTTAAAACGTTTTTACATTAAATTTTGTTTGGATTTCACCAAAATATAGTTGGATCAGAGCTAAAGCAGCATTAATTTTCTTTTACTCATCAATGTTGAAGTAACCTATTTTTAATACATTACTGAATAAAAATTAAAGTACGATCAGAAAGGGTTCCAGAATGGGGGAGATAGGTGACGGTTTTAACAAAAGTTACGTTACATTTTTTCTGTACTTATACTTAGTCCTAGCTAACCCATTTTTTAAATATAAATGCTTTATAATCTTATAAATACATTGCTAAAAGAACTGAATGCTATCTCAAAGATCAAGTTTGACAATTGCTTCAAGAAGCGCTGCCATAAGTGCATAATATCTAAAGGTACTATTTTGAAGGCATATAAACACTTTATTCAGAAAACGAATATTCCTTATATTTTAAAAATTGAATTATGGTGTAATATAAAATATCACATTTTTCAAAATATGTTGAAAAACAAAAAATTAATAAATTTTGATAAATTCTATTTGAATTATTTACATTTTAAAATTTCTTGTGTGCAGTTCGTTTGTTAAATTTTAAGAAATGAGTAATTTAACCCCAGAAAAAGCAGCTCAAATCGTTGCTGAAGTCATGGGAATCAACCAATCCAGAGTTTTGTGGAGTCTTAAGAAGGTTTAGAGAAACTGGAAGTTATAATAGAAGACCAGTTTCAGGACGTCCCATGTGTACTAATCCTGCAGATAACCGTTATTTAAGAACTCAGACTTTGCGAACTCGTCATGTTACAGCCAGGCAACTACAAAATGTTCCCTCTGGAGTCCGTAATGTTAGAATATCTGTCAATACGGTTAGAAACAGATTAAGGAATTTTGGAATCAGACCCAGAATGCCTGTTACTGCTCCATTGTTAACCAGAGCACACCGTGTAGCACGTTTAAGGCTCACAAGAGAACATGTTAATTGGGATATTAACGATTGGGCTAATATTCTTTTTACGGATGAATCAAGATTTTCACATTTTAGATCTGATAGATGTATTCTAGTTTATAGACGCGCAGGTGAGCGAATTGCTCAGTGCAACATAATAGCAGCCAGAAATTATGTAGGCGGTTCGATTATGGTATGGGGAGGCACCTGTTTTGAAGATCACCCGGAGTTAATTGTGTTTCGTAGGGAATCACTGACAGATGATCGGTATATAAGGAAGGTTCTTGAGGAAAATGTAGTGCCATTTGTTCCAATTATTGGAGAGAATTTTATTCTAATGCACGATAACGCTCGCCCGCACGTTGCCAGAATAACAATGGAATATCTTCAGGAGGTTGATATCCAAGTTTTAGATTGGCCAGCAGATAGTCCAGACCTAAACCCAATATAACATGTTTGGGACTACATTGACAGGCGCATAAGAACTCGTAATATCGCTCCAGATCACCCTGATGAACTGGAAAATGTTTTTATAGAAGAATGGGAAAATTTGGATTTGGATTTGGATTTGGATTTGGATTTGGTTTTGGATTTGGATTTGGATTTGGATTTGGATTTGGATTTGGATTTGGATTTGGATTTGGTTTTGGATTTGGATTTGGATTTGGATTTGGATTTGGATTTGGATTTGGATTTGGATTTGGATTTGGATTTGGATTTGGATTTGGATTTGGATTTGGATTTGGATTTGGATTTGGATTTGGATTTGGATTTGGTTGGATTTGGATTTGGATTTGGATTTGGATTTGGATTTGGATTTGGTTGGTTGGATTTGGATTTGGATTTGGATTTGGATTTGGATTTGGATTTGGTTGGATTTGGATTTGGTTGGATTTGGTTTTGGATTTGGATTTGGATTTGGATTTGGATTTGGATTTGGATTTGGATTTGGATTTGGATTTGGATTTGGATTTGGATTTGGATTTGGATTTGGATTTGGATTTGGATTTGGATTTGGATTTGGATTTGGATTTGGATTTGGATTTGAATTTGGATTTGGATTGGTGACCCAATAAGAAGCCTTCCACGGAGAATGAGGGATGTTATTAGGGTAATACCATATACTAAAATGTTAAATTTATATTTATTTTGTTACTTTGTATTATTTATTTTTATTATTTATGCCCATTGATTTTTGTTTTAATTAAATAAACTACTTTGAAATATAATTCCAAATGCATTTCCTCTCATTTCCCAAAAAAAAATGTAAATAAAATAATAAAAACTTTATTTATTCATAAATCACTTTTATGAAACTTTTTTGTAACGAGACTGTTTTAAAATAATAGTATATTGTGCTACAAGTGGGACAAGTTGTCGATTGCCCACGAAAACGAAGTTGGCTTTGAAAGTGTAATCGACAACGACGCACGAGTTGCATATACTATTTTATATTACAAATGCGGAGATTTTATACAAAGTTTAAAAAAATATGACGTCTTCAATATTCTAAAGGCGGCATCCCACCGGACGCTCTGTTCTGCTCCGCTCTGCTCTGTGCCGAGCTGTGCCGAGCAGCGCGGCGCAGAACGGCACAGAGCGGCGCAAGTTTGCGCGCTATGTTCGTCTAGGAGCAAAAAGTTCCAGTTTATATTGACACGCGCACGATGGAAACGAAAGTAGCTAGTGCTGCTGTTATAGTAATTAACCATTTTTTACAAGAAAAACGAAAGACCCCGAGGAAACGTCGTTATTGGGTTACACCAGTATTTAAAAGTAGAGACATTTATGGAGGAAATAATCTTTTAAGTGATTTAGTTGCTGGACAGTTTCAAAATTTTTTGTCGTATGTCGTTGCAAGATTTCGAGCACCTGTTAACAATGATTTAACCAGTCATAAGAAAAAAGGATACTAATTACAGAGTTTGTGTATCTGCTAGAGAAAGACTGGCAATCACTTTACGGTTCCTAGCAACAGGAGATTCATTTAGCAGTCTCATGTATACATTCAAAGTGTCCCAGCAAACTGTATCAAGGAGTGTTATGGAAGTTTGTAGTGCTCTCAATGAAGCACTCAAACAATATATTCGCGTACGTAAAACTAATTTTTATTCAACTAAGAACAATTAATAACTGCACAGTTAAACTAAACTTCCACTATTTATTTGAAAAATTCGCTTTAAAATCAATTACAGCTGTTTCGCTATCACTAGCATCGTCAGATTGACATATTGAAATTACATGTTGTTTGTTTGTAACTAGGTGCTTGATGTTGATAAGGAGTTAAGGCTAGACCAAGTAAGGAAGTAATAAGACATAACAATATTAAAGCCTAGATGTTATTAGCCCTAAGGGATTATCCTGGATGTATTTCCCTCTAAGATCAGTATAACTGTGCAATGATATAGAAAAACCAGGAAAAAACTATATCATGCTGATCTTTACAATAACTTAATATATTTATGTTATAATAATGTCTTATCTACGTATAAAATGAAGACTCAATCAAAGTAAACAGTTTAATAGTGGAGAACTTCCAAGATTTATTTGTTCATTAACTACTTTAAACTGTTGATCTGCTAGATGTCTTTTAATTTCAAGTTCTTCTAGAAAATCTAAATTTTGTTTTTTATCACAAATGTGTAGTATATGAATGTCATTGGTGTGTATAAGTGAGTTTGGATGTTCCAGTAGGTGTTTTGCATAGTTCGACTTATCTGGTTGTTGTAATCTATATGCTCTTAAGTGTTCATTAAATCTTACTTCAAAATTTCTTTGTGTTCAACTTACATAATAAGTATAGGTAACTTAACATTCAGCTAATAAAAATAAGAGGGGTATTTTTGTAAACTCATAATAAAAGTAATAATATAGGATTTTTGAAAGCTGTTTTTATGATTGTTTATTAAAATTCTTGACAAATTCCTGTAAAGGAGACACTTGTGAAGAATGAACAGAGGAACAAGAAGAAGGTAAATCTACTACTATATCCAGTTTTTGTGGAACAGGGGTAGGTCCAGTAGGTCAGGTGCTTCTGTGTCGATTCTATTGACGGGTTCATCCTTTTCTGCCAAAAATTTAAAATGCTTATAAGCAAACCAAGTACTAATATAAATATCATCTCGTCCTAAAAAAACAAAATGTTTGTAGAGATAAAATAAAACATTTACAAGTGCCTACTGAAATTAAAATATACACCCACCTTTCCCTGTACCCATTGTCTTTTTCATTTTCATTTTTTCTCTTCTATATGAAGAGAACAAAGACGTCATCTTTGTTTTAACCTGGATTCCACAATTCTGGTTATTCTCGATATAATTCTATAAGTTTGTCAATTTCTTCATGATTCCATTCAAAACTCATTTTAAACAAAATGTAAACACAAAATCAAATCACGAACACCAGTCCCACTGAACGCGCACGTTTCTTTGAAGTACCGACAACCAACGGATAATGTTCGCCCTTGTTCGAACTTGCACGGCGCGGAGCAGTTTGTCGATCCCACCAAACGCTCAAGCCCTAAACGCGCACAATCGAACGAAAACGAACGGCACGGCGCAGAGCAGAGCGTCCGGTGGGATGCCGCCTTAACGTCAACTAGTGACTTAAATTGTTTGGAGTGCGCAAAGTATAATTTGCGCACGGAGTAGGCAAACGGCTCCTTGTCAAACGTAATAGCGTGCGTCAATAAACTTCTTTTCCACTTTAAGTGATACAATAGTAGTTTGTGCAACAAGTGGGAAAAGTATTTTGCGCACATGTTGAACACAATAACTTTTCTTCGATCACGATTTTTAATAATTAAAATAAGAAACTTATTTGAAATCTGTAACCTTTTTTATTATTATTAGGTATATTACAGGAATGCAAAAAAATAATTATAACAATTTAACACAATTTAAATTATTATATTAAAGTTAATTAAATTTAAGACAAAAACAATAAACATTTTTATTTGATTAAATTGATTGTACTAACCCTTACTTTTTGGAAGTCCATCTTATTAAGGATAATAAAAAACTCTTCGTTTTAACAATTTTTAAATAAATATTGGAAGTTTTGTTAAAACGAAGAGTTTTTTATTATCCTTAATTTTTATTTGAAATTATAATTTATGGCTAAATTTGAGCAATTTTGAAGTGTTAATCCAGGAGTCTATTTTTTACCAAATTCTTGGTAATTGTTGAAATATTTGCCGTTGATGTGGAAGGTTTTTTTTTTGATTAATTGGGGAGTCTACTATGTTTACAATTTTATTGGCTATCTCTATTTTATTGGCGATGGCTTCATCGACATAGCTTTCTGCAATATTGCTTGATCGCCATCTACCTTGGCGTTTAAGAGTTAATAAATCTCCTCCCGCGTTTACTAAAATAGTTGCAGAGGAGCGTCGAAAAGAATGGCCAGTATAAAGATTAGGGTTCGGCAATTGTAAAAATTCTGCCACTTGTTTAGGCATATTGCCAATTTTGTTAATTCCGACAATTTGCCTTGTGCATTTACCCCCTTGATAATTCACAAACAGTCGTCTGTCAATGACGTTATCAGGTCGCAGACAAGCGTACTTTTTGTAGATATTAAAAAATTCTCCAGTTACCGTAAAGGATCTTACAGTTTTAGTTTTCTTACTTCGAAGCTTAACCAATAGTCCCTAAATCTTCCAAGTCATCTAATTTTAAATTCCACAATTCTTCTCTTCGACAGGCACCAGTTAAACCGATCGCAAGGACAGTCTAGAAGTTAAAATAATTATTTTTAAATAACTTATATTATAAATAATGAAACGTTTATTTACCTATGTTAATAAATATTTATAATCAGGTGCTTCTTTCAAAAATTTATGGATTTCTTCAGATGTTAACGTTTTTGATTTTTTAGGCTTGTAATTGTCATTTTGTCTTTTCAGAAATGCTTTTCACATATTTCGAAATATCCACATTGTTTTTTATACTTAATATACTTCGCAACATTGAATATTGGGACCATAGTGTCGAAGCCTTATAAGATTTTGTTTGTTCTTGAAAATAAGCAAGCATTACATTTTCAGAAAATGATAGTATTTCTTTATTTTCTTTCCATTCCATAAATTTTCGATAAGCGCATTTATACTTTTCTCTTGATTTTTCTGGCAAAAGGTTTAGAGTTGCATTCAAAGCAATCTCCAAAATTACTGGTGGTGTGTTTTTCATATATTCATCTTCTGAATATGAATTATTATCAACTACTTCCATTATACTTTGAAACAATTATATAATGATGATATAATGATAGATGCGTGGGAGATCTAATAGGTAATAGGTATGCGCATGGTCATTCTTTTCATAGTGATCGTAGAAAAACGTTTTTTATGCTTGTTCTTGTGTTCTATGATTTTTAAAAATGTTTGTTTTCATTTGTTTAGTTTACTTAGAACACTAATATATACACAAAAAGATCTTAAGACAAAAATCCTTCAGAAAAACAAGGCAGAACTTTCTGCGTTCGTAGTCACAAGAGCAAAATTACACAGATCTCTTCCACAACCACTCTACAAGTACTTTTCCATCATGCATACATATTTTATTGTTATTTGTGAATAAACGCCCGTTATAAGGATTTTGAAGTGATAAAAATATTACAGAAGTATATCTATAAAAACAAGCCGTTTTTTTTTTCAACGTCGTATTCGAAACTTTATTTATTATTTCCACAAATAATAAAAGAAACCGAGAATACGTTTTTTTATGGGTAAAAGTAAATATTTAGATTTCGCCATTCTGATAGAGATAGCTTCAAAAATATCCTTTTTTCCTTTTATATTCCAACTTACTATTCTGGAATCGTCTTCGACAGTAATGCAATTTTATTTACCGTGCACTATATGTCTCGTAGATGGTCTGGTGTGTCGACTCGGAAGTGTCACCTTTTACGAAATTCAAATTAAAAGTATACCCGGCGACATCCCGAGAGGATAAACTTGACAAGTGGTTTTTTGCGAATCGTCTACCGTATTTTATGTCAGTGCGCCATAAAATCAAAAAGTTTTCGACGTTTCGTTTGTTCATTTATATTCATTTGTCAATTTTATCATTTTTGGTTTTAATAAAGATTAGTTTTTACTTTGTGTAAGTTCTAAAAATGTAAGCATTTCACATCTCTAGATTTTTTATTTTACCATTTTGTGTAAAAATCAATATTACTTTAAATATGTCAGAGAGGCGGGGGCTTTGGTTGGAGATTCAACATCCTGTGATTCACTCATTTCTTTTATTAATACAATTAATTAATGTTCGCGATTACAACAAGATTAATCACTAATAATAAATAAATAAACTGGTACAAGGTTAACTTAACTTAGGGCCGGTTTATTCATCTGTTCAGTAAAGTATCCGTTAGTTATTTGTTCACTAAACTTAAAGGTCACCTGTAAGCAGTTTGTGTTTATTCAACGCATTTTATTCGTTCAGTAGTTACTGAATACTTATCACTACGGGAGATAAGGCAACAGTGTATTTTCTGTGGTTTGTGAGACTGACTCTACCTTAGAACAAAAAGATCTTTTTGTTCTAAGGACTCAACTAATGAGTTCTATAGTTTTTTTTGACAGATGACATTTTACTCTGCATCAGCTGTGTATCTTGTTTGGTTTTTTCGAGATTTTAAAAGATTATTAGAAGTTTTTAGTTAAATCTGAGGGTTAACAAAAGCTGTTGCAGTGACGGAATCGGATTGTTTCTAAAAAATGACATTATTTCCGAAATGGTTTTCTAACATAGTTTACAATAAAATACCTTTCAGATTGATGTAAAAGTATTTCTTCTGTGAAGGCTAAAGTTTGTGCAACCGATTTTTTTGTTAAACGAAATTATCCCAACAGTTTAAATTATCCCATTGGTGAAATCTGTTTTGGCTATTATAAGGTCGGCGATCGTTAATATGGTCAAGAAAAATATTTATTTCGTCAATAACATCAATTTTAAAAAAATTAAGTAAAAACACAAAACACGCGAAAAACAATTTTAGGTTAGAATCTCCTCTGTAATTCCTTAATGGCAGGTCCAATCGATCTGTAAGTTAAAGTCTTCAGTAGCTTATAATTACTGAAAACTTGGAGTTACTAGGAGATGAATAAACACTTACGGACGACAATCTTCTCAGTAACGCTACCAAACACTTTACTGAAAGGTGAATAAACCGGCCCTTAGAATACAAACAATATTACTAATCTCTTGCGACAAACCGAGACTTAGGAAATAACGAATTCGCGACCACCAGGACATCCGTTCGATCTCAATCTCAAAAAAAGACTACCCTTTTTTTCAAAAACTATTCTGGAGTAGTCTGCCTGTTGCACATTTCTCTTTTTCTTATGTATTTTATGATACCCCTATCGTCCTGGGCCCTTATTCTCATCCGGTGGATATGAATACTCCTATAGGAAAGTCCGATAGGAAGATGTTGTATTTTCCTATATGAGTATTCATATCCACTGGATGAGAATAAGGGCCCTGGGATCCCGACTACGTTGACAACCATGTGTCTACCTGCGCCTATAGGCCTATAGGCATATCGCAATAAAACAATATCTTTAAACCTTATTTTACAAAATATTAGAATAACATTTAAAGTAACAGTACATTTCTTAGAATTGTTAAAAATAGAAATATCCTTAACAAAATTATCATTGGTTCGTCAGAAAATACTCCGCTGTACTTTATTCTCCGACAAATATATATAAGTTTCGGAATCAGAAACTTATAATATTTTGGTTTTTGGAGGATAAACACTCTCAAACACGTGTGATGCAGTAATCAGTAATTGAATAATACAATAACAACTCTCTATAATTAACATAATTCTTTAAATAAACTAAACGTCATATATTATTTGTAATGCTTGTAACCATGAGTATCGGATAACCAAGTTAATAACTAAGTTTGATAGGAGACTCAAACTTACATATATGTATACAGGGTGTTTCAAAAAAAGGTAACACGGTCTCTAGGATAGGTAAAAAACTGAAAAATAATTGGGGTTTTCTTAGTAAAATTTTTTTCTAACGCCATCCGTTTTCAAGATAAAGGGCGTTGAAGAAAATAAAAAATTACACATTTCTTACGATTTTGCCGAAACTACTGGCACCATTGCAATGAAATTTTATACGAATATGTTTTGGACGCTGATATATCCCATGAATTTGTTTTTATAACTAACTCTCATAGAGGGCGCTAGTTACACGATTCATACAACTTATTAATCAACATAACTTTTTTTAGGGTAGAATTATTAGTCAAAACTCCAAGTGAACATAAGTAATAATCGCTCCTGGTATAAACTAATGATAAAGTTCGCTTTTCTCTAAGTTTGCCATGTAAAATTGACATTTATTGATTGTTATGACAATAAGTCAACAATAAATAGAGTTTTGAAACCTTGTTATTTGTAAAATTAGATATTGTTAAACAATAATAATAATTGATAAATTTATCATTAACTTATACGAGGAGCGGTTATTACTTCATAATTTTCAAATCAAAATATTCCGAAAACGGTACATAATATCGAGTTTTACCAAGAGTACCTTTTTGGTGTAGAATTAAACGATGTTTATGTTCACTTGGAGTTTTGACTAATAATTCTACCCTAAAAAAAGTTATGTTGAATAATACGTTGTATGAATCGTGTAACTAGCGCCCTCTATGAGAGTTAGTTATAAAAACAAATTCATGGGATATATCAGCTTCCAAAACATATTCGTATAAAATTTCATTGCAATGGTGCCAGTAGTTTCGGCAAAATCGTAAGAAATGTGTTATTTTTTATTTTCTTCAACGCCCTTTATCTTGAAAACGGATGGCGTTAGAAAAAAATTTTACTAAGCAAACCCCAATTATTTTCAGTTTTTACCTATCCTAGAGACGGTGTTACCTTTTTTTGAAACACCCTGTATAATGATATTTCTTCTATTACAAAAATTAACACGCAGAACAAAACTTGAGTTTCTCTACAAAAAGAGTTTTTATTTACAAAACTGGATATACAATTATAAAATAATCTTACCTACACAAATAGAAACAACATTTAATGTTCATACAATGCAATTTGACGAGACAATTAGGTACATTCAAAATGTTGAATTTAAGGGTACTTAAGAATAACTTCTTAACTACTGCTTAACTAAAGAAATATATTTTTTCTTCAAACGTCAAATAATGATGACATTACTTATCTGACTTGATCCTGTCAAAGTTTGATGTCTCCGCCACCGGCAGCAGTTTTTTTCCCATTTCTTTACGGCGGAGGGAAAAATGTTGTCATGGCAACAACAATAAGCTGTCTTTAATAACATAAAATAATTGTCAAACAACTGTAACCAGGGAGACGCAAATCCCACCGACGACTTTGATAGTTGTCACAGTTAATTTGGAGTAAAAATAGCGTATGAATTGTACAATTTATGGTTGAAAATTGCTACGTTTGAAGAAAAAATAGTATACTTTATTTGGCGCGTCAAGAAAAGTCATGCTTCTCCGCCTCATAAAGTAATATACTATTCTTTACATACATTTCCATTTTTCTATTAAAAACTTTTATAATAATTAATTAAGATAGACCTCCAACATTGCCTTTGAGCGTCTTAAACCTTAAACCGTCTAGCTTGAACCAGTAAGAACGTCCTCCGATCGACCCAGTTCGATATTGTTCCTTTGGCTACGCTATTCGCTATGCCTAGGAATGGCTCCAAGCTTTTAAATATTCCTTCAGCACCTTTTCTAGCCGGTATGCCCAGGTGCCCAAAGTAACGTTACTTTGTTATTTCCCCCTAGACGGATTAGATCTTGAATGCAATTCCAAACTTTGGAAACTGGCTATCGCAAATGATTTTTATAGTTTTGTTTCTGCAGCCACGCTTCAGCATCTCCTGCAGGAACATCTCCATTGCAGAAACCTCTGCTTGGAAAATTGTGGATAGATTACCCAAGTTCTGGCTCAGA
This sequence comes from Ophraella communa, assembly GCA_035357415.1. Lineage (NCBI taxonomy): Eukaryota > Metazoa > Arthropoda > Insecta > Coleoptera > Chrysomelidae > Ophraella > Ophraella communa. Next base: position 6,713,374 of record CM068984.1, read on the forward strand.
TGCACATTTAGCTTCCCTCCATGTACCCCAGCTCCAACATTATTTCATTTCATTTTAATATAGCCTTTTCTTCATCACTTTCTTCTTTATTTCTTCTTATTTTCCTCCAGTTCCACATTGCGCACCTGTTTGTTTTGTCTGTCTTTTTGCGTTTTGGTTCCTTATTTTCTTTGTTGATATTTTTCTATCGGGAACTAATTTCGGCTATGTCCCAGTGTATCGTAGTTCTTTTTGTGGTTTTTCCAGGCTTTTCCTGGATTTTCTAGGTTTTCCCCTGCTTTATTTTTCTAGATTCCTCCAAGTTGTATATTTCAGTAGCATAGAGGTAAATTGTCGTATCTCCACAATTGGTCAAATTTAGACTAACTTCATTATACCATACATAAAACTCTTCTTTTTCTTGTAGTAAATGATCGTAAGTGCATTTGTTCAGCAGATATGCGCGTAAGAAACTGTAGTATCTCCGGTATTCGCTTAGGTAAACGATAGCATCAGATCTCCTCAAGCAGTAGTGCGCATACAAGATACAAATATACCAGGTATGATATCTAGCGGTTCAAAACTCGTCCGATCTGCACATGTGACGCCACTCGTGATATTCTATAGCACTTCTCCAGTGGATTCCAAAAAGTTTTCATGATTACTACCAAAATATGCCCATAGATTCAAAGGATGAGAGTGATGACGATGACTAAATCACTTAATTAATATTAATTATGGCATTTTCTTTTTGGAAGTGGAAGAACTGGAAGTAGCAAAAATTTACAAGAATTTAAAAAACGGAAAAGCCCCCGGTCCTGGCGAAATACCTTTTGAGCTAGTAAAATATGGAAGTAAGCTACTAGTCTACCAACTGACTAGGTTATTCCAGAAATGTATTAACAGAGCGGAAACTCCAGCAGAGTGGAAAGAATCTTACATTTCAACAATACATAAAAAGGGCAGCAAAGACCACTGTGAAAATTATAGGGGAATAGCGGTCGCAGGCTCTTTGAGTCGGATATATGGTGCAGTAATAAAAAACATAATTGAAAAAGAGTACAAAGATACAGAAGCAGAGGAGCAAGCAGGTTTTAGAGCCGGGAGATCAACGGTAGACCATCTCTTCTGCTTAACACAATTAATAGAAAAGAAAACCGCTAGGAATCAAGAAGTGCATTTACTGTATGTCGACCTCAAAAAAGCTTACGATAGTGTCCCCCTTAAACGTCTCTGGGAAGCCTTAGAATTGAGCAACATTAACATAAACATTATAAAGGCAATTAAGGAACTATATACCAACATACAGGCTCGAATAAAAATAGGGAATAAACTCTCAGAAAACATCAAGGTAACCAAAGGGTTGAAACAGGGTTGTTGCATCTCACCAACGCTCTTTAAAATTTACCTTGAACAGGTATTGAAGGTCTGGAAAAGGAAATGTGAAGGAATGGGCATCCCACTAAACAACAATAAAACCCTATATACACTGTGTTTCGCAGATGATCAGATAGTAATGGCCCAGGATTACGACGACCTAGAATACATGACAAGGAAGCTCATAGAAGAATACAATAAATGGGGGCTAGAAGTAAACATAAATAAAACAGAAACCATGTGTATAGGAGGTATACAACAAGACTTAATATTACAAAGTGGGGAACATATAAGGATTGCTGACAACTATAAATATCTAGGTGTACATATTTCAAATGACGGAACGTTGGATCACGCAATACGACACAGAAACATACAAGGTAGGAGAGCAATATCGATGCTAAATGGAGTCCTCTGGGATCAAACGATATCCGAAGCCAACAAACAAAAAATATATAATACCATAATCCGCAGCATTATAACATACGGCAGTGAAGTCTGGCAAATAAAAACCAGAACAGAGCAAATGTTAAAAGCCACAGAAATGGACTTTTGGCGAAGATCTGCAGGAAAGTCCAGAAGAGAAAGAATAACAAATGACCGTATTAGAGAGATAATGAGAGTAGGACACACAATTATAGACGACATTAGGACAAAACAACTAATATGGTACGGTCATGTACAGAGGATGGCAGAAAATAGATTACCAAAACAACTGTTAAATTGGGTACCGCCGGGACGCAAAAAACGTGGAAGACCAAGAAGAAGCTGGAGAGAAGGCGTAGATAGGGAAATGAGAGAGAGTAACTTGGATGAGGATGCATGGAGAGACAGGGATAGATGGCGACTGGGTATCGAAAGACGTCGTAGAACGTTGTGAATCGATTAATATATATATTTTCTTTTTGTTTATAAACTTAGAAAGTCAAGTTTTTGTTTTAAGTACATTTTAATAATATTTTGAGTTAAAAATAAAAATATTTTTCACAAATAATATCAAGTAGTAACTCTTACCTATTGCTTATTGTTGAGGTAAATAGTCGCAAGTATACTAAATCAAAGTACAGGTATTGTTTATTTTCCTATTCTCCTTGTAAGTGGGTTTCTGTTCACGGTATCATTCTGCTCCTTCTATTATTCCGTATATTCTGTGATTTTATGTTTGCGTCTGATGTTGAGTTCCATATTGGTGCTCCATACAACATTACCGATCTTATGTATGCGTTTTTAGAGCTCCAACACCTCTCTCGGTCTTAGGGCCGTCCGTGTACCAACACTGGTCAGCCATTATAAGATTCGATCCCGTCCTTTTCCCAGGAAGGGACGAATCTTCATAGTATAGTCTTTCCAATATTAATTGCTAAAAACCATTTAAAAGTGTTATACAGAGTGAGTTAGTTTACTAGGCTTCAAAGTAGAAAGAATGGCATGAAAACGACATATTTCTCCCGTTAAACATCCACTCTGTATCGTCGGAACCCAAGCTCTCTCTAGACTGGTAGTTGTACAACACGAAAACAAGTGGGCTACGCACGCGACTTGTTGACGGCTTTTAATGGTCCGCTATATTCTGTTGCGTGCAGGAGTCTGGAGGGTCATTTTTGCGGCCAGATTTTTATTTGGGGCAGTTAAGTATTAACTTTAGATATATCTTTGTTTCGGTAATTCATTTTTAATAATTGGTTTATATATTGTAAAGGTATGTTTTAGGGGTGAAATCAAAATTTATTTTAGTTTAATTATTAATTTCGGAGATATGTCAAAATTTGAAGTAAATGTCAAAGTTTATTAGTTTAGAGTTAAAAAAAAAATTATGTAATGTAAACAACACTTGTATTAGGTTAAGGATAGATACAGTCGACAGAAGCAAACATGGTCCGCGGAAAATATGCCAACTAATTTCAAGGTTATCACAATCAGCCATTCACGAGCCAATGTTAACGATAATATCAATTTTAGTGGCTGCATAAGTGAGATGAAAATACAACTACAGCGACAAGGACACGCCCACCCAGGGTTCATGTTTGCTTCTGTCAACTGTAAGTAGTGAAAGTGAGAGAGTAAGAAGTTGGGTTACCAGGAGAGAGAAGATTGACAGTTAGTTTTGGAAAAAAGTCAAAAAAAAAGGATAATTTAAACAGAATTAAGTTGAATAGAAAAAGTTTTAAAAGATATTATAAAAACAGCGAGGCAGTTATAGAAGATTATTAAAGTAGATGAGCAGCAGCCAGTAGTAGTGTGGTGGTTTTTGCAGACAGAGTTTTTGACGTTTGGAGAAGAGATTAAAAGTTGGACATTTTTGAGAAAAATTTGGAGATAGTGTATTAAATAGTCAGAGCGTTTAAAAGATCATTTAAATAAGTAATTCAAATCAGTATTAAAAATAAATAGAATAAAAAAAAGAAACAAGCTAAAAACCAATAACTGAAGAATAGAATTTATAAGTAACTGTTTAGTGGTGAACAGAGAAACTAGTTAATATTGTATAGAAAGAAAACAACTGGAGGACAAGGAAGTTAAATTGATTGAAGTGAAGGAAGATCGTTAAAGAAGAAAAAATACAGTAAATGGACACTGCGGTAGTTAAGCAAATAAAAACAACAAGTTAAAAACTCCAGTTTATTCAATTTTTTTTTAACTCTAAACTAATAAACTTTGACATTTACTTCAAATTTTGACATATCTCCGAAATTAATAATTAAACTAAAATAAATTTTGATTTCACCCCTAAAACATACCTTTACAATATATAATGGCTATACATCCCTATGTGGGGATAAGCAGCATACGCTTTCTAAATCCTATTTCTTGGGTTGATCAGTCCCTTTTACTTATTTTATCTTCTTGACAATTTCTCTCCATTTTTTTCTGTCTCTAGATTTTCCCTGCCATTCTCTGACTCCTGTGTAGATCCATTTCAACTTCTTGCAGCCACCTCAATATTGGTCTTCCCCTTTTCTTTCTCCCGCCTGGATTCCATTGTACCATTGCGTACGTCACTGCTTCATTTCCTGCTCTCCAAATATGACCTAGCCATCTGATTCTGTATTGCTTTATTTTGGTTACAAAATCTTCTTTCAGTTCTTTCTTAATCTCGGCGTTTGTTCTGCTTCTACCTTGTTCTGTTTTGATTGGTCCTAGTATAGTTCTCATAATCTTCCTCTCAGCTATTCGTAGGTCTTCCTTATCTTTTTTAACCATTGTCATTGTCTCAGCTGCATGCAAAAATATTGGTCTGATTATTGTTTTATATATATTCATCTTTGTTTTCTTGGTTAGTATTTTGCTTTTAAGTAAATAATTGGTTTACGTATTGTAATTTTTGCCCATATTAATTGATAACCTTAAATTAGTTACATATATTATGGCAGCGTTTTGAAGACCTTTTGAATCAAAAAATTTATATCCAGATCAAAATCAAAATACAGAAGATATGATATCCAAGAGATGAGGTTAGTAGCGAATTTTGCAATAAAGATTTACACATTCAGTGTCAGAGGGTTATTTTAAATATGTATCAGTGTTTGAGAAATGAAGATAATAAAAAATCAGATACGGTTATAATAAAGCGAATTAATACCTTAACTAAAATTTCTATTCACACTATTTCTCAGGTTATTAAGCGCGGTGACGTTATAGATCATTCGCAGGTGCGGAAAAACAAAAAAAAAAAAAAAATTTGCAAATATTGACGATGCTACAAAAGATGTTATAAAGCGAACGATTTATAATTTATATCAAGAAAATAGATAAAATAACGAAATATCGTGAATTAAAAAGGCATATAGTTTACCTAGATGAGACTTGATTTGACACACATGATACTGTTCAGTATGGCTGGGTAGATCAGTCTCAAAAGTGTAGTTTAAATGCGCCATGTTCGAGAGGAAAGCATATAATAATTCTTCAAGCCGTGAAAACGGTAGATATTTCAACGAACAAAAAGCCCCCAAACTTTTTGAAAAAAGCTGATATTTTGACGTCAGAATTTTCGATTGAAAATTAGGGTGCATTTTTGATATTAAGTTAAAAGAAGGCGAAAAAATAAATATTTTAAATCAAATAAATTACAGTGTATTTGGGAGATAATAAGGTAAGTTTTCACCAAATTTCGTAAGAAAAATCCATTTTTTGAAAAAGATATAAATAAAAAACGAAAAACTTGGTTTTTTGAATTTTTTACCCAAATTTTGAGGTTATGTGAAAAAATTGCGAATACAGTTGTAGATTTTTTTAGTACCTACAACTTTGCCATTTAACTTTTTCACATAGGACGTGTAGTTTAACCGGAAATCAAGATTAACCATTTTTTACCCTTAAAAACTCACCCCCTCCCAATTCCCGAACTCGGATCGACCGTCATTTATTTTTCGTTTCATTTTGATCATATTCCCCTCCTTATTCAATGGATTTCATTCTACTGTAATTTATTTTCATTTTTTACCATTTTTAAACCCTTCGGCCCTGGTCTAATGGTCGTTGTTACGTTGTTTTTTATTTAAATAAAAACATTCCCTATTTCCGATAAATAGTGGGTATGACAATATGATTATTTGTTTAAAAATCTAGTTTTTTAAAACCGTTACTGTTGTGGAATAAACAAGTTTCGAGTTACGGGTATTAACACATAGACCGTGAAAATGTTGTAAACTCATAAATAGAAGCGTCTTTTTCATTTTTCGCTGCGGCGCATCCAAGGCGTCTATCTTCAAAAGAAAATTTTTATTTTTTTCAACAGTCGCGTTTTTAATGAATTTCTTTGTCGATTCTCGGTTATCTCAGAATGCTATAGACATCTAATGAATATTTTTGTTAATTAGACAGGATCAGAGAGAGAGTACTTGCTAATTTTTTAGCGTTACTAACATCAAAGTATCTTTTACCAAACAAATTACAATCAGAATTTGTGTTTCGACAAAGAGAAACAAATATTGTTTATAAAAAGAAGGTTCTTCTATAGCACGTAAAATAAACAATACATCATTTTTAATTTGTCTCTTTTTAGGGGTATCTGGTTTTTTAATTGTCGCAGTTGACTTGTGGTTGTGATAATGACATTTTCTAGAAAGTAATACCAAAAGAAGAAGTAATGCAGTAATGCATTATTTTCAATTATATGAAAAATATTTTCAACCACATATTGTCTGATGCTTGTAGAAATTAATTATATTATGCATTTTTAAAAAAATAACCCTATAAAATTTAGATAACAAAATAAAAAGGACAATTTTGCAAATGTTTAAAGTTTACAATCCAAAATTAAAAAAACATTTTCTCATCTGTTAATTTCAACCACCTAGCACCAAATTTTGTCGTTTAACCCCCTGGGGGGTTGGAGAGACGCTGATAGATTGTTGGTTTTATTTTGGGACAATTCGGTGTTTTCATTAGAAATAAATCAATGAAATTCCTTTGTAATCATTAAGTAAATTATAAATATTTAATCCTAAACTCATTACAACGCAACAATTCTGGTTATTTTTTATATAATATCAAATTTAAAGTAAGTTAAAATCGATAAATTTAAATAGAGAAGTCGAAACGGTCGTGACGTCAAAACTCATATCGATGACAGTTTGTTTACATTTAATGTGTGGTAATTGAGAGAGTTGGACTTTAAATTTCTGATTTTATTGTGAATTATTGGTTTTATTTGTGTTATGCAATCATAAAATGTCGTCAGTAGGGTTTGTGAAAGCATTGTCAAACAATTTACCATCCTTAGACATTTTCATGGTTAGGTTAGGTTGGGTTAGGTTAGGTTTCAATGCAGCTGAATTTCGAAATGTAAAAGCAACAGCGTAAATACTTATATTGTGCTTTTTGCATTAAAAAATGTCTAACTGACTTATTTTTATGAAAATCAACAAAAAATGAAGAAAAGAGAGAATAAATATTAATAAAAACCTTCGCACAACCTCGCAGATACACTGTTTACAATAAAATGATGGCGCTTTCAATGACACATATGAGTAGTGACGTCAACAGTCGTTTACGCGGCAAATCTTTGAATTTGAATTTGAGGTTGGAATAACTATGCTACAAAATTTTTTTAATTTGTTTTTTTGGGTTTTGGGGTAATTGATTGCTGCTCTGTCTTCCTGCATGATTTTGAAAAAAATGGAAAACACCGAATTTGTGAAAGTTTGAATTATTAAAATGCAGGTTTTTACTTGAATGATTTATTTTAGTACATCATTTACAAAACTTATTACAAAAGTTGTGAAAACATCCACTTAAAATTGTGACACGAGAAACTACATCTGTATCATTAATAACCTACATTATTCACTCTTTTTTCATATTTTTAATAATTTAAATAAACTAAAAATAAAATAAAAAAAAACTAGACAAACTGACAATGCCTAAACTTAAGCGAGACTATATATAGACGAGTACGACAATTTTATAGCCTTTTCCACTAATATGCCGATTTGAAGAGTCGGAAAAGCGTTCTAGTATCTCATCTTGTGAATTTCCCTTTTGGTTTTTGAAAGATACAAGTTGAAAGCATCCTTTGGAAGGTCTCTATGTGGAGGTAGTCCTTCAAACCATCAAACCATTTTAAGCTGATGTTGAGACCACAGAAGCCTAAATCCAAACTTCAGTCGTTTTGAAAACCACATTATCTCAAACTGCCAGAACCATTAAATAAACATCCAGAAACTTTCATCCCTAATTCTCTACGAAGAAGCTGAAGCCGCCCTTCTAGATAGTACATAAACCTTAAGTTAAGTCCACCTTAGTTTTTGCGAAAGCGTACACAAAGATAGTGGCGCCCTTATAAACTATACATTCCAATAATTCCTATAGTGAGCATTAGCATGGAGTCGAACCACCCCCTGGAGAGGGTCTCTTAGCCGGGATCTCTTTTGGAGAGTTTTGTAGTTACAAATTGGCACCTTTTGGAAACTAATATTGTTACAAACGTCTATCATTAACAATCCTTTCAGCGGCAGAAGTCAGCTTCTATCAAAATCCGTTATAGAGCAAGTACAGATCCCTTTCAACGAATGAGAATTTGGGTTTATTGACAGCGAGTGATCTTTTCACCAGCGTCTATAATATGAAATACAGAGTTTCTTCAAAACTACCTGTTTGCAGACTCAATAATTCATCTGCCTATACTTATACGGTCGAGTAAAGAGTCTAAGACCAAGTTCCACAGTAGTGGGTGAGAGCATTCATCCCTGTGGATATCCTTTAACAACCAGGCCTCATATAGTGACATCTTCCACGCTGATTTTTTTTGCTCTCCTGGAAAGCATATTATATATCCATCCATTTACTGTCTGGGGAATATCCTTTTCAGCAATGGCATTGGTTATTTTGGGAAAGGTAGTTTTGTCACGCACCTTTGACATCTATACATGCACCCAAGATGAACTCTTTTCTGTCCAACGATCCTTCGATGCCGCTAACCACATAAGGTGAAGGGTCGAATCTGTTGATTTCCCTGGGGCTGCATGTTGATTTGGATGTAGTGGATTTTGCTTGATAATTACATATCTTATGTACCTTCCACATAGTCTCTCCAGTTTTACAGTAAACGATTTGAGACATGCGTCGGCATCCTTTCGGAACAGAATGGTTCAATCAACACTTAGGTGATGTTAATCTGTTAATCTAGCGTAAATTCATACATTTTGGGACATACCTCGTGTCTCTTCATTGTACTCTTCTTTCCTGTGATGGATAATATTTCCTACCCTAACCAGTACTTAGCTAAATAGGCCACTGAGCCAGTCGTGTTCTATTAGTTGTTTTTAGCGCTTTGTTTAAAATGTATTTTTACCTGGTGCCTTTAATTCTGTTTGAGTTTAGGAGTTCTGCTATAATGATGTTCTATATTTTTTTCTGCTTGCTGCAATTTCGAAAAAAATCAGTTGTTCATCATTTTAGGTATAATGTTAACTCATCAACCATAAATTTAAATTAATTACTTTATAATAATTAATTTTGCATACAATACAAATGAAAAACTAGGAATACAAATGAACAATTTAAAACTTTAAAAAATCTTTTTTATGATACCAAAGAATAAATTAAAAATATCTAAAAATAGATTTATCTCTTCATAATAGAGATGTAAATCAATAAAATATTAAGCCTTTCTGTAATAAAACCGTTCAAAGATATTGTGCTAACAAACAAAGAGCATTGAGAGTAAAAAACATTTTTATATGAACCGTCAGGTGTTGAAGCTTTTAGGCTTCCCCTCCTTAATTTACAGATTCTCGAGATAATTCAATAAGATTTTGTTATTAATTTGATTATCCAGAGCGCGAAGATGCGATAAAATGGTGAAAATTACCACTAAGGACAAAATATATTGGAAATTTTATTTTTAATAAGAATTCCTGGCAGTGATACAAGAAAGTTTTGATCTTTTATAATTATCGGCGAAACGTTTATAAAAATATATTTAAAAAGTTAGCGAGAAAAAAGATTTTTGATATAGAATATTTCACTCATGTATAAAATGCCTCATAAGAGTAAACCGTATCGCTGGAAGCCAGTAAAGAACAGAAATAAATTTCAGATAAACTTAAAAAATATAAAAAAAACTAGCGTTTAGGTGAGTGCTCCATATAAGCTATAGAGGAAAGTATAAATTAAAGTTAACCAAAAAATATTAAATTCAACAGAAGGTATATTAGGGGGACATTTTGTGGATTTTCTATATTCGTCAAATATCCCAAAATTACATTCGTCCATAAAAATAATAAAAGTTTGCACATAAATTTCTTCATCATATACTAAGTGACATAAAAATCCGTACACCCAGTTTAAATGATTTTATTTTTATAAAATTTTGTATTATAAGTACTTACTGAAACATAATAAGTAAATGATAGAAATTTCAAAATAATTGAATTGCCGTAAAGCCCTTTTACCTTTAATAATTTGTGGATGCAGTTCTTCTAGAGTCTGAGCAGGACGTTGCAAATTGAGCAATCTCCTACTCATCATATGCCACACGTGCTCAATTGGGGATAAGTCGGGAGATCTTGGTGGTCAAGGTAACAATGTGACATCATTATGTTGAAAGAAGTCTATTGTGTCTCTTGTGACATGTGGTCGGGCATTATCTTCTTGGAAAGTTGGATTTGCCAGGGTATCAAGATAGGTGTAAAAGGTGGGATCCTAAAACTTCTTGGATATAACGCTGCGCGTTTATGTTAACTCTGATAAAGATTAAAGGTAATCTCGAACCATAAGCTATACCACCCCAAACCATAACTCCAACAGTTTGATGAACAATAAAACGTGGATTTTTCCTTTCACCACGTCGTCTTCTAACCCTCGGTCGACTATCGTGCATGCCTAAACAAAATTAAGACTGTTCCATTCCTGAGCCCATAGTGACCGTTCTCTGCACCACTCAAGGCGGTTACGTAGGTGTTCTGGAGTTAAAGGCAGGATCCAGTGTCGGTATGAAAACAGGCCAAAACGTCGGTAACTTCGCATGCCAATAGGTCTTGCGTGTTCTACAAAACATTCATTTGCAATGGAGCTTGTAATGGAGAAACGGTCCCCTAAGGCCAATAATCTTAGGCGGCGATCTTCACGGTCTGTTGTTCTACGGGGGTGTCCAGAGCCCCTTGCTCTTTGCGTACGGCCTTCTCAAAGCCATGCCTGACAACACGTAACCACGGTGTCTACTCTTCTTTGCACTCTAACTGCAATTTCCCGAAAAGAAAATTCAGCTTCCCCTATCAAACTCACTAAGTTGACGAAATCGTACAGGTCTCCGTCTTACTTAGACTTTGTCTGTACAAAAAATAGTCTGTCTCTTGTGGAACCATCATAAAATAAGAAGAAGGTATAAAAATCATACCGCCATCAAATGATTGCACCTGAATTGGAATAGTGATTCAAATTACACCGCTTTATCATAGTTGTAATTAGCAAAGTTCTTCAGAGGTATTAAGCCGGTTTATTCTTCAATATGCAATAATTTTGCCTTTTTTCCGTGTACTTGTTTATATCTAATATTTGTAACGAGAACTTAATTGTCTTAATTTTTTCCCCATTAACTTTTCAAAACAATTTTCTTATATCTATCACAGAAATTCGTTTATTCTTATGTTTAATGCCAAATGCCGAGTTGATCTCTTGTTTTCCCTACTTTTTTTTATCTTAAAAAGCGTTTTATATTCCGATCAGGATTTTTTTGTAAAGACCCTTTTTTTAAGTGCTTTTCCTATAATTAAGAATTCTTTTTGACTCTTACGGTGACTGTGACTAAAATTAATAAAACTTACTTGCTTATTTTTGTTGCGTATTAAAAATTATAAATTAGTAACACTATTTTTATTATTAGCTAAATTCCATAAATTTCGAAACAAGTTGATTTTTTTTAATCTAATTTAAAAAAGGGTTAAAAAATATTGTAAAACTTATTTTTTCTTCGACTATTCTGAAATATTTCACATGTAAATCTTTCACTGAATAGTAAATATAGTATATTGTACACTGGTTTTTAATTCGCACTAATTACTATGGAAACTAGCTAATTTAAGAAGTCTATGATCATATGTCTCCAAATAAACGACTATTTTGACAGTTGGTTGTCAGGATAGCTTACAATAGTACATACAGTGGACGGCTAATTTATGGTATATTATCATTATTTCGAGAACCGTCGAGTTTTGAGGGTAATCCCGAAACAGGTCGATTTTTGTTATAAAATAACCATCTTATAACGTACATGGAGTAAGGATGACATCACCGGTGGCGTATAGGGAAAGACTAAGCGTTACAGAACCTCTGCTAAATAAGAGCATGTGATTGGTCAATATTTTACAGGGGATATTTAAAATAGTCAAGTAAAGTTAAATGAACGTTATTTCTTGTTATTTATTATTATTTAAAAATTACAAAAACAAATTAAATTACTTTTTAAAAATTGAATATTTTAAAAAAATACCAAATAAATGAATGGAACTTTTTGTGTTTTTTTTTACAAAAAATAATTGATTTTAATAGCGAATTATCAATATAAATACGAATTTAAAATTTAATTTAGTATAATTTAATACATTTTAAAACAATATAAGTATATACGATAATTATTATTGCATTTACTTTTGGAAAAAATAGAGGTAGGTAGAGTAGGTCTCTCTTTTACCAAATAAAATTCAACAATTTTAACATAATTATTTTATTACTAGTAAAATGGCGTAAGCACATTAAATGTATGTAGAAAATATATAAAAATTAACACCTTATTTTTGAAAACATATTTCAGCTACACTGCCTTAAAGATTGGTTTCTCACCTTGTGTATACCTAAACTAATGGAGTATGGCATTGACTTTATTTTTTTGTACATTTTCTGACAAATTATGTTTTCTTTTAATTGTGTTACTTTTGATCAAAGCTGGTGTAGGTGTAGTGACGTAATCGTTTACTTTTTTAAATAGAAATCGGTATAATGCGACACCTCATTTGAAAGGGAATTTAATTATCTATTTAACGACATTACATTTGTAACTAAAATATTTTTTAAGGGTACAAAACATTTCTTTTTTATTTAAATTCAACCAAATTACAACTAATGATTTAATTCATAACGTACCTTAAAGTAACCAAATTATGCATTATAAATATTTTAAATTAAATGTTCGAAATGCCCTCCATCGGTTTCTTGACAATATGCGAATCTACGGACACATTCATCAAGTACATTGCGGATGACTTCTGGAGTAATGAGACTCATTTCATGCCTAATTCTATCTTTTAAGTTCTGTAAATTTTGGGGTCTATTGACATAAACTTTTGATTTTAAGTAACCCCACAGGAAAAAGTCTAGAGGTGTTAGATCTGGCGACCTTGCTGGCCACTCTATAAAACCTCGTCTTCCGATCCATCTCCTGGGAAATCAATTATTTAAAAATTGACGTTCTTCACGTGCGTAATGCGGAGGGGCTCCATCTTGTTGAAACCAGATATTGTCATTAGGTAAATTTGCATTATTGGCATTTGGATACATGTTAGCAAGGACAGGTATAAGTTGATTTCTCAAAAAAGTTAAATAACGTTCTCCTGTTAGATTTTCTTCAAAGAAAAAAGGGCCAATGATTCTGTCATCGATGATCCCTGCCCATACTTTCACTTTCTAAGGATATTGCATGTGTGCCTCAGTCATCCAATGTGGGTTTTCTTGACTCCAATACCTGCAATTTTGACGATTCACAGTACTATGTAAAAAAAATGTGGCTTCATCGGAAAAGAGGATTTGATTGATGAAACGTGGATTGCCGATACATAAATCCTGCATAATATCAGAAAATTGAAGCCGGAGAACGGGATCGTCGTCGTTTAATTCCTGGTGTAGTTGACATTTGTGTTGAACTACTGTGAGGATTGTCATGGACATTTAATAAAACATCAAGTTTCACATTGTCTTCAATTTTAGGACGCCCAGCGTTTGGAATATGTTTAACGTGCCCAGTTTCTCCAAATTTTCGGACTATTTTACTTACTGTTGATTGGCTGATGGGTGTCTGGATATTTTGCGTTGAATAAATTGCATACCTCGTTCTGTGTTCTTTTTTTATCTCCACATCCGCTAAGAATTAATATTTCTATGCGTTGTGTTTCATTTAGGTGAGCCATAATTTAGTATTCAAAAGTACAAATTACAATTGACAACTGATGACAATTCACAAAATCAAAAAATATTTACGACAATAAATATTACAGTAACTATGCCAATATCACTTGCTTGATTTAAGATTTGACAAAAAGTTTCAGTGTTATTGTTGTTATTTTTACTTATTTTTGCTTTTTTAAGTATTTATTTCAGAAAGTCATGGCAGGAACCAATGGATGGCATTTGGAACATTTAATTTAAAATAATTATTATGCATAATTTGGTTACTTTAAAGGACGTTATGAATTAAATCATTAGTTGTAATTTAGTTGAATTTAAATAAAAAAGAATGTTTTTGTACCCTTAAAAAATATTTTAGTTACAAATGTAATGTCGTTAAATAGAGAATTAAATTCTCCTTCAAATATGGTGTCGCATTATACCCATTTCTATTTAAAAAAGTTAACGATTACGTCACTACACCCACACCGGTGACGTCATCCTTACTCTATGTATGTTATGGGTATTTTATAACAAAAATCGACCTGTTTCGGGATTACCCTCTAAACTCGACGGTTCTCGAAATAATGATAATATTCCATAAATTAGCCGTTCACTGTATAATATAATATATGTGAATTTTTACTTAAAATAACAGGGAAAATAGTGACAGTGAGTTAAATTTAACACCGCCTGATATTTTAGAAGCCGCAAATAATATGTGTATCAAATTAATACCAGAAAAATTGAAAAAGAAATACCAACTTGCATATAATTCGTTAATTTAATGGCGTAAAGAACATAAAACAAGCTCACTTTCTAAAAACATTCTGTTTGTGTATTTTGGTATTATCTCCAAGAAATTTAAACCTTCAACGTTATGGGCATTGTATTTAAGAACTATACTCTTAATATTAATAATGATGTAGATATCTAAGTACGCAAGATTTAGAGCATTTCTAAAGCGATCTTCAGGTAGCTATCGTCCAAAGAAATCTAAAATATTCACATCAGAGGAAATTAAGAAATTTCATAATGAAGCTCCAGACTATGAATTTCTGATGACAAAGGTATGTGAATATTATATAGTTTAATTCAAAAATACTTATGTAATATTAAAATTTTTGTAGATCGTATAAATTATTGGTATTATGCGTGCTTGCCGCCGAGACAAACTGTATAAAATGAAAATTACTTACTTCAAAGACTTAAATTTGGCAGTTTTAATTAAGATACTTAACACCAAAAACACAAATTTCCAGAAAATTTACAAAGGGACATTTTTATGAAATCTTTAAAAAATATGCTGATCTTCGCCCTAACAATGTTGAAAATTCTGTTTTTTCAACTATCATAAAGGAAAATGTACAGTTCAAAGAGTTGGTATAAACAATTTTGTATAGGAAAACAAATTGCCGTTTATTTAAAATTACCTAACCCGGAATTATATACCGGACATTGTTTCCGCAGAACTTCTGCAACAAATCTAATTGACTGTGGAAAAGACGTCTTGTATTTAAAAAAAAATATAAAATAATTTACACCTATAAATAAGTGAGCTACAGTTCGGGGAGTTTGGACTTTTTTGTTGGAAATTTCCTGTCTTTTGGCTTTGCATTCATTTGGTATCTCCTTGAAGAGCCTACGGCCTTTTGTATCACATCTTAAGCCTATGCATCCTCTGGTCAAAATTCTAAGATCTGTGAACTTGGCACACCATATTTCAAAGAAAAACACAAAGTCGATCCTACAATTTTAATTTAATAATGTAAGTTACTTGCAACTAGTTTCAGGCTAAAAATACAATACAATGTCAATTTTGAAAGGAAGACAGTAGTAAGACTTAATGTGATGGAAACAAAATTCAAGACTACAGTAAAACATTTGTAGGTGAATTATCATCCTACAACTCATAAAAGAGACAACCCTAAATTATGTTAATACATATGAAAATCTCCAAAGAGATAGCCGCACAAAAATATAAAACATGCAGGCAAAATGATAATATTGTTTAAGTTTTCTAATAACATTTTTAAAAAATTTTGATTATACAAAGCAAATCATAAAAAATACAATACATTGTAATGATAATCAACATTATTACTAAATGATGCATCAAATCACAAGAGATGAGTAAAGTACTTAAGAAAATTCAAGAAATATATAATATCAAGGGAAGTAAGTTCAAAATACTGATCAAAAAAGTGAACATTATAAACAATTTGACTTGACTAAACAAAGCAATGCAAAATTTAAAAATTTTTAATTGTTAAATATCAAATTCAAAAATTACAGATATCTTCACACTTACCAAGAATCATCAGGAGAAAAACCATAAATCTTGTAACATCAGCACTTAAGCAAACATTATTGGATAATTAAGAAACATGAACAATTGGGGAAAGAAATTTTTAAAAGAATGGTATTAAAATTTTATGAAATATTTCAAAAAACATTTATGTATAAAAAACAAAAAATTAAGGGCACGATATGGTTAGTGGCTTAAAAATAATATGAAAATGAAATAGGAGTGTGTTATCTCAGAAAGAGAGAACACATGGTTTCAAACCGAAATTAATATAGGAAAGGTATTTCCTGAGGTAAGGTATTGAAAAACCCAAGAAAAAGGCTAAGAAAATCGATCCTTGGTTAAAGTAAGGACCAAGGAAAAGAAAGAGGCGATTAAGCCCTTCGTGAGAAGAGAAATAATTTTTTCCAACACGTGGAATTATTTCGGAACTGGGAGGAAAATAGCTATGGTTGAACCAAACAGCACCATAATAACCAAACCAGATGGATGACATCCAATTTAGTAAAAAGAGGAAGTAAATAAAATTGTTAACATATAGTTAACACCATAAAACTTTAAGCTTCAATCTTGCTCTCAGAGAAAGCCAATGAATGTACCACACCATATGAAAGAATGAATATTGGAAACGGAACCGCAGTATGAATACGAAACAGAAAATATCCTATGATGGGACAGAACCAATATTTAATCTATGAAATAAGACAATGACAGGACTATCAAATTATTTAGAACTGTGTGGCCAAATGCTATTGTGGTGGAGGCCATTAAACTAAAACAGAGACAGAAATCATAAGAAGAAAATTAGGTTGTGTTCGAAAATGTAGGTAAACAAACCGTAAAAAAAACAAATTAAGAAAAGAAATCAGAATGTAATCCAAGAAAACCATAATGTTCAAAAGGTTTAAGCTGTTCATTAAGACAATTGATGTTGGGGTTAGTGACTGCTGCATGTATTTCAAGACTCTCAAGTAAATTCAAGAATAGTAAAACGTTCTCTTGAATGACCTTCCGAAAGGACATGGTTAGCAAAAGAAGAAGGAGAATTGAAATGTCCATACCTTTGATACTTCTTGATAAAACCAATATGCTCAGAAAGGCGTACCTCAAGTCTACGTCCACACTGACCAATACAGTGTGTAAAAGCCAAATGGAATAAATTCATTATTTCGGTTACTGTACATATTTATAAAAAATCTCGAAACACGTCAAATTTAAATTATAAATTGACATTCTTTAACGTGAAAATACAACCCCTACCTTCAACCCCCTTAGAATGAAAGGTACAACCCCCAATTTTTTAAATGAAAAGTATAGGCTTGTGATATACCATTTGAAAGGTCTCTTCGTTCTCTATTCAAAAATGTTATTGTTTTAAAATTAATTAATTAATGCAAAAATTAACATAAAAAAATTAATATCATGTTGTTACCGAAATTCCCTAAAATATACTCGAAACTTATTACAATATACTTAAAACTTATTTCCCGTTTAGGTCTTGATAATGAGAAAGTGAACAAAAACCATAGCAATGTGGTTTTTAGATGGTAACCATTAAAAAACTTTAAAGAATTTCCGTGGCAACGCCTATTTAACAAGCAGTAGTAAATTCTTTTATTTAAGTTGTCATTGTTGTAATTTAAGTATAAAGTTTGTTCAATTTAATTCTGAAAAATGGTTAGATTAACGGAAATGCATAAAATAACAGTTTTACAAATGATTGGTTACGGAGATAACATCCGAACACAACAGGAAGTAACTCGCCTATTTCATGAGAAATTTTCTAATTTACCGCCTATATCCCAAGGAACAATAAGTAAAATAGAAAAGCAGTTTCGCGAGTTTGGTCATGTAAGGCAGATAAAAAAAGCAGCTGCCAATGCACTGAGTGATGAACTCATATTAGATGTGTTGCTTGAGTTTCAGGAAAACCCACATACATCGATTAGACAGGCATCCACTACATTCAATGCTAGACATACATCGATAGCAAACATATTAAAAGAAAATAAATTGCATCCGTATAAGATGATACCTACTCAGGAGCTCATGGAAGACGATTTAAATAGGAGAACTTTTTTTTGTGAGCAAATGATGGATATGTTGGATAACAATATTATCCAATTAGAAGACGTTATGTTTTCTGATGAGTGTACTTTTTTCCTTAACGGTCATGCTAATCGCCAAAATTGCCGCTACTGGTCCACGGAAAATCCTCACTGGATGAGAGAAGAACACACTCAATACCCTCAAAAGGTAAATGTTTGGGCAGGGATTGTAGGGAACAATATCATTGGTGCCTTTTTTATTGAGGGCAACTTGAATGGCAACAATTATTTGGCACTACTTCAAAATTATGTCATTCCAACGTTGGCAAATTTATATCCTGATCCAGGTAACCCTCAAGTTCCAGCGAATACGATATGGTTTCAGCAGGATGGAGCACCACCACATTACCAACTTAATGTCCGGCAGTACCTCGATACAATATTTCCCAATCGGTGGATAGGGAGGCGAGGATCGATTGAATGGCCAGCGCGATCACCTGATCTTACATTATTAGATTTCTTTTTATGGGGATATGTAAAGAGCCATGTGTACAAAACTAAACCTTCTGATTTAAATGACTTAAGAGAACGAATAACGCTTGCGATTAGTTCGATCACGCCTGATATGTTAAATAATGTTAGAAGACAGTTTTATTTGAGATTAGGATGTTGCCAAGACGTTCGCGGAGAACATTTTGAACGTCTACTTCATTAACATTAATAGTTCTTTTTCGTGTTCTACATTTACGTTTGCATTACATTTTAGTTTTTGATTGTATTGTAGCGAATTTCGGTAACAACATGATATTAATTTTTTTTTATGTTAATTTTTGCATTAAATTTAAAAACAATAACATTTTTGAATAGAGAATGAAGAGACCTTTCAAATGATATATCACAAGCCTATACTTCCCATTTAAAAAATTGGGGGTCATACCTGTTATTCTAAGGGGGTTGAAGGTAGGGTTTGCATTTTCACGTTAAAGAATGTCAAGTTATAATTTAAATTTGACGTGTTTCGGGATTTTTTATAAATATGTACAGTAACCGAAATAATGAATTTATTCCATTTGGCTTTTACACACTGTATATATCGAATTACAATCAGCACATGAAAGTCTATATATACCCGACCTATGCAAATCAGGAACCGAATCTTTATTATGAACTAGAACCGAACCAAGTGAATTGTCTGTCTTGAAGGCTACTGCAACTCCTAATCTTCTAAAAACATTTTGTAACCTATAGGAAATATTACCAAAGAAATTAATGGACCCTGAATACCTTGTTTCAGTAAGAGTAGTTTCACTTAAACAAAAGTTAAAGGATAATCTGAACTTAATAAAATGTTTTAGGTACAATCTATGAATGATATCAAGTGGAAAATTGTTATTAATGGCTAATTGTTTAATGATACCAATGTCTTTCTCAAAGGCAGAAGGGGACAAAGGCAAAGAAAAGCATTTATGAAATAGACTGTTAAAAGAAGCTAATTTGTGGGACATAGGATGGCAAGAGTAATAATTAATAAGGCCATCTGTAGTTGTAGGTTTCCTATAAACCTCAAAATCTAAGTGGCGTGTAACGAGATTCCTTGAAATCAAAATATCCAAAAAACGAATCTGATTATGAGACTCCAATTCCACTGTAAAACGAATTCTAGGATGCAAACCATTAACAAAGTTCAAAAAAAAAATCAAAAGACAACATAGTACCTTGATACAAAATGATGCAATCATGAATAATAGAAAACTATATCATTCCCAAAAGGTGAGTCTAGAAATAGTTCTAGAGTTCTGTGTAAGTATTTTCAATAGTGCCGGTTATTACATACAAAAAAATCGAATTTTAAAATATGGTGCGCCAAGTTCACGCAGCGCACCGTATCATGAAAATACATTATTTTTTCGGAGTTCTAGTTAAATTTACAATAGTTCTATATCCATTATATTAATAGTTCTAGCAATTAAACGCAAAAAATCAATTTTTGAAAACTAAGTGACTAAAATGTAATTTTATTTAAAAATAATTTTTTTCTAATCAGATCGGTTAGAACTCGTAAAAAAGAATTTTTAATAATAAGTCGATTTTTCGATATTTAAAATGAAGATAACTCGAAGAAAAATTATTTTGCAGGATAAAATTCGATTTTTTTGTATTTAATAACCGGAACTATTGAAAACACTTACAGAGAACTCTAGAACTATTGCAAAAGATGCCAGAACTCTAAAAAACTTTAAAATTTTTAAATATGGTGTGCTAAGTTCACGGGAATAAAATTCTATACGAATTTCACAATTAGGGTTATAGCCTATTCTTTTAAAATATAAAAGATGCATAAATATGGAGATGTTTTACATGAAATTCGAAAAATTCTGTAACCAGTTTCAATTTTCAGTTAGTCCTTCAAAAGTTTTCTACTAGATTTTAATAGATGAGTAATGTTAATATTTATAATTAAAATCGCCAAATATGTTAATACATCACAATGTTAGTTAACTGATTAGTAACTGGCATTTTTCTCATAACTTAAAACCACTTCAAATTTTAGTAACTGAGGACGATTTATTCCATTATCTGTAAAATCATTTTGACGTATATCTCTTAAAACTTTCAGCATAGTGTGAGTAGATGGTTGATTAGATTGAAAATAAAAACCATAAAACTTGCAAATAAAATACCCTCAAGACATAATGGAGTTGTAAAAATCCTTGTTAAGTACTATGAAAAAGATTGATATTGTTTTAACATGAAGCATAATTTAAACGTGTAAATTAACACGTTTCGCGTGTGTCTCTAAAATACATTTTCAGGTCAGTTTACATAGCCGTTTATTATCAAGTGATTTCGCAATTAATTTAAATACTTTTTAAAATGATACCAATGAAAAATTGTTGTGGCTGATAAAACAAAGCTTAATTTTAAATTGTTAAAAAATTTAATATAATATAGCTTCAAATTCAAGAATTAAATATTTTAGCGAGTAACTATATAGAAATAGTTTTCTCCCATTTCTCCAATTAATTCACTTATCTGTTTTAGTTTTTTATCTGAGCTTCTACCGGTTACAAATAATATTATTTCAAAACGATTTATCTCAAAATTCATGTAGGTTTGGATTTTAGAAAAATAATTGTAATATAGGAAATACTAAAAAAATGAGGAACAATATATAGGTTTTAAAAATTGATATTTGCGAATTGACACACAATCTAACCAATCCCGTCCCTTCCAGAATGCTTCCCTCTTGGAGTGGTGCATTCCGGGAAGAATTTCCTTCACCCCCCCTCCCACCACGTGCGATGAGGTGCCTTTGTCCTCGGGCTTATGCTCTACCTTCCACTCTCTTCGGAGATAGTCTCCAGGTGTCTTCTGTTTGGTGCTTTGCACCTCTATCCTCCTATCTTCTTTTTAGGCGTTCTAGAGTGTGTGCTTTTCGCTGCCTCTAAAAAATTAGTCCTTAGTCAACGAGCTGCGGCTTAAGGTAACCTTAGATCTTGGATGTCCCCTGTGCCGTGTGCTGTGTTCGGGTGTGTCCTAAGTTCTTCAAATCTTCTTCTGGCTCTGGCTTTCATGATTTCTTCTGTCTTCTCTTGGTCCAGTTCTCTGTATACTTGTGTATTTCTTATGTATTATGGGGCGTCTGCTGCTTGCCTTAAGTTGATATTCTACTGTACTTGTATCTTTTTGCTTGTTTTGCCTTCTTTGTGATGTTTTCCACTTGTTCTTTAAAGGTAAGTCCAGTATCAGTCCTAGGTATTTGGCCTTGTTTTTTCAATGAATCTCTTCTCTTCCTATGTTCTGGTTTTTTCCTTCTTTTAGTAAAGTCGACTGCTTGGGTTTTTTCTGGGTTTTTTTGAATTTTCCATGTTGTGCACCATTCGTCTATTTGATCCATAGCCTGTTGAAGTCGTCTTGTCACCATCTTTGGTTTTGTGCTTCTTGTAACGATAGCCGTATCATCTCCGTAGAGAGCCTTCATTGTGTTATCTATCTTTGGAATGTCTGCCGTGTATACGTTGTATAGCATCGGTGATAGAACTGCTCCTTGTGGTACTCCGGCTTCTGTTGCTCCTAGTTCAGATTTTGTGTTTCCTATTCTTATTGTCAATCTTCTATTTTTCAGATAGCTGAGTAGTAGTTTTGTCAGTTCTCTGGTGTATCCTGCTTCTCTCATCTTGTATATCAGTCCTTCGTGCCATACTCGGTCGAAGGCTTTGCTGATGTCCAGAAAGATGGCTCCAGTTGATTGATTTCTTTTGTATCCTCCTGTTGTGTATTCTACTATTTTTAGTACTTGGTCCGGTGCGCTGTGTTCTTTTCTGAATCCAAACTGTTCTTGTGGCAGCATTCCTATTGCTTTGGTTTCTTCGTTTAGCTTCTTGAGGATGAATCTCTCGGCTGTTTTGCTCAGCGCTGGTAGTAGGCTTATGGGTCTGTAGTTTTGGGATCTTGTCCTGATTTCCTTAGCATCACTATCTCTGCTTCCTTCCATTAGTCCGGGAAGTGCTTTGTTCTTAGTATTCCGTTTATGATCACTGTCAGAAATACTATTCCATTTCTTGTTAGATGCTTCAATGCATTGTTGTTTATGCCGTCGTATCCGGGAGCTTTTCTGAATTTCCTTCCTTTTATTATGTAGGCTACTTCTTCTGGTGTTGTGAATCCCAAATTTCCGTCTACTATTTCTTCGTCGAAGTCTTCCATGTCGTCTTCTACTTGATCTGTGAAGTCCATGTCTTCGTCTGAGTGCTCATTCAGGGTGAGTTAGCGCTCCATAGTTCTCCTGAAGGCTTCGGCTTTTTCTTCATCCGTGAATACGATTCCGTTTTCTCCGTGGATTGGGGGAATGTCTTTTTTGTCTTGTATTAGTATATTGGCGAGGTTCCATAATCCTGGGTATTTGGGTCCAGTTGTTCTATTTTTCTGTCCCAGTCCTTGAATCTGTGTGCTTTGAGTTGTTCCATTACGTCTTCATGTAGTCTGTTTCTCGTTTGTCTTGTTGTAATCCTGTTCTGTTGGGTCTTCTTCTTGCTCTGTTTTTACCCTGATGAGCTCTATTAGGTTGTCACTAAGGTTTGAAAACCTTCCACATTTTTGGTTATTGTATTTTCTTCTATCGCTTGTTTTAGTGTTTCCGTGAATTGGCTGAGTTGCTTTTCTAGTTCTTCCCTGTTTGTTATATGGGGAATTGGTCCTATCCTGCTCTTGCTCTGAATTTTTTCCAGTTGGTTTTCTTCATTGTTTTTTGTATATTTTTTCTTCCTTCTCCTATTGTGAGAATAACTGTACGTGTTCTGTTCCTCCTTCGCTGTTTTCTTTTTCCCAGTCTACTGTTATATCTTTTAGTAGTGCTATGTCTAATACATCTGCTGGTGGTCCAATGATTAATAGTTCCGGTCTTTTATCTGCTGTATTTGTGCAGATGCTGTTCCAGGTCCTGAACTTGGCATTCAGATCTTCCACCATCACTGCTTGATTTAGATCTAGTATAAGAACTTCTATATCTTCTTCGTGTAGTTGATCTAGTGGTCTTTTGTAGGCTGATATGATCTGGAGGTCTGGAGTTGTCTTTCTGTAGTGTTCTATTCAATTTCTTATTAGTATGGCTGTCCCACCGCTTTGTCTGTTGATGTTATCTCTGTATATTTTGTAGTTTTACCACCTCAATATTAGCTTCACTTATAACCACTTCTAAACCAGGCGCAGCCGTTTTCTAAAGTAAAAACAACTACTTCCTGGGCTATATGCCCTACCGGATATTGGATTATATGATGGCGACTCTCTGTCGTTTTGCAGTTAAAAAGAAATTCATACTACTCGCAGACCATTTTTTTGTTGTACAACTAAATGTGACCTACATTTTCTTTTTATCATGTCCACGGGCGATATTTTTCTAGAAGTGCATTAGATATTCCGAGGATGTTATATGACACCCGATTAAATTCGAATCCTATTCCTTTAAGCGACGTTAGACGTCGATAGTGTGCGATTTCCTAAAAATGCCGGTAAGAAGGTAGACACATGTACGAAATGGAAACTGAAAATTTAAATTTTTCGCTTCTCCAAAAAGAACAGAAGGCCATTTTTCTACGTCAACGTAGTGGAGAGACATTAAGATTAAATATCACGGTGACGTTGGCGGCTTGCCGGTACCGGAAATTGATGACACCGGAAATAGATTGAGTTATTACGTGACGATGGTTTTTTCTTTCTTTTTTTCTCGGGACGATCATAATTTTATTTGCGAAATTTCTTATTTTTATCAATTCCATGGATTATTAGATTGGTGCATTATTTAGGACGTCATTATAAAAATTGTGATCTATTTAATTCGATTATTTTATAAGTTATCACACCAGATATAAAGAAAAATACAGATACTAAGCTTTCTTTTAGCAAAACCAGTATTAAAGTATTAAAATAAAATGTACTTCTTTGTTTATTGTTATACGAGGTTATAGGCTAGTGAAATTACGATTTTCGAAGGCAAAAAAAATTTAGGAGAAGTGGGAACTTTTTGTTTGGTACTGCTGTCACCAATGTAATAACCGGAGGTCTCTTGTACCGGTTTGCTAAAGCAAGATCCGTGGGTTCTTTGCACCTTCTGACGTCTGCACCACCTGAGAACAGCCTGACACCAAACTGGAGTAACTTCAATATGTCTAGCTAGTTGTCTAGCGAAACGGCTGTCATTGAGTTTTAAAAAAGCAGTTTTTTAAATAATAACAATTTTAATGGTTTTCTGGACTTACTGGACATGGACAATGTGCAACAATATTTCTTTTACCATTTTTTTTAAACAACATCCATTAATATTTATTTTCTTATGGGTTTTCCATATTTCTATGGATTACCCACTTTAACACTTATTTTCGGTTCTCTGGAACGCTAAGCTCAGAGACATTAGAAGAGTTATTCTTGTTCTTAATAACCTTCTTTAAATGGTCTCATAGCCATACTCTAATCTCTCCGTTTTGGTCTATAACCAAAAATTATTTTCCTTATTGGTTAGTTTTGGCAACTAAGATTAAAAAATTTAATAAGTAAAACTTACCTCAATGATTTATAATTAAAAGGATATCTTAATAAGTTTCATCGAATCATTAGTTACTTTCTCTTTATTACATCTAAAGTTTTCAATATTATAATTTTCAATGATAAACATTCACATAAACAAAGAATGTACTTGACAAACTTATCTTAGGATCCATGGTGTTTATATAATCACAATCAAAATATTTACAATTCAAATAACAAGTCCCAATTCATATAACAATTCACCATTGACCTAGTTTTCTTTTTAAAATCAAATTTATAATCTGAAACAATAAAAAAGAAATAAAATTAAAACTATTAATAGTATTCATATGTTTAATAAATAAACATGTAATTTTATGTAGTTAAGTGTTTAAATTTGTGTTATAAAAAGGAAGTACTTACAAAGGTATAAGGAGACCAATTGTAGTCTTCGATATTGAATAACTTTTCCAATAGATCATTCCTACTTAAAAAAAACCACAAGAACAATAAAAAACATGTAACAAATATAGTGAAATATAGTGAACTAATCCTTATATCCAAAGTTTTGGACAGAATGAAATAAACTTATGATAAGAACACTTAGACAGTGGATAGTGAAAGGACTATTGCAAAGAATAGTTTATAAACATTAATAAAAGACATTTTATGGAACAAAAATGTATGTAGGATAATTAAGTAAGTTTTTTATATTATTTGTAAGCTGTGAATCTTTGATAACATTAATGATCTCATCTTATATAGTGTGTAAATAATACAAATAATACAATCTCTTAAAAGATAGTTTTAACTCAAGTTTGAAAGTATAAAATGAATTGACAGCTCCAGAAATTTGTCTATCTCAAATCTAAAATTTTAAAGGTAAAATTCAAATAAAAGTTATATAAATGTATTTTTGTAAATATAAGAATAAGAGCGAGCTTTAAGTTATCAAAGATACGATTAGAATTGTAAAATTATTACCTTGATATTCGAAAATTTGGGTTAACTTTTGGAAATAACGAACAATTGAATTCCGTTTTTTATGTCATATTTGTCATTTTTCGCCGAGCCTATAAAAAGGCCAGGAAATCGATGATTCACTCTTATCACTCTGGTAGCAGCTTGATTAACATCGTATGTATTAATTGATTACTAAAAAAATTTGCATTAATCAAAAATTAATTCATGTTAAATTAATACATTTAATATCAAAAATACATGCATAAAAGTATTCTAACAATATTAAATTACTTACCAAAGTAATAAATTGAACAAAACACATCCAGATTCCAATAGAATTTATAAGATTAAATTCAAGCGTCATCCCATATCGAGAGCCTGGCAGACATCTTGTTATTTCTATTTCCGAGAGAAGACGAAGTAGAAGCCGATCTCAGTGTTCGTTACGTTCCGCCTGACAATTACGAATTTTGTAAAGACTGTGTAATACAAGGTACGTCCGATAGTTAAGGATTTATATTTTTGTTTTTTGTTGGGGTAAATTAATTTTTGTATATCGTTTCCATTTTTATCATATCAGGATATTTATAAATTTTTTCTGTAATAAGCATATGGAACGCAATTGATAGTTTTTATTTTTTGTACGATTTATTTGAGAAACATTTATAATTAAATTCAGAGTATTATAATTTTTAAATATTCATTTTCTCTTGAATCCTACCCAAGATAAGAGTCGGATTTTAAAATTCAATCCTAAATTAAGTAGACTGAGCTAGTTTAAAATTTTTATAAGGCGCCCAACCATATAAAATACAAAAGAAAAAGTAAACTTTATATCAAACTAAATAATATTAAATTATAAAACTCAACTAAAACACCAGATAAAACATATAAGAATTGTGAATAATATTATTAAAACTACAAAATAAGCCAATTTAATAAGTATAAAAACATTATAGAACATTAAATCATTATAAATTAATAGGTACAAAGTAAGGTTATAATAAAATCTAACTAATTAACTACTATAACTAATTAAATATAAAAATCAGACTAAATTAAACCATTATAATATATGAATTATTTGTTATAATTTCAATGTTACAACATCAACTGGAATCTTGCAGTCTTCTTGAATATATTTAACCTTTTACTTGGTAACTTTTATGGGTAAGGAATTGTACTTACTAATCTCTGATCTGTTTGTAATGTGTTTCTTCTTTGTAGCCTGATGATGGCCGAAACTAGTAGCGCTTTAGATTTTCAACTTTAATAATAATAAAAATTGTAACACTGAGAAATATTTTAAAATGAATAATACAGCAATAATAATATATTAAATAAGTAAAAGATGATATTCATATTCTTAAAGAACAATATAAAATTAATAAATTGCTATTAGACACATAATGTCATTAGTCTTGTCATTAAATACTTATATATAAAATGAAGCGTTTTGATTGGACGAAATCACAAAACTGAGATATTTTGACAGGTGAAAAAAATATCCTAAACAAACCACGACAAGTGTTTTTATTAAGTATATATATTAAGAATCCATTTAATATCCATCAGATTATTTTCTTCTTTTAAAAATTCTTCTCAAGTGTAAAGTAAATTTCTATTTAATATTACTTATCTCTCTGTCCTCTTTTCAGTTTACCGAGTTTCCACTCGAATTGGATTTTTTTCGAAAAATTTAATCAAGGTCGTAAGTCGTCGTTGGGTCTTTGATGTTAATTAATTTACTTTTAAGCAATTAAAATGGCACAATTTATTAAAGAATGATACAGAGAGTCGAGTTTAAATTTAATTCTATTAAACGAAACTTGCTTTCGATTAAGTTTCGTTTAATTTAAGCAATTACAGAATGTTGATGCTTTATTGTACATTTATTTTAGACGTTGCGTCATGTTTTTATACCCCTACAAGTCTTTATGCAATATACAATTATTACAATTTTCTTACTTTACCTTTTATTAACTAAGCTGTTTTACTTACTAATCGTTAAATTTAATTCACAATTGTAAAGATTCCAAACATAACTAGAGCAAATAGAAGATATCTATTCTAATTAGGCTGCTTACAGAGAACTGTCGCCTTAAAAACAACCTGAAGAGAATAATTCTATATTAACCACCGATGTGAACAAGTTAGATGTGCGGTGATCTTGCATCTTTAAAGATAAATTAGTTTTTATATTTTGCACTTATAAAAATCTTCATTATAAAACGCATTTGCGTATCGTAATGTAACTTTTACGCACGCAAATTTTTGTTTTAAATGGTTGGCGACATGAGTGAAGTTTCTAAAGGCAAGACTATTGACAATGACATTTGTGGCTAATAACAATTTATTAATTTTATATTGTTCTTTAAGAAAGTATCTGTGAATATGAATATAATATTTTACTTATATAATATATTAATATTGATATATTATTCATTTTAAAATATTTTAAAACATGAACATTTGATAATCTAAATGTCACAACTGTCAAATTTTATAAATTACACAGTGCTGCCGACATACTTTTTAAAATAAAAATTTTCGTAATTACATAAAAATAAAAAATTAATTTAAAAAATGGTAAAAAGGGCAAAATATAAAAAATATTATAAACAACTTATTTCATATGGCTGTTGTGACACTCGTTCTTTAAAAAACTCATCGCTTCGCGATTCGTTTTTTAAACTTGAACTCGTGTCATAACAGAATTCCATATGAAATGCGTTGTTTAATATACTATTATGGACAATTTAATTTAATTTTAAGTATAATTTAAATAATAAAATAAAAATAAATATATTGATATTAACAATGATACTTTTACTTTAGATTAATAACTGATAAAAATTTAACTGAAGTATTTAAGAAATTAAAACCAAAAAAACTGCAGGTATAGACAATATACCACCTTATATATAGTATGATGCAAATGTATGGAATAAATTCATTATTTCAGAAACAGACGACTTTTAAAAAAAATCTTAAAACACGTCAATTTTAATTTTTGAATGGCCATCAACTGCTATAGATGTGTTAGACATTACGTCATTAGTAATGGCGTAATGGCGTCATCGACGATTCTTTAAATACAAACTTTAAATACAAAGGTGACGTGACAGCTCATTTGAAGAGTCTCCTTATTGCCTTTGCAACAATGTAATCATTTGAATATTTATTTCTACAGGGTTAACCAAAACTGTTGGTTTATTAATACAATTAACTTAGAATAAATGTTTACTTAAATACAATTAAATTACAACAAATTTTCAAATTGCCGACCGTCAGAAATGATACAATGAGAAAGGCGAGCAGTAAATTCTTAACGTTTTCGAGGACTTCAGGTGTTATTTGTGCAATTTCCGTTCGGATTCGCTCCTTCAACTCGTCTACATTATTCGGTCGATTTTGATATACTCTTCTCTTTAAATATCCCCACAAAAAAAAGTCTAACGGAGTCAAATCTGGAGACCTTGGTGGTCATTCGATAGGCCCCCTTCTACCTATCCACCTACCTGGGAAAACGTTATAAAGGTAATTTCGTACCTCAACGCCATAGTGTGGGGGAGCCCCATCCTATCGGGTACCATAAATTATTTCTATTTGGAAATAGCTGATTTACTTGTGGCAACAGATAATTTTAAAGAAGTTCCAGAAAAATAGCAGCAGTTAGGTTTTCCTCAAAAAAAGATGGCCCTACAATTTGATTGTTTATAATGCCGGCCCAAACATTCACCTTCTCGGGATATTGTTTCCTATACTCTTCCATCCAATGTGGATTTTCACTTGCCCAATATCGACATGTCTGGCGATTTACGTGACCGTTCAGCATAAACGACGCTTCATCTATGTTACATTGTTCCATAACGATTTCGCAAAATTCGATTCTTCTATCAATGTCATCTTCTAGTAGCTCCTGGACCAGATGTACTTTGTATGGATGCCACTTCTCCTTTTTTAGCACTCTTACAACAGTTGATTGGTGGACATTAATATCTAGTGCGACCTGCCTAGAACTGGAATGAGGATTTTCTTGAAACGCCAGTACAACGTCCTTCGGATATTGATGTTCTACCACTTCTGGGAAGATCTTTAACATGGCCCGTTCCTCTAAATTTTTTTTCAATTTTACTCACTGTTGATTGAGTAATTGGATCGCGACTGGGGTATTTAGCATTAAATAAATTACGAACTTCTGCTTGAGTTCTCACTCTATCTCCATAACCAATCATGGTTAAAATCTCGATTCGTTCTGTTTCTGTTAGTTTCATTTTTGTAAATGCTGTTATTAATGTCGGCAAAAAACTCGAAGAGTAAAAATTTGACGTTTATTATTTGACAGATTCACAGATCATTGACGAATAAAGCAAGTCAATGACAATATTGATTTAAACATTTTTGCAAAAATAATTCCGAGTACTTACTACAATAATTTATTTCAAATTATAATGTAGCATTGTTTTTATTAATGTATTTTTTTCGGAACCAACAATAAACACTATTTTGTTTTATTCCCAGTGGCGTTCCTTAGTGTATTTTAGTTCAGTGAATGAATATTTATTGTAATTCCATGTTACTTAACAAAGTTCATAATTTTGGTTAACCCTGTAGAAATAAATATTCAAATGATTACATTGTTGCAAAGGCGATAAGGAGACCTTTTAAATGAGCTGTCACATTACGCCATCACTAATGACGTAATGTCCAACACATCTATAACAGTTGATGGCCATTCAAAAATTAAAATTGACGTGTTTTAAGATTTTTTTTTAAAGTCTTCTAGTAGTTTTTTCATAGAAAACGGTTAAGCTTGGTATGGAAACTATTAATTTTTTTACCTTGGGTCCAGGTAGAAACAATTTTCAACTTTTCATTTTTACTATTGACTGCATCTTGTATCTGAAATTATTTTCAGTATTTGTTTATCTTTTGATTAGCAGTTACCTTTGATCTGTTGGTTTGCAAACGAACGGTAGGATGGCGCTTTTGCGACTTTATCATGGAATCGTGGATTCACGGTTTATGTATTGGCGTAAAAGAATCATTTTGCATCCTGCTCTGCGGGATGAGGTAAAACTTTCTTCCCGTTGATTTGCAAATCGACAGAGATGGTTTTAAGTATCGACGAAGTCGGTCGCCATCACGTTTTCTATTGGAATGTAATTCAATGTCCGTTCGGGCATATAGCCCAAGAAGTAGTTGTTTTTTCATAGAAAACGGTCAAGCTTGGTATTGAAACTATAAGTTTCTTTACCTTGGGTGCAATTTTCTACTTTTTATTTTTAATTCCATTTATATTGTAATTTTTAATAGTAATTTAAATATTTATTATACAAATAATCACAAAAATAATTTATTATATTTACCTGAATATTATATGTTGAATGCTACCTTAATTAGACATTATTTCCGGCTGTCCGTCAGTCAGTACCCCAGTTTTGTTTTGACCGTTGTATTGAGATGAGCTTCATTATAATTTTTACTTTGATTTTAATTTTTTTGAAAATCTTCTGGTAGTTTTGATCTATGAAGCCTTCTGATGAGTTTTCCTCATCTTGGTTTCTTACTATTTATGGTATTCATTGGAAACTACAGTTTCCTCCCCAAAAAAATTTTTTCTCTTTTTTTATTTTTATTTTCTTTACAATCTTTTTCTCTATACCCTGGTTTTTCTTCTTTCTTCTTTTCTTAACTAACTAACTATTTTAAATCTCAACATTTCACAACCCCTCTTTCCCTATTATATATTTTTCAACACAAATTGTATATTACCTTTAAATATGTTATAATCAACTATATGATTTTAATGGAGGTAAGCCTTGTCTTATTGTTTTTCTACAATTGTATCACCTACACTTTACTAAACTTTAAGACATACAATTTAAACTCATTGCTTTTGTATATGACCTTTGTCCTTTTATATATTTTAGCCTGATGATGGTCTAAAACCGAAACTAGTCGCTCCTCAGTAATTTGAATAAAGTTAATGTTGTGGTTAGACTTTGTGTTTCATTGATATAAATAATTGATTATTTGATATTATTGACTGATATTATCTTAGCACGTGATAAGTTGCGAAATTTAATTGTACACTCAATAATAATTTTTTGCAATTCTGTCTAAATGTCATCTTTAGTACAAAGATAAGATTACTAAAATATTGAACTATCATGAAATCATTTAATGTGTGGAAATTAATAAAATAATTATCTCTATCTTTAATGCGATAACTGGAAAGTGGGTTTGAAAATGGAAACCAGTTACCTGATGGTATTTTCCGACAAAACGCTCCGAGACATTTGATTGATTTATTGCTATTTTACACAGTCCGATGGTGCTGTTTATTATCATTGCCTTTTTGTTCGCCGTTTTTTTTATTTGTTTTATTTTCTGATGAAAACCAGAAAATTTAGGTCGAATGTTTACATAGCCTGAATTAATGGGGGTAGGTAGAAATTTAATCTTATTCTTTGTACAGCGAGAAATTTAATTCTGCATTATTTCATCCCTTGTTGGAAATTCAACGAAAAGTAATTACTATACGGGGATTCCATTATTGTTAGGTTTTAAATTTCTTTTTATTGTTTCTTCGGAGTAGTCAATGGTTATTTGCCTGATACTAATTTGATAATTTGTACAAAGATAAATATTTTCTGCAATTATCCATATTTTATAAGATTAGATTACTATTAACCTTTTTACAGTTGTTACTTGTTCATGTCGTTATTGTATTGTTTTAGATAAATCTTTTGAAAAATAAATGACAAAAAGACGATTAATAAAATGTTAATGATTTCAATGAACTAAATGATAAAATTTAAAAATTATTACATCGTTTTGCACCTAAGGGCCTAGATTATGTTATAGTGTTTAAATAAGATATTAATTATACAGGGTGGTCAAAACGCTAAGTTATTTAACTTGAGAAAACTACGATTTCTTCTTTTTTTTTAATTGCAACCCCCATTTTTTATATTTTTCTTTGATTCCTATGTAATTATTTCTGTTCCATGGTATCATTATGAGTTCTCAGATTATTAAACTTGATAAATCCCGACTTTTCTTACTAGTTTTGATTTATGGCAACATCACAATTATGACCTGCAACCCTTTTTGTTTTAAGTTTACTGTAGATATATTTAAAATAATCCAATTCAGAAGATGTTATAAAAGGAAATAACTTAACCAGCTATAAAAACTGACGTAATAGTAATTGTTAATGTAACTACAATAGAACCACCATAGTTTAATGTGTCAAATTTTTTTAAAATGTATATCAAATTGTTAAGAAACAAATTTTTTAGATACGCCTAAAATTACTACGTGACTTTCGAAAGTGTAGAACTAAGTTTGTGACCACGGGTTTGTAACGAGACTTGTTTTTTAGAATTAGAACTGAACACACGTGTTTTAATTGTTAAGCAAAAAAAGAAACTTGATTTTTTGTGTCTTATTTAAAATAAAAGTGTTTACAGTCCACTGGCATTATAATTTACTGCATCTATATCAAAAACAAATTAAACTTAGTAATTTAAACATTTGGTCCTTCGAGCCGGATGTACCAGATAACTTTAAAATTTGTTCTTCTCGTTACAAGCATCTCCAATTAATGCTTGTTCATTTTTGGAAACGTTGGTCCTCTGAATATTTGAGTAGCCTGCAGCAAAGGCATAAATGGCAAAAAAATTCCGAAAATATTAATCCCGGAATTATGGTACTATTAAAGGAAGATAATAATCCTCCGATGAATTGAAAGTTAGAAAGAGTAACTACTGTACATCCTGGCCAAGATGGATTAGAGAGAGTGATCTCTGTAAAAACACTCAATGGACTAACTAAACGTTCTGTGCATAAAGTGTGCCCGCTGCCTACTTTTTAACTTTATTTATGTTTAGAAAGGCAGTGCCTTCCAAGGAGGGGCCTATGTTAAGAAACACATTTTTAAGATACTCCTATGATTACTACGTGACTTTCGAAAGTGTAGAACTAAGTTTGTGACCACGGGTTTGTAACGAGACTTATTTTTTTAGAATTAGAACTGAACACACGTCTTTTAATTGTTAAGCAAAAAAAGAAACTTGATTTCTTGTATCTTATTTAAAATAAAAGTGTTTACAGTCCACTAGCATTATAATTTACTGCATCTATATCAAAAACAAATTAAAATTAGTAATTTATTTTTGGTTTTGTAATAAAATTAAATCAACACTCAACACACACATGCACCTTTTAAAAGAGTTAATTTGTTATTTAGAAATGTTCTTTGAAGGAAATACATTACCGTAAAATTTACAAGGAAGGGTGATGTATCTCAAAATCACTTTTATTTATCTTCTTCTTCGAGTGCCATCTCCATCAATGGAGGTTAGCGATTACCATGGCAAAACTGTCTCTATCTTCTGCTGTTTTGATGAGTTCTTCGAACCCTAGTCCCGTCCATCTTCTGATGTTTCTCATCCAGGACAACTTTTTTCTTCCAATGCCGCGCCTTCCCTCTATTTTACCTTTTATTATCAATTGTGGGATATAATATTTTCCTTGTCTTAGCAGATGACCAAAGTAACTGGTTTTCCTGATTTTTATTAATGTTAGGAGTTCTCTTTCCTTTTTCAACCTTTGCAGGACTGCTTCATTTGTTATTCGTGCTGTCCTTTTATTTATACTTTCCTCTATAGGTGGTATGGAGCACTTACCAAAACGCGATATTTTATTTATTTGCTTCGTTATGGCAATTTTCGCTCTGCAAGTAATTTTTCGATAATTGCATTGTTCTAATATGAAACATTTTATACATGAGAGAAATATTCACTTATAATATCACAAGATCTTAAATTTCCTAAAATAATTTAAGCTTGAGTGGTATTAGGTAAGAAAATTTCACACCATAATTTGGAAAAAAACTATTAATCCAATACATCCGTCACAAAGCTTAATATTTTATACACTGCTCAACAATTGAAGTGGATATTTTTTAAATTTCAGAAAATTGCGTACAAAAATAATATTTTAAATATACGTTTCATGCTATTATAGTAAACTCAGTTTATAGAAAATTGTTTTTGTGTTTTTTTTTTTAATTTTTCTACGCTGTTATCCCTTTAATCAGAATTGTAGGAGTTCGATTTCAAAATACTAACATTTTTTTCGCGTAGAAGGGATTTTAACATTGTTTCTGTAGTCCATCTTTTTATCTGAAAAAAAAAAATGGCGCTACGGTGATTAGAAACAGTGCAACTCGATCAAGTACGTTGGATACACGAAGCCTTAATTCAAGAAGGTGCTACACGGCTAAATGTGTCCCAAAGTGCATGGAATCTATATTTGGAAACTGGGTCTGCAGCGTACAGACATGGAAGAGGACGAGAACGAGCTAAAACTTCTGCTCAAGACCGCTTTATAGCTGTAACTGCAAGAAGAAACCGAACATTTACTGCTTCGAGAATTAACAGCTTCTTTAGGCATGCTACCGGAAGAGTGATATCCAGTCAAACAGTTAGAAGAAGGTTACATGCATGTAATTTAAGAGCCAGAAGGTGCAGTTCACATCCACGGTTGACTGCGAATTAGCATGCATGCAGATATTGGTGGGCGAGAGAACACAGTCGTTGAAATTTTCAGAACTGGAGATACTGTATGTTTATAGATGAGTCCAGATTGCGGCTGAATATGTGTGATGGTAGAATATTGATGTAGAGAGAAAGAGAACAGCGATGGAATGAACGTTTGATGGCCCCATGCAACCACTATTTGTGGTGATGGCTCAGTCTGCGTGTGGGGAGGCATATGTTATGATGGCCGCAGTGATTTAGTGGTGTTAATTAATATGACAATGACGGCTGTATCATTCTTATGATACAACCTTAATGATGACATATTTGTATCAGTTCAATCAGTTATCTTGTGTCACTTTAAAAATCTTAATTATTTTGTTTATTTTTAATCCAGTTAAGAGGGGCGTCTAAAATGTGACAGCAGAAAACGGGTGGCAAGCCTGAATTGTACCCAAAATTTCAATCATTTTGTAAACAACAAATTTAAAGAACACCTTTAAATTACGTATTCAAATTTTAACAGGATATAGTTTGGACTTTTCTCTAGGAGATAAGGTTTTTTAGTTGAGTTTTATATTGTAATAAAAGAGATATTGGCGTTTAAGTGATGGTATGTTTTGAAAAAGTTTGACAATTTGTGATCACAAATTTTAACGCCAGAAGCTTAACTCCTAAAGAAAGCATAGAGAATGCGACTAGCAAAATATGAAGTTAAAAAAAGGTATATTTTTTGAGACTTGTTGCACGAAAAATTTGAACATTACACCTACCTGTCAATTTAGTTCAACAGTTTTGGTGGCGCTTTTTTCCGAGACGTATGTCTATTCTAATTCTCCAAATACAAACACAAACTTCACAACATAACATAACCTAACCTTATTTCTCGTTTATAATGTCAAAATTTATTAATTTTAGTGTTTTGCTTTTAAATAAGTATATAATTGTCTATATTTATAATTTACCAGAAGTAAAAAAAATTATTTTGAAGTATATTTTTACAATTTGCGTTGGTTTTTACATAACATTTACATAGCATTATCCAACTCTGATATGTGCAAGGTGTTTTGTTGGAATTTAGTGTTATGAACCGTTGTTATTTCCTAAATTATTAACAATAATAAAAAACTCTTCGTTTGAACGTAACTTCCAAGTTTATTTGAAAAAATTATGTTTTCAATTACAATGACGGTCGTTTCGGTAAGATAAGCATCGTCAGATGGACATATTTTATAAAATATGTTAGTCAATTGCTAATAGTCAACTTATCCCACTTCTTCAGCTATCTTGAAAACAGGTGCACAAAGTGTATTTCTGTAGATACTAGATTGGTTAGTTATCATCGTAGGTTATTGAAAACATGGAAACATTTTTTTCTAGCGCCACATTCTCAAAATAAAAATAAACTAAGCTTTATTATAGGGTGTACTTTACTTTTTACCCCATTTTTCATTACATCATGGATTTGGGTGGTAATTTACGTAGGTATATCCAATACTCTTTAAAAAAATGATATTTATTTATTTAGGTTGTAAATAATTAGCAAAGTACCTACTTGAAATTCATTGACCATTTGACTTTCAAATTTAGACGATTGAAGAGCTTATTATTCTTGAGTTGTTTTGTGGAAAATAATAGTAAATGTTCTTGTGTGTATTTACTTTTACAATATTTTCATTTTCATATATATAAAACTAAATACATACTGAAATGTATAAAATTTTAAAACATATTGTCTTAGTGAAATATAAAATATTTGGACACCGTAATGTTTCTACTATAATTAGGTAGGTAATATTTTTAGTAGGTGTAATAAACATCGTATTTTTTAATTATTTGTTATTCAAAAAATTTTTTTTATATTTTTAATCATTAAAAAAATAAATTTATTCACCTGCGCCCACGAAACACAACAAAGTACCAAAGTGGATACAAATAATATTTAATAAAAAATATACACAAGTATTTTCATTTGTTAATTGTCTGTTTATAATCAAAATGCTAATTTAAAACCACCATCTCCTCCACATTCTTGTAATTTAGAAATAACCAGATTTTTCACTAAGTTCAGGCAGTCTTACCAAATTAGAAACGCCCCTCTTAATAATAAAAATACTTAAAACCAATTCGATAATGTCCAGCGAATAAATTCTAGCAGGCTAATTTACGAATGACGACATTGAAATTTATAAGGTGCAACGCTTTTTGTTTTAATTTTACTGTACGTATTACTTAAAGAAAGAAGACATCTTATGGCTGGCACTTTATGTGATTTGTCACAAAAATTTTTCATTTATCTTCCGACAAAGAAAAAAATGCAGTATATATTAAAAAATTAAATACTTACCTCATGTTACAATATCTAACTCACTTTAGAAAGGTTATACAATCTAATTTCGATTTCTACGAGCTCTGCAAACTTTGTAAAAAAGGCCAAACTTTAAAATTCAATTTTGATCCCCTTTATGTACACGTTTTGTCGGATTACAGTTCGAGATTGTTAGCTGAAATTTTTTCACAATGAGATTGTGCCAGAAAAAAATATTCATCAATTAGCGCCGGGATAATAATGTGGATTTTTCATTTTACCAAGTGTTCCAAGGACCCGGGTAAATTAAAAATAAACTTTTAGTCAAACATTCACTTTGTTAAGTTTCTTGTGCTTTCCGGTGCGACTTGGCTATTTTTTGTCATTTTTTCTTTGTAAACGGACTATATAAAAAATTTTGATTTTATTTGAGAAGCCGTATAAAGAAAGTGTGTTCCTTAAATTTTCGGTTAGTTGCCCATTAGTTTTCGGAATACGCAGCGCGATTACCTAACCAGGGCGAAATTCAGTGCGTCATTTTCTGGTCTGAATGCAAAAAGTTCTGTTTAATTTTTATGTGACTGATTCAAATAGCCTTCCGCCAGTGTAGAAGATTGCCAGCCACCTAGTCGCTCTAATGATAGCATATCACCTCCTGCATCAACTAATATAGTGGCTGCCGATCTCCTAAAACAACGGCCAGTATATTGCTTTGGCTTCGGCAGCTGAAGGTATTCGGCAATTTTACGTGGTGTACTACCGATTGTGTTTATCCCCGCAACCTGCTTTGTACATTTTCCATTTCTGTAGTTAACAAATAAAGTTCCACTCCAGGAGGACGCAAACTCATATACTTTTGACATATGGTATAAAACGTATCTGTACGCAAGGAAAACACTCTCCGAAAATGATTTTACGTTGTGCTTGAGTCACCAATTCATAAGTTTTTGATACGTAATTTCATATCTTCCTTTGGATTTTCGCGTTAGCAAATTTTGTGTGGAAGCTTGAGCTCCTAATAACTCCGGCGGAGTGCTCATAATGTCATCATTTTCACTATTGGAAGACATTTTTGTAGGTGAAGTTAAGAAAATGTTCATTCGAATACAAAACTTGACAGTGTAAATGACATGTTTATTTCCATAACATACTGTGAGAAAATAAGACTTATTTTTGAGAAATTGTTTTCCTATTTACTAAAAGTATTCAAATTGACCAAATACAGTATTACGTAGATAAAATTTTTATTGCAATTTGATTGAACAAGGATATTTAAGTTTTCTTATCTAAACGCACGTGTATGTTATGAGATCTTATTACGCGCATGTTATTTTTAAATGATACTTACAAGCAATGTTGACATATTGACTATAATGCTTATATGGTCAGACTGATAACTTCTCGAGTCCTAATAGTTCCCAGGTTCAAAATTAAGGATTCAGGGCAATTTGTCTGGTAATCCTATACTGGATACTGGAGGATGTTCTAGTTTAGTGGTTTGGTAACCAGTACAGTGCAGGTATCTTTACATCCTTTAGCTTAGACATCTAATTGTATTTTACACATAAAGTAAAAGGTTAGGTTATGTTAGGTTAGGTTAGGTTAGGTTAGGTTAGGTTAGGTTAGGTTAGGTTAGGTTAGGTTAGGTTAGGTTAGGTTAGGTTAGGTTAGGTTAGGTTAGGTTAGGTTAGGTTAGGTTAGGTTAGGTTAGGTTAGGTTAGGTTAGGTTAGGTTAGGTTAGGTTAGGTTAGGTTAGGTTAGGTTAGGTTAGGTTAGGTTAGGTTAGGTTAGGTTAGGTTTTGGTTAGGTTAGGTTAGGTTCAAAGAGGAATAAATAAAGGCATAAAATGATATTATTAGTTAACCTTTAGTTTAGGTTATTCAAATTATAAAGAAGGTTATTTTAGTCATTTTTTTATATAGTTTAGTTTAGATACTCTAGAGTGAATTGATTAATTACCATAAAAAAAGAAAACAAGTTCTTCGAAGATATTTACCAATCGATGGGCCTAAAATAATGTAATATTGTTGTGAATTATTTAATTAAAAACCAAAGAATTGGCTGCTTTAGAAAGGAATGTTTCGGTAGAAGATCAAGTTAATCTTCAAATACCTGTTTTAAAATAATCATGGGAGATTTTTATAATATTACTTGATTACATTGAACATTTTTATTTGTTTTTATATTAGTTACCTAGGAATTGTCAAGCTGACATTCATGTAAAATGTTAAATGTATGTTGTTAGTTTTGTTTTATAATTAATATATTTTAAATACATTTATAGAAAAATCAATACGATGCTGCTGTTTTTATATAGCTTTCCCATTAGTATAGGAGTTTATTGTAAGAATGTAACTAATTGAACAGATTTGTTGGATTAATTTCTTGCTATATATTTTGTTTTTCTTTTGGAGATTAGTAAGTTTTCCTATCAATAATTTTTATACAAGCACTGTTTAAATTGTGCAGTTAATAAATTTATTTTGCAAATTTTCTATTTTGTTCCCATCTATTATTCTTATAGTTTGCATCAGATATTTTTAATTTAATTTTATCCGCTCGAAGTTTGTACAGAACAAAAAGCAATGTCTAGGAAACCTGCCAATGTCACGGTCTCCTTTTGTTTTAGCACGTCTCGAGTGGCACACTCATTGGTCTCTTCCTCTCTATACTGTTCAGCCACTTAATTGTCGGTGCGTGTTATTTACCAAGATTCTTCTGCGATTATATTGCCCACGGAAGCTTTGATTACACAACTTTCATAGCTCTCAAAACTCCAACAATGTCGCAAAAAAAAACAGGGATGTAACTCTGCAAGCCTCCATATTTAATAAGTATCGACAGATAAGATTATAAATATATTGAGATAAACAACTAAGATCAGAAAAAATAATAAGTAAAACTTACCTCAATGAGTTATAATAAAAAGGATATCTTAATAATTTTCTTTATTACAATATAATAGTCGTCAATAGTAAACATTCAAATAAATAGAGAATGTACTTGACAAATTTATCTTGGATAGGATCCATGGTGACAATCAATAACAATTCAATATGTACAATTCCAATAACTAGTCAACAAAATTAAAAAAAAAAACTATTAATCTCATTCATATGTTTAATAAATAAAGGTGTAATTTTATCTAGTTAAGTGTTTAAATTTGTTTTATAAAATGAAGTATTTACAAGGGTATAAGGAGACAAATATAGTCTTCGATATTGATATAACTCAACACAAATCTGAGATGTACCTAAAAAAAAACCACAAAAACAATATAAAAAATGTAACAAACAAAGTTAAATTTAGTGAACAAATCCTTATATCTAAAGTGTTGGACAGAATTAATTGAACTAATGATAAAAACACTTAAATAGTGAAAAGTGAAAAGACTATTGCAAAACATAATTAATAAACATTAATAAAGGACATTTTATGTAACAAAACTGTATATAGGTTAATTAAGTAAGTTTTTATATTACTTATAAACTGTGATTCTTTGATCACATCAAGAAAGTGTAATTGAATCATCTCATCTAAAATTTTGTAGACATAGTTCAAACAATAATCACTTAAAAGTTTAAATTTTAGTTCTTAGAGTTTAAATTAATATTTAAAAGTTGAAATAGGATTAGTTTAATAGATTGATGAGTAATTTTAAGACTAATTTATAGTTTAAACTCAAATTTTAAAGGTATAGAATGAATTTGACAGCACTAAAATCAGCCTATTTCAAATCAAAATTTTATAAGGAAAAGTGAAATAAAAATTAAGTAAATAGATTTTTTGTAAATATAAGAATAGAAACTAGCTTTATTTTATCAAAGATATGATCGGAATTGTAAAAACATTACCTCATTATTCGAAAATTTAGGTTAATTTTTGGAAATAACGAACAGTTGAATTTCGATTTTACGTCAAATTTGTCATAATCTGGCGAGACTATAAAAAGGTCAGGAAATCAATTATTCGCTCTCTTATCACTCTGGTCCCAGCTTGATTGACATCGAATGTATCAATTGGTAACTAAAAAAAAATTTATTTTATTAATCAAAAGTCAATTTTATGTTAAATTAATACATTGAACATCAAAAATTCATGAACAATTATAATTAAATTTAGTGTATTATATAAAAAGTTTTAAATATTTAGTTTCTTTTGAATCCTACCCAAGATAAAGAGTCGAATTTAAAATTCAATCATAAAACAATTTGACTGAGCTAGTTGAAAACTTTTATAAGGCGCCCAACTATATAAAACATAAAAGAAAAATAAATTTTACATCATTAAACAATATTAAATCATAAATCTTAACTAAACCAATTAACCATAACCAAAACATATAAGAAATTTGAATCATATTGATAAAATAAATCAGATTTATAAATTAATCCAATAAATTAAATAATTTATATACAAAAAATTATATACAAAATTAAATCATCACAAATTGTTAGGCCTAAAGTGGGGTTATGATAAATTAGACGGATTAAAATAGAGTAATTTAAATAAATATAAAAATCAGAGCAAAATTAAATCATAACAATATGTAATAATAGTTAATAAATACAATAAAACATAATATTAGTAGGTACAGGAAGATTATAAATATTAATAAAATCTACAAAAGTGAGCACATCTACGAATTTTTTAATTTAGATTCTAAAATCATTAAAAATAAATTGCAAGGTAAAGGATTTTCAACACATTTCTGTTTTAACTGCAAACCCTTTTGCCTTAATTGGAACGGCTCGGTTATTTCCATTTTACTCTCTTTTTTTGGGAACGAAGTAAGAAGGTTTTAAACATAAAATAATCCCTTGAGAGCGTGTCATCAACCTTAAATCGTGTATTTCTATGGTTCTCAGACACGTTTTGTCGCTATACGATGAAAATTAAAACAAAAGTTTAAAAAATAAAAAAAAAACGATACAGGAAACAGAACACTTTGTGTTCTCCAGTTCTCGTTTTCATTAATGTCTACTTGTTAATGCTTCCATTTTTTTCTTGGATTGTATGCCGCTCGACAAAAACAACGGCTTTGAAACATGAAAAATTTTATCATAGCGCAAAGTACTTACATCTAGAAATTGTTATATGTGTAGTTGCACCAAAGTAAATTTGTCTTTGATACCCTTTTTGTCTAGTATTGAAAGGTGCAATTTGTTGATACAATAAAATGCGGTTAAATTATTTTTCTTCAGAGGATTCCATATTGCGGTTTGATCTAGCGGAACATATTAAAAGTAGTTAAGTTAACTAACCGTTGAGTGATAAATATAAGAAGAGACGCAACGCAATGTAAAATTTTGTGTCTTATGGAGAATCCAGCGTATCCCCCACTATTCATTAAAATTGATACTGTATTTGGGCGACGCGGTGTTTAAACATCGAACTATTCATTTCTCTTGCCCCCTTACCTCGCCTCGTATCTAGATTGATACCTGTTTACGGAAGAACATTTATTTTAAAAGCGAGTTCGGACGGTTTTTTAGTTAACTACATACAATATTTATAAATTTATACCGTTTGATATAAATTGTTATGAAAGAGATTAACTTTCCTATTAAAACGTTATTTTTAGAGAACAATTTACAATTAAACTTTATATACAGGGTGTACCAACCTTATGACAAAGTTCGGTATATGGGTTGTTTTAGAAGATATCAAAAAATATTATTAACAAAAATAGTAGATGTCTTTAAAGTCCATATTTTTAAATTACCTTAAACTATACAGAGTGTTGTAAACTCCATTACAAACCAAACTTATGATTTTTTAAACGGGAACCCCTGTATATTATACCGAATTCGGACTGCTCACATTTTTTTGAAGATTTTGATATATGGTTTTAATACATTATACATCTTCATACATTAATGCAATGCTGCAGTCTACGTTCTAATAATTGACTAACATTTTTCAGCATTTCAACGTTAACAGATTGAAATGTCGCTGTGATGATCTCTTTCATGTCGTGTCTAGTAGAAATCCAAATTAGTAAAATCGGGAGACCAGGCTGGCCAATCATTTGGGCCCCCTCTTCCAATCCATCTGTTAGGGAATTCGGTATTGAGATAATGTTAACGGTGAGCACTTTGATCATTTAGTTTAATATTATGGTTAGAATTATACTTTTGGAGGCTTGTTTTAATTAGAATAAGTTGTTTATTACAATTTATTATTTTTAAGGATTGTTTGTTATATTCAACGTTTATTCCTTTCACATAATAGGTTAATACTTATGGTTTACAATAAATATTACAAAATAACTCTGTTTTCATAAACTTTGGGTATAGTAGGTGCGTTCGTTTTGCACACTCGGAGTGAACACGGAGTTGGAGTGGAGTAAGAGTGGCGTATACATCACGTGACTTCAGAGCTAACGGAGTGGTCTCGTAATCTCGAACGATTCGGAGCGAAAGGAGCGGAGTGATTAAATTCTAACCTCACAGTTTTTAACTATTTACAAAATTCACAAATTGTTACCATTCACAAATTGGACCATTGTTTACGGTAGGTAGTTTTTTTATTGTTTATTATCAATGTGCAAAAGCAAATATTTACTTATTTATTTATTCTTCAAGAAAATGAACTACGGGAACATTCTGCCCATCATGAACTTTGCCAGAGAGGTGTTGTTC
Source organism: Ophraella communa (assembly GCA_035357415.1). Classification (NCBI taxonomy): domain Eukaryota; kingdom Metazoa; phylum Arthropoda; class Insecta; order Coleoptera; family Chrysomelidae; genus Ophraella; species Ophraella communa. The sequence goes on from CM068984.1 coordinate 6,758,175, forward strand.
GATTCTTCTGATGATGATGAGGAAATCGTTGAAAAAATAGATTTATTTGCGGAAGAAATTGCTGTACTTGGTTTATCAAAAAAAGCGTGTTTTCTCGTGTCCATATTTTTGTTTCACTGCTATGTTGCTCAGGTTCCATACTATCAGCAGATTTCATATCGCCTACAATTGCGGATATGTTTCTTTGAACCAAAGATTCCAAATATAAAATACCTTTACTTACCTCCGAACATTATAAATTTATTTTTTTATTTCAACACCACGTTTAACCTATAACCGTGCCTTCACGTAAACAAAGTTCAAATGACAGACAATGCGAGATAAGCATGACTGCGCATGACCACTCCTGTTACTCTCGTTACTCTACCTCGCTACGCTGGAACTTTTAGAGTAGCTCCATTCGCGCCGAGAGCGCTCCGAAATGTTGAAAACGAACGCGAAAGGAGTAGCTCTTTTCACTCTAAAAAGCAATGGCGAACGATTTCGGAGCGATTGGAGTAGATGGAGTAAAAGGAGTGTGCAAAACGAACGCACCTAGTGAATGCTTAACAAAAATTAAAGTAACATAATCGGGTATTCTATTTATGATATAAAATACAGAGTGTTTCATTTGAAAGAAGAGAGAAAATGAAAGGTTCAAGTTATCGTCCACCCTGTATACAAAAGGGAAAATAATTAATATTTAATAGAATAAGGTGATATTGTATCATATTACGAAACTCTGTTAGGCAAAATACTTTTTTTTCTTCAACGTACATTAAGATACAGAGCGTTGATTTACCTACGATTTTCACACAAACGTGTCCATAACTTCTGAAGGACTCTGTATAGTTTAAGGTAATTTCAAAATATGTACCCTAAAGACATCTACTATTTTTGTTAATTACATTTTTTGATATCTTCTAAAACAACCCATATACCGAAGTTTGTCATAAGGTTGGTACACCCTGTATATAATATAATTTATCTAATTATAGCGTGGGGTGAAAACAAATAGTAAAGTAAATTAGCAATAGTTGTCAACAATAAAGTAAAGTCGGAGTTTACATTTTTGGATATCTCGAAAAATTCTCGAAATATCAAAAAAGATTTGAAAATAATATTAAATTTGCTAAAAGAAGTCTTCATTCCCGGAACTGTATATCTAATATTTATAATTTTTACAAAGCCCTGAAAATAGTGCCAAAAACGGGTAGTCTGACTTTTAGGCGCACTGCCACACTCTGACGCAGTAACTAAAAAAATAATTATACATATTACATATTAAATATGAATACTAAGGAATGATAAAATTCATGTACCTACTATATTCGGATACATGAATAAACAATAACCCAAGTTATACAAATCTCAACCCTTATTTTTTCATTAGTTATGGTTTTAATTAACAACTTTTTTTGCAGTAAATGTTAACAAAAAAATCGCTATAAATATTTAAACATTGAACTAAAGCCTTAGGATTTGTTTTACTTCATCCAATTATTTTAAGTAGGCCAACAGTTGAAAAAATTTAAAAATTTGCATTTTCCAATTTTTTATCAGCAATTAAATACGCCAAAATTTAAGATTAAAAAAAATATTATCAATACATGTCTCGAATATCTCTTTTTAAATGTTAGATGCTACACAAAAATATATTTTTTGTTTTCTAACGGCATTTAAAAAAAAATATGGTAAAACAAATGCATTACCGATATTAATATGTAACTAAAGCCTTAGAATTTGTTTTACTTCATCAAGTTATTCTAAATAGGCTAACAAATAGATCCCCGTTGGAAAAATTTAAAAATTTGCAATTTAAGATTAATAAAATAATTATTAATTCCTTTTTTTACATTTAAATGTTTAAAGCTAAATAAATTTTTTTATTTTTTAACAACATTGTTTAAAAAATTGCTATAAAAGATGGATTGTTTATGAACAAATTAAAAATTTATGATTTTTATTTAAAAATCGGTTTCTTAAAAAAATTTATCTCTTTTTGCAACTAAATAATAATTAAAGATACTTTTTTTCTTATTTTTTATTTAAAAAACAATTTGCTGTAAATCATTTTTTTCGTATACCTCTTTTAATACTTAATTTTATGATGAAAACAACCAAGAGCATTTTTTACAAAGAGTTTTTTTATTTTTCTAATAACTAATTAACTTAAAATTAACTGTGCCTTAATACTTATATTTTTCAAATAAGGCTTTGAGTTTTACGATAAACTACAAAAACTGGACACCTAATAATTTATTTATTATTTATATAATACTATTTTTCGATGTTTTTTATCAACAATAGTCAATAATTAAATAAATAATAAAGTTATTTACATAATAAAAGTAAAAGCTGCCCGACTTCGTGCGTAAACTTTTTTACTTCGTGCGTAATGGATTACTTACAACTCTAGTTACATAATATATTATTATTGTCACTTTAATCACAGACAATTTTGTTATATTTTTTTAAAGCTTCAGATTTTCGTTAAAACATTTTTGTGTATTGCAACCTCCAACAACTTTTGAAAGTTATTAGTGGTTAAACCCTGCTATATTATGCACAAACAAACCTGCAAAGTAGTGTGTACTAATTTGAAAATATTTCGTTACCATGTTGTATTTGCTTACCATTATAATAATATCTTGCTATAATAAATACTCCTTATACCAGACCAACAAGTGATGCTTTTGCTCTGAACCCGAAATAGTTCCAACCATCCTGTGTACGAAACAATTTTTCCTACCTAATTCAACCTTTTCCACAGTCCTTCTAGCTTCTGTCTTTACTTTTCCTTCAATTTTCTTGAAAGTTATAGTGTTCATAGTTAATAAATAACGCACTATATTTAAATAATTTTATTCAATTCATTATACTCCATCCTCCAGATATTGATTTACAATTCTTGCAACCTGTGGCATTGCATTGTCATGCATGAGGATTCAATCATCTCCAATAAATGGAGCAAATGGAACAACAGAGTCTTGCAGAATGTCGTTAATGTGTCGATGTGCTGTCAAAGCCGCCCCCATACAGAGACAAGATCCGTACGGCTTGTAATGATATGCCGGCCCATACCATAATGGAGCCTCCCTTATGGCTTACTTTTGGAATAAACGTACAAGCTGCATACCGTTCACCTGCCCTTCTCCACACTCGTTGTCGACTATCTGATAAATATAGGCAAAACCTTGATTCATCTGTGAACAGTACAGCACTCCATTGCTCCAACCCTTAGACAAGGAAAGAGAGAGGACGCGTAACCCGAGTCGTGAAACTGTGACCATTTGCCACATAATCGATGTGGTCAGTGGCGTAACATAATGTTTACATTACATTTTTCCCACATAATAGGTAATAATTGTATGTTTCTTAGATACAAATAATAGTTGGGTATCAAAGGAAGGAAGTGAATAAAATTCAGCAATGGTACATATAGGTACATTTAATAGGTATGATAAAACAAAAAAATCATATTTATATTATAAAATACTAACTATATTATATTAATCAAGGAGTATATAAATAACAAATAAAATTTACTAGTAATTTTAAAAAAATCTTTATTTGTTATGAAAATATTAACATAATTAATCTATAACCCCTTAATATTAAATAAATACTTAAATTAAAACTGTTTATTTGCTGATATTAATAATGATGTTTGACTATAGAACATTTTTGTTCACCATTTAAACCATTAGACAAAAAATAGCCAAGTGGAAGCTTCCATGTGTCATTAATTGCAACTATCCAAATCAACTCCAAAATTGTCTAACCTTGGAAACTTTTACCATTCCATACCAAGTGCTGCCGAATTGACATCTCATCAATGATAAGAGAACAAAGTAATGGTTTATTTGAATTTTCTATAAGTTTACTCAGAGTATTGAATTATTCAATTATGAAACCAGGAGCTGCATAGTTTGCAGCCATTTCCCAATAGTGCTTCTATGGGGCAAACACGTTTCAAATACTGTGCTGATATTCTTGTAAGCTTTATAGGAGAGAAAAAATTTACAGTCAATGCAAATTTTCGTAATTCAGGTGGGTATTTTTTATTTTTAGACATTGCATTCTTTGTAACAATTGCTTATTTACACTACTCACATTTTCTAATAAAATGGCTTTTTCATTATCAATCAAGTTCTTATTTTTCAAACTGGTTATTAATTGTTTAAGGGAAACAACTTTTCTTTTTAGCCTGTTTATAGATTGTTTTAATACCCTAATTTTTCTAGTCTTCTCTTGACTTCTAATAGTTTCTTGAAGTAACTTCCATTTCAGTATTTTTAACCAGGACAGTCAGCTGTTGGGTTTAATGACTGTGTTGAGGAAGTAGAAGGGCCAGGTTCTGTACTCTGAATATATTTGAATGATGCTCTCTATTTGGCCTAGAAAAAACAATATTTTTATATAAATATTTCTAATTCACAAAAAATTTAAATTATGTTTTACTTAGAACTGCCAAGGTGTTTTATTGTTATTAGTTATGTAGGTACATACCTTCCTGGGTTGCAGGTATGTGGGCAATTGATGAAAAATTATTGGAACAGCTTCATGGAGCAAATGTAGTCTTGAATTTACATCAGTTTTATATAACCAACATTCCTCAAAGTGTTTTGACCAAAGCCTATCATTTTTAGTTGGTTCCCAAATCCTTAATTTTGGTGTTACCTATCCATAATTTGCGTTTTTCTACATCTGTAGGAAGGCTGTAACAAAAAATAAAAAGTTCATAAAATACCTACATGTTTTTCTAGTGAAAATTCTCCTATTTTACAGTGAATAATTCTTTTGTCGTTTTGAGTCAGTCCTTTTTGCATTAATCTCCTATTGAAATGAGTAGCTAGATTTATTTGGAGAAACTTAATTAAAAATTGCTTACCTACGCCATTGGTAAAATGACTGTTTTGAAGCAAGAAAATATATTATTTATGCAGATTTAGAATGAATATTATTAAACCACGTTATTCAAACACTATAATTAGATGAATTAAAGACTGAATAATTACATACTTAAATATAATTACTCAGAGATAACTCTTTTATCTTTTAAAATAAAAAAATCTACAAAGGTCATTGTATATACAATCGTTTGTTTACCTGTAAAATGTAATTCCTATCTCCTTTTCTCGCTGCGACTTCGGCATCCGAAAGCACAACAATTCACCATTATTCAGTTCAAAAATAATTCACAATCTCAATAATTTTCACTTAAAAATTCACAAATAAAGCACACGCTGTATTCGCTTTGTTTGCCACAGAAATAATGGCGGCTGCTAAAAATGTGTCACAGAACGCAAGCTCAAAATAAAGCGAAGTGCGGTATCCATATGCTTTCCTAATCTAAGCTCCAACCTCTATGCCAAGTGATTATGAGCAAATTGTAGCCTAGCTATTCGATGACGCGGTAGCAATTTTGGTCTGGTCTACAAGCAGTTAAATCTACCTCCGCTAATCTTTTGCGAACTGTCCACACACTTACATCAACGCCGCGAACCTCTCTAAGTTGATTTCTTGCTTCAACAGACGTAGAAGTGCGGTTTCGTAAGGTTAGGAAACGATGTTCAACAGCCGTTGTTTTTCGTTTCTTGCCAGAACCTGGCCTTCGTGTATTCCTACTAGTTTCTCTAAACCTTTGCACACATTTTCGAACCGTTGTGTGGGTGCAATGAAGTAGTCTAACAATATAACACAAACTGCGGCCATCTTCCACAAAAGCTATAGCTTTTGCAGAATCTTCGGCATCAGGAGACATATAATATAACTAAATTAGTCCCAAAAAGGCAGGAAGCCAGTTTGTAACTAAATTACTCTCCAAAAGAGATCCCGGCTAAGAGACCCTCTCCAGGGGGTGGTTCGACTCCAAGTTAATGCTCACTATAAGAAGGATTGGGATGTATAAGTAATGAGGGCGCCACTATCTTTTGAACGCTATCGATTAAGCAAACAAACTACACAAAAACTAAGGTGAGAAAGATAGAAACACCTTGTAATTACTTTAATCAAACAAATAAAGAAGCTACTTGAAATAAAGACCGACCACGCTACACCCTTAAGACTTATAGCCTAAGGTATATAAATGAAACGGTTTTTAAAACTATTGTTTATTTATTGAAACTGTAAGTACTTGCTGATAATGAACTGGAGTTGTAAAAAGTGGACTTAACTTTAGGTTTCTGTGCTGTCTAGAAGGGCGGCTTCAGCTTCTTCGTGGAGAGATGAAAGTTTCTTTAATGGTTCTGGCTGCTCGGGATGTAATAGTATTCTTAGCTCAGAAGTGGTTTGAAGGACTGTCTACACATAAGCGGTAACTGGGCTCTAAATTTAGGGGTATCTTGGCGGTAACTTGACTCCAACTTAGAGATAATTTGACTCCAGCTTAGAGGTATCTTGACTTCAACTTAGAGATAATTTGACTCCAGCTTAGAGTTATGCCAGGCTCCAACTTTCTACAACCAGAAAGGAAGTTCACAAGACGAAATACTGGAGCGTTTTTCTTTCGACTCTTCAGTCAGTTGGATCAGAAAAGGGGATAGAATTGTCTTGCTGGCCTTTTATAGGCTAGCTCAATGCGTGTTCGTGTCATTTGTCAGAAGAAATGCGTTCGTTATTTAATTGCAAGCGAGGGACGCGTTCTTTGATTGGCCTCGTTCAAACAGATAAATAGTTAGCGTCTATAAGGGGTGTCTCGAGTACAGTAGCATTAACAGTGAATCAGGGTCGGTTTTAACGGTAATAATAGCGGTATCGTTTACGGTCGGTAATAGTGCAAGGTGACATGACGATAGACATGTTACAATAAAACAGGACAATATCCAGAATAAATAAATAAATAAATAAATAAAGGAAAGACTGTAGACAATAACATGTCACCTACTACCGTTGATCATTTAACAACCCTCTTAGAATTTTGTCTTTCTCAGGATTCCTTTGTTTTTAACTATGTTATTTATCGTCAACCCACTGGCCTTGCTATGGGTAATCCTTTATCACCTTTGCTGGCTGATATTATTTCGGTAAAATATCCTCCAATGTAGCTTCTATTCTCGAGAGGAATATTCCGAACCATTAAGATTTCGTTTAAATGCCAAAGAACCATAAAACCCCTTTTATCTAAAACCAAAGATCAAATTAAAAAACTGTCCAGAAATGGAATATATAAACTCTGTTGTAACGATTGTCCAACCACTTACGTAGGTAGGACTACAAGACCTTTGGAGATCCGTATTAAGGAACACTTGACAAGACCAGATAAGTCCAGCTTTGGGCATCACTTAAACTTTAATAATCACAGCTTTTCTCCCAATAAAAATAGCACTATTCTCCATGATATTCCAGGGAATGGTTATTTAAAAATGAATCTACTTGAAGATATGGAAATTTTGAGGGAACTCAAGGTTAATCCTACTTATTGCGTTAATACGCAAATCAATTTGAATACCAAGTTTACACCCTTATTTAAATTCTTCTGGAATTGTTAAATGAACCTCCTTTTTGTTTGTTTTTTTGTTTTCATTTTGTTTTATTTATTTGATGATTTTACAATTTTATATTTTTATAACTCAATGTTTTACTAAAATAATTATTTGTTGATTAACATTTTATGATAACGTAGTCACTTCCATTTTATTTTTTGTTTTTATAATGATAATTAGTTTTTAATTCACATTCACATTATTATTGTCTTCAAGATGTTTTAATGTTAAAGCTGTTTTATTTTTAAAATTTAACTAATTTTATTTGATTTATATTTTAATGTGTTGTTGTTGTTGTGTTGTAATGTCTCTTCTGAAGAGGTTTTATCTTTTAACGTAAGTTACACTTTTTCTTATTTCTAAGTTTTATGTTTAACACCTGATGATGGCCTTGTAAGCCGAAAGCGCTCAGTTACGGATTTAATAAAATTTTTACACACTTAACCTACGGTTTTTAATATACAAAATTTTCTTTCCTTTTTTATTATATCCAGAATAATTAAGAAAACTACGATACAACCACAAAAAACAGCACACACGGCAATGTTTATCTGTCAATGAAATTGATATGTTAGTGACGTTAGTCACATATTTTTGACAAATGAAAGAAATTGCACACCGAATAATCCAATAGCACATGGAATCAATTCTTATGGTTGATATACAGTGAGATGGTAGGTGGTCATTGTTTTATATTATTCGGTTAACTCACGTTAAAAGTTATACATTTCGTGAATTTATTACTTACTAAGTGAAAACTTTTTATTGTAGAATATGTAGAGATGGCGTCAGCAGCTTTTCATTTTAATTTTATACAAACCATACTAATCTCTAATGGATATCTACTTCTCGCCGAGCTTCTTGTAAATATGTCTTATTTGTATCTTTTTACTTGAAAGATCTATACGTTTAAGCAAATTTATTGGCTGCCAAAAGTGAACCCGCTTTTTTTTCGGGTAATTTTCAATAAAACAACTTAGAAATTTAGAACACATTCCGGGTGTGATTTATATATCGACTGTTCTTGGTCCCACAAAGGGATCCAATAAGCTAAAGTTATTTAAACGTTGCCAACAACTGTAAATTACCATTTATTTTCCCGCCCAAAAACTTTGCAGACTAAGTAATGTTAAAAGGGGTTAAGGTGGTAACTCTCAATATAAATTTTCACGGAATGCGTTAGAGTAAATGCGGTCAATTTGCATAAGATAATGGCCGGCACTATAACACCGTCGTCGTAGAGGTTGTATTAGATACGCAAGAAACCATTTAGGAAGTTCTGGTTAAGATTAGATTTGAAAAACAAGGTTAAGCTTGTCGAAATTTAATCTGAATCGAAACCACCGGTTTTTGTGACGAAAAGTTTAATAGCGCCATTCTGTAAAGAGTCAAATTATTATATCGATTGCAAATGCAAAATTAGTTTGAAATGAAATTGTTTAGATGGAAGCGTAATAGCCGAATTATAAGTTTAGAACATCAATTCTGTTAGTCTTGCATGAGTTTTATATTTTATCTAATATACATTATCACTTATTAAACACATAACAATAATTAAGAAACATGAAATATTCATGATTTTTTTTTAATATACTATCTTTTTTGCTAAGAATACTAAACAACTGTTTGTTTAAACCTAACTTCCACGTTTGTGTTTTATAATTACTCCTATTTTTTATCCGTTATTAAGGTGAGCGATATTCACGTAAAATGCACTTTGATTTGTTTCAGTAGGTCGGGAATCGAGTGTTTTTTAATTATTTATCATTCCAAACCAATATATGACAACAATGGCTATATGCACCGACTCACTGTTTAAGTATACTTAACTAAGTAGAGCTTAAAATTTAAGGTTCCCTTGAAAATAAACCATTTCCACCATGCCAGCTCAATGTCGATTTAGTTAAGTAACTCTGCAGTTTGGCAATAATGCAAGTTCTATGGTATTTTCAATTAAAATTTAAGGGGTTGGTACAATTTTTCGATTTGATATGATAGTAATTATTTTATTATGGGCAAATTGTTACGTTTGTTTACATTTTGTTGTTGTTTATTGGTTTGAATGTGGACTTTTCATACCTAGTAGTGTAAAATGTAAAATAAGTTTTTTAAAAAAACTATAGAAAAATTACATTAAAACAGTTTCTTACGACAATAATTCAACACAAACATGTGGTAGAAAATCCAAAAAATAAACATTTAGGTTCCACACAAACAAAAGAGAATATTTAGAAAATATTAGAAAACAATTCCAAACTAATTCATTTTAAAATATGAATAATTGTTCTTGTTAATAGTTTGGAAATAAGAGGCTTTAATATTGTTATGTCTTATTACTTCCATACTTGGTCTAGCCTTAATACTATCTGATCAACATCAGATACCTAGCTACAAACAAACAAAATATGTCAATCTGACGATGCTAATTCTATAGCGAAACGGCCGTCATTACATTTAAAGTATTTTACGAATAAATAGTGAAAGTTAATTCAACCTTTTAGTTGTTTATTGTTACGAACAAGTTGGTGTAAAGCTGTCTATGTGGATTTGCCTGCACTATAGGCATATTGATCTCAATGTATTGGTTTTGTTGCCAAAATACCGTTCCTAATATGTCTGTCGAGGAGTTTTTCCAGAGTCTTAAGTACGAGTGACATGAGACCGATTGGTCTTAGAACTTCGGCAGTTTCCTGCCCAAATTTTTCTGGTTTTGGTATAAATGTCGCTCTAATACGTCTCCAGGTATTTGGAATGTATCCTGAGCAAGACTTGCTCCGAATAATCCTATACCTTTGATACAAAGAATACACCCCTGTTATTTATATGGTTTGAAGGTGTTTATAGCCCCATTTTGTCTTCTCAACAGTGATCCCTAAGTAACTCTTCCATTAGTAGTATATTCTCCATTATATTCCTTAAGAACGTATACCTATCGTTTGTTTAGGATCCTTTGAGAGAATTTTCTGCAGTTTGGCACATTCGTGAGTCTGTTGAACATCCTCACAGTGTCTCCTCCAGGAATCTCTTCTTCGATTTCCTAAGCAATTTGTTATAGTCAGAGCTCTTTTGTATCCACTCCACTGAATGTTCTGTAGCTCTATTGAACTTTTTCCTGAGTTGTCTGCGCGCTTCAGCAGGTTCATTAGTACACCAGAGCCCATTCCTGTTGGACCTTGCCTTAACTGGTCAGCAGTTGTTTTCGAATGCCGAGATAATAGCTTCCTGGGTATGGTCTGCTAGTATGTCAGGTTCCGTAGTTTTTTTATGTCTAATTCAACCCGAAACAAACTATTCTCTAGTTCCGAAAGGACTTTTAAGTTAATACTGATCGTAATATCTATAAACTCCTTTCCATTTGAAGTTAAGAAAGTTAATTTGTTGTCTAAATTGTTTGCTGTAATAAATTCATGTAAAGACTCACCTCTTTCATTGGTATTCGTGCTTCCCTTTCTTTTCGGGTTGATATGGGAAACTCATGTTCGATGGGTCCTTATACACAACCCAACAGTGTTGGACTCACCCTTGAGAGGATGCCTACCAACCAAACCCACCTCAAAACTCTCCGTTACCCCCGCCTTGGAATCACTACCCACTTCAAGACGGGCGGCGGTCCCTCACACACTCTTCACCCATTCATACTATTCGCCTTCAGACCATTCCCTTCTCCTAACCATTTTCTCCACAACTTCGCTAACCTCTACCCATTTTTTCTCTCCTCTCAACATTATCTCCACCATGTTCTCCCAATTCACTGCTATCCCGAGTCTTCCCTCCAACTTCTCTAAATACTCCTTGTTCTTCCAACATCTAAACACATGCCCCTCATCATCCTCCACCTCACACCTCACGCATATTCTAGTCTCTCTCTTTCCAATCTTGTGTAGATACCCCATGCCCAGTGAACACTTGGGTCAAGAAGTAGTTTACCTCCCCAAACTCTCGGTCCTTCCACTTACTCCTACTCCCAATCGCCCATTTTAATGCACCTTCATATCCATACCACCTTCTCACCATTTCCTTCTCCATCTAATCCCGAGTTTCCTCTTTAGTGACACCCTTCCACCATTGCCTCTTTGCCTTAGCCATCAGGTCCAAAGGGTATGACCTTGACAGCACAGCTGCTGCTATTGCATCCACTGTCCTGTACCCCTGTACCACTCTCAACAAAATCCCCCTCTGCACCTGCAGTAGCGGCTTTATTCTTGCATGGATCCCTGCTTTTTCACCCCACACTTCAGCTCCGTACAGCATACTCTGCTCAATCGTCCTACCAATAACTCTCCTCTTCCATTCTTCCGGCCCTTTTACACTATATATCAATCTCCCCAACCATGCTGCTCGTACTTTCGCCTTCTCTGCTGCCTTTAACATATTGTGCTTGAAGGATAGTTGGCGATTCAACCAAACGCCTAGATACTTCAACGACTCCTCCATGCGAATTTTTTCCCCTTCACCATCACTCTAACTTCCCTCGTCTTGCTTCGTCCCTTTGCGAGCAATCCCACCGAGCAATGCGTGCTTCCCTAGGTCCGAGGATGTGCATTGGCATCACATGCTACCAAGAGCTGCATATTTTCCACCGAGGGCAATTTACTGTGATGGAGATTCGCTTGCCTATGAGGCTCCTCCCACCAAGACCCTGAAAGTCACCACAATCAGCTCATAAGGACACCTCGTCGACGGAGTAGGAGTAGCATCTGTCTATTCTCTTTGGTTTTCCAACTGAGAGGGAGCCAGCCGTTAACCCTTAGGCCTACATTCTGCTTTTCAAGCCGTTCACGCATTTTTTCTCCTGTTTGGCCAGTTCAGGAACAAAAACAAGTACTTTGGGCCGCTTGAGGACGTATCTCAACTGATATTAAAGCCACTCCCTCCCAGAAACTACCCAGACCCTCTGCCCCATCTCTGAGCCAGTCCACCTTTGTTGGTTAGTGCAGGTCATCCAAAGGATACTGCAGGCTATCGCTCCTTGAAAGAGCAGCATCGACCGTATCCACCAATTTGTCTTGAACCAGTTCTGCCTGTTTCTGGCTAAATTTCATTTCCAGATGTTGTTTGTCTATTATCGCCATTCTGTTGCACCCTCGAGGGGTCTAAGAACCCGACCGATTTCTTTTTCCCTTGCTACTGGTGTTGGCTAAATTTCCTTCAGGAGTCCGCTTTTTAAGCTTCTGAGTCCAGGTGCCCTCCGCCATATTCCTCTCTCTGGTCTGCCTCCTTTATTGGACACCCGAGATCTTCGATCGTCGCTGGTATTTTCCCAATCCAGCGATCTTCTTTGTGATTGTTTCAGTTGTTCCTGTTGGTTCTGTCTTCTTCGGAGAGCAAGCTATCGGAGTCCGACTTTCTTTCGTGGTCTGTTGGTTTTCTATTCTCCTTTTTCGACTCCATAGTGTTAGCACGAATCTGGGAGAAGGGGTGTGTCCAACCCTGAGGTTCCCTGCACAGGGAACAGAGAACCGTTCGTGACACTATTTAACTCTAGTGCTATTCATCTCTCTTTTCCTTTCTTTTTGATCCGCTGTGGTGTTTTTCGAAAACAGGGCTACACAGATGGTATGGAGTATAGCGGTTTGCTGTTCCTTCTCCGCTATTCACTTGAGTCGGTGGCGAGAAGCCGATGTCTTAGCCCCCTTAGTTAATTAGAAGGAGATTAAAAAATATACCTGTAGTCAATTTATCTATAGGAAAAACTAGAAAAATTTGTTACTCGAGCGAAAAAAGTAAAAATGATTTATTTTGCTTAACTTTAAGTGGATGAAACTTCTTGGGGAAGCTGGCAAATCAAGGAATTACGCATTTAATAACAAATTTTAGGATTGGGCAGAAGTATCTTTTGTAAATAATTACTAAATAATTTAATAAAATAATTTGTATTGACTCATGCTTCATATAATTCCGATTACACAAAGGATTTTTATAAAATCTTCCGATTTGCACATACTCTTCTATTGCAATTAAACTGTTTACCCTCTGAAAGTAAGCACTGCATCTACTAGGAATAATACTGCATTTATAATGGCCAAGGAAGCATGAGCCAGACCGTAATCTCTGAAATCCGACTGATATTCGAACCTGTTGAAGAAATCAAAGTTCAAACCTCCAGCTGCTGCAAACAACGCACATCCGACGACGGAGTAAAATATGTCGATCTTCACGTCGATGTAACCACTCAGGATATATCCTAAAATTTCTCCCGTCATTATAATTATGTAACTTCCGTATGCTACAATGGACACGGTCACGATGTCTGTATCTAAAGTGTGGCTTTGGCAATGCAGTACTACACAGGCAATGGAAATTAGAAGCTCAAATATTTTTATGATCAGTATAATACCGATCCCCATTACGGACCAATTTAATTCGACACTAAAATAATATTTTACCCGAAAAACTGACTTTTACATTTGACAGAAGACAGATTGTAAAGGTTATATTATAGACTTAGAACATAAAATAGTAAGGAAGTATTGCTCGTTCAAGGACAGTTGAAGGGATGGTTATCCAAGATGGCTACCGGAAGTTACTTTTTAACAGTGGCGTCCTATATTTTTATTAATAGAAAAATAATTTCCTTATTGAAATATATCTATTATTCAGTATGGACACTAATCATAGTATATTAAAATAACCATTTTAATAAGGAAAGTAGAGGAAAATAAATAGTATAACATTGCCTAAAATGGGGTTACTAGATTTAAGGAAATAAAACCAGTTATATACTATACAATTTTTATTAAAATTTTTCATTCTACCACTATTGGTCCTTAAATTGAATTTTGTGTAAACATGTCTAATTTTTTCTACATTATTTATTTTACTTTTACATATATAAAAATTCTTGTTTTTAAATATACTTCACAGATGCTTTTTATAAGTTGTTTGCTACGAGGACTTTCAGAAGTAGATGGTAGAGTTCCAGGAACAGGAACTGGTGAAATAGTTTCACTGCTAGTAGTTATTATCTCTTCAGCATAAGGGTCGTTAGTACTTACCTGCATAGAAAAGGTATATATTAGTGAAATATATGTTTAAGTAAAATATCTGTACATAGATTTGAGAAAAAATATAGATTTGGTCAATGTTATTAAAGCAATTTGTGGATGTAATAATTACTTACATATTTCATTCTTGCGATTTTAATTGTAGGTATAGCATTTGGTACTAGTAAAACAATTACTGAAGAAATTCTATCAAATGATTGTTCTGTAAAATGTTGTGAGTCTAAAAAGCTATTCTTGCCTGGACTCCAATTATCTTTATCCACAATATTTAACCATTTCCGTCTAATATTTTATCCCGTGGGAAACTGTGAATGTAATAATGTGTTAATTAATACACAAATACATTTATTGTACAACGTTGCTTTAGAATACTCCATAGACATAAAAATAATTGACATATACAGTTATGAGATTAAATTAAAATATTCTCTTTCCATTATTGATACGCCTATGTCAATTTAAGTAGATAGGTTAGGGATCAACACAAAGTATTAATTTAATTTAAACATAAAAATATAGTTTACGTATATATAATGTATATTTATTATAATAATAGCTACTTACCAATAAATAATTAATCCAAATTTTTAACAGAAAACTAAATTTTTATAACTTGTAAACAAAGTATGAGTCATAAATGGTTATCCAATATGGCCGACTTCCGTCGCCAGATTTTAACATTGTAGATACAACATTAACTCCTTCCTTACTATTTTATGTTCTAAGGATGTAACATAATATATTTGTTTTTCAACCTTTATTAAAATATTGTTATTGTCACGTATTACTTAATAAGTTTATAAAGAAATGCACGTATTTAATTAAGGACTTCATTCGACTTCATTTGCAGACTTCTTGCTTATAATTACTTTGTTACTTTTGTAAACGATAATTTTGTATTAATAAATAATTGTTGTGTTTTTAAAAAAGTGTTTTGAGAGTGAAGAAACATAATTTGCTTTACAGAAATTAGTCGAAAAAAGAAAAATACTTGATTCTACAATTAAATTTAAGGTAACTATATACAAGAGCTACTTCTGGCCAATTTCCGAAGTTTTTACAAAAATAGTTTAATTATGGTCTACAAATCATGAACTGAGTATTCATTTAGTGCGCTCAAGCATATTTTTTTCAAAATTAATTTTTAAGGTTGGAACTAATACGCGACAAATAACAAAGAAAATAAATTATTTTGATATACATTACATTTTAAATTTTATCGAAAAAACATTAAAAAAGTAATCTTATGATATATAAATATACTCTCATGACTTACTTTTAATAGGTGGCTTTCCTAAAAAGATGTATCGACACTCATCACTACTCTATTCACATTCTGTGTTTTATTTAATTAAAATCTGCACCATACAATATTTATATAATTAAATATAGGTACTCTCTGAAAAACTATATCTGCAATTATTATAACTCGTAATCATCTTAACAAAATGTTCTATTTAACAACAACATTTATTCTGCAATACTCAATACTAAAATCAACTTTTTAACAGCGCTGTCTCCTGTTCCTGTTCCAAACTCAATGTTTTTATGAATAGTAATCGATTGTTTTGGTGATATATGGATATTGGAGGTACGATATTTACATAAATCTCGATATATTTTTTAAGCGAAATTCACTATTCTGAATCTACAATACTTTACTTTAGTGAAAGAAAAATAATACGTAATAACCCTAATAACCTAACCTAACCTCACTCCTATTCTGAATCTAAAATATTTGCTACTCGACCAACTGACACAGATCAAAGTAAATTTTATGTTAGTATTGCAGGTGAGTGATATTAACATAAAATATACTTTGATCTGTGCCAGCTGGTCGAAGAGTGATTATTTTTTATTTATTTATCATTCCAAATGAATATATAACAATAAATATATGAATACATCGACTATTCTGTGGTCAAAACAATCCGATATATCGATTTTCTAATTCATAGAATAGATTGTGCCGTTATATAGATCATAGATCAGTCAGTTTTGAAAATGGCAGCTAATAATTATGATCATTGCAATATTTGCTTTTTTTGAAAGTTTTCGGTTAAATAAAACTGTTATTGTGCGGTTTTTGTTAAGCCATAATATTATTAAACCAAACACTATATGTGCTAAGTGCGGTGCTGAGTGCAGACTTTCTGATAATCTGGAATTTAAAAATATTAACACGTTTATTACTATTGGCATATTAATATTTACAGACGCCATAATGCTAAAAATGGCAGCGCGATCGAAAAATAGTTCCAATTTTAAAAATTAATTTTGAAAAAAATATGCTTGAGCGCACTAAATGAATACTCAATTCGTTGTTTTTCAGTATAAATTAAACTATTTTTATAAAAATTTTGAAGATAGGCCAGAAGTAACTTTTTTAAATAATTACCAAATTGAATTTATAATCAGTGTAGAGCAATTTAAAACTAAGCCATACCTTACTTTTATTATATGTAAAGGAAATTTCTTTTCACAAAGGCCTGTTTTTAAAATGACTACGGCTGCTTAAAAAGCTTCCTAATTAATGATGTAAGACAAACATGTTGAGTTTGACCCGAAAATTTAGAGCCAGAGTAAAAGGATAATTCTAAAGGAACCAGCCATCGTCTCCAAAGTGTATTTTAATTCTCAATTAAATGCTCTTCTGAAATGTGTCAAGAGAAAACACTTTGTCAACACGTACTACGCAACACATCCAACGTATTTTACGCAACCTACTTTGAATTTCAGGAAGTTCGCCCTATTCATCAACCAACCTATTTAATATGTTTACAATTACCATTAATAACAACTTGGCTATTGTGTTGAGATAATTATAAGGAAAATGAGAGCAAATTAAAAAAGAAAACACTCAAGAGACTAAATATTATATGTAATATCCAATTTTAAAGCAAATCATTATACACTGGCCAGCAAAATAAACGCAACACCTATATATATTGGATTATTTTTAAAAATGTAGCGTACATCGTAAATATATTAGTATATTTTGAACGCCTATGGTATATCGACTTAAAAAACATATAGCTGTATTTTGTTCCGAAGTCCGTTAATTTTTTTTTGAAACTGCGATAAAACTTAGAATAACATCCCAAAGGTTGTTTGATTAGATTTCTTACACTTTCTCAGTTGCGATAATTCTTTGCTTTTGTACTGATACAGTTTTTATTATGGAACGTGAATCAAGAAATTTAACCGTAGAGGAATGTGCCCATGCAGTAGTTTTACTCGAAGAATGAAATTTTCCGAAAACACCACAAAATGTAGGGTTATGATTAGCTGTCATTTCAACCATACTTGAACCCGATCTCATGTCAATCTTTCATAAACATTGACAGCACGAATACATATAACAAGGATGTGAAACTCGAGTGGAGAGGGTAGCAGGAGAAAAGGCGCCTATCTGGGCAGGGTTAAATTCTCGGTCGTTGCGTACTCCGTACTGCGCAACAGGCTGTCTTTTTCTTTGTGCGAGCGAGGTAACCAACCGCATGTGTTTTCGAATAGTTATGATCGTATGATGTTCGAACTGATGCGCAGTACAAAGTACGCAACGACCGTGGACTAGACTCCGCCCAGATAGGAGCCGTAAATTCAGCCACGGGCGCTTATAGCTCGGCATAGGAGTTTCACATCCTTGTTATATGTATTCGTGATTGACAGTTATCCTGTACACTAGATAGTTGTCGTGGGTGTCGTGAAAACAGAGTTACATAATTTGAATAAATATTTAATTGTGTACCTATTCATATAATTTTATTACTGAAGAAAAAATTGCCAATTAATTTTAACCGAAATGATTGGCTAGATTGGACAAAATCACAATACTGTAATATATGTTGATAAATGAAAAAAATAATCTACTTAATAATTTATCTTCCAGTCTACAGAGACCTTCTCGAGTGTCATCTTTTCTACAATAAAGAGCTTATGAAATTGTTTCAGGTGAAATGAGGAAACTTCACGAATAATTGCATTTGAATGTCCATCGTTAGAGAGAACGATTTTCTGCAAATGTGCATCCAACTGGAAACACGTCTAGGTACTGCCATTACACAAACGACCGCTTTATATTATATGTAAATGTTTCACTTAAGAATACAAGTCGAGATTTTCTAACTTAAAATTATTTTGGTAAATAAAATGAATTTATCAAAGGTTTCGACGAAAACTTTTTTAAGAATAATAAAAAACTCTTAGTTTTAACAAAACTTCCACTATTTATTTAAAAAAGCAGTTTTGTTAAAACGAAGAGTCTTAATAAGATGGACTTCCAAAAAGTAAGGGTTAGTACAATCAATTTAATGAAAACTTTTTTATTTGGCAAAAATACAAAAACACACTGAAAGGTGATAAAATTACGAGTCCGTTGTCTAAAATAAAAAAATTTGAGCTCAGAGTAATAAGTAAACATAGAGGTGCCACAACAACACATTAACATACAGTTTGTAGTCAATAGCAATGAACCTATAATTGAGAGAGATGGAAAATAAAATTGACATCTAGAGGTGTAGCTAAACACAGCCGTACAGTGGCGTGTAATTGGTTACAGTATCACCGTAATATATAAATCTTAGTTAAATAATTTAATACGCATATTTGAATTTATATCTACACTTATGGCATGGCACATAATTCTAAAATATTTTTATCGGAAGGAAATCTAAAAGGATATATGTTTTTCATTATTAATTTGAATTTCTTAATTGTAATAAATTTTAATTGAAATTGCTAATTGTAAGCCAATGTAGTGAATAACTTACCGGTGACAGGTTAGATTATCATTTTGCGAAGTACCACATATTATACACGCTTTTCGGGGTTTCACCATTTTCAATATTGAAAATAAATAAAAACACTTTATAAAGTTCACTTAAATACACAAAAATTCAGAACAATCGAACAAAGCGCTAATCACCTCTAGAAAATAACAAACAAAGGCACTGATGCCAAATTTTCGGTGTGGGTATTTGATTCAATTGGTCTAGAGCTTTTTTATCAGTATTAAAGAAAGGTAAGAAAGTGAATATTAAAATGTATTAAAGAATATTTTCTCTGAATAAAAATCTTTCTCTTAAAAGTAAAATAAAATTGTTGAAATTATACTATCACCTTTTTGTTTCCTACTTTGTACTTACAAAACACAACGTCTGGCAATGCTCTGTTGGTAAAGAAATCTGTCTCGACGACAAGTAGTAGGGAATATGCCTACTCTATGTTTACATATTACTCTGAGAATTTGAGCTTTTTTATTATATTATTATACTATATATATTATTATATTTGTCGGACACAAGATTCAGAGACTAGCCTGTTCAGGTATCACTGGAGCAATGGAAACTTGCCCCACTGCTGCAATGGAGGTGATTTTAAACTTGACCCCACTGCACATTCTGTTAGAAAGTGTGAGGAAGAAAACGATATATAGAATGATCAAAGAAGGAATTATCAGGGAAAAACCTCGATCACTTCATTTTAATCAAACTTGGGAAATGCCCCAAGATGATATGCCAAAGAAATTCAACTTTGTGAGAAAATTCATCAGAAAGTTGAGTAATAAATCTGAATGGGATGAAGACATCATACAGAATTTAAATCAGAATACCATAAAATGGTATACGGACGGTTCCAAGCTAGACGAGGGAACTGGGATAGAAGTTTTTGGACCGAGAGCCAAACACTCAGAAAGCTTGGGCACATACCCGAGCATCTTTCAAGCAGAAGTCCGCGCCATCGAAAGATGTGTGGAACTCAATATTGGAAGAAACTACCACAGACAAGAGATTGTGATCATGTCGGATAGTCAAGCAGCCATCAAAGCGCTGAGCTCCAATATAATCAGTTTGAAGATGGTTTGGGAATGCCTAGGCAACCTAAATGAACTAGGCCAGAAGAACACTGTCACCCTCCTATGGGTCGCAGGACACATAGGAATAGAGGGGAACGAAACAGCAGACAAGCTGGCAAAAAAAGGAGCTGAAACCCCACACTTGGGACCAGAACCATCCTGTGGGATCAGCAGTAGAGTAATCTTAGGAAAACTAAGGGAAGAAATGGAGAAGGAAAAATCCAAGTACTGGAATCAGCTGAAAGGACTGAGGCAATCTAAGATACTACTGGGGAACTATGACCAGAAGAGATCTCTTAGCTGCCTCAACCTCAGTAAAAAAAGGCTCCGATTTTTAACGGGAATACTAACCGGGCATTGCCGGTTAAAAAGCCACATGAAGAAACTAGGGTTAGCAGATGAAGCAAAGTGCAGATTCTGTGAGGAAGAGGATGAAACCTCAATACACATACTCTCAGAACGCCCTGCCTTGCAGAATTCTAGGGCCAGATACCTAGGAGCACATTAAATAGAAGAGGGGGATTAACCTGATTTGAAGCCCGACGATGTCCTAAACTTCCTCAAGAAAATAGGACTCGAAGAGCTGCTATAAATCAGAACTTGGCAAGTAAGGGGGGACACAATAGATCCTATAGATCGCAGTGTACTTATCACCCCTAATTTATACATACATGCATACCTACAAGACCACATTTATCTGTAGGTACCTATCTAAATGTTTTAAATGCATACAGAATCAGGTTAGTTTTAAAGTGCCTACCTATTTGAATTTTTACTGTCGTTTGGATGAATTGAATGATGATAATATTAACAATAATGATTTGTTTTACTAGGCATAAAAGCACAAGATTTAATGCCGCGGCTGGAGTTTCATGATACTAGTAAGCCATCGGCTATGTTATGGACCTTATGTGCCGTTCTATAACGTAAATTCATGGGACTCAAGAATCGAATTATTTAATTGTCTTCCCTCTCCTATGGGGTTAACGTCAGACTGAAACAATCGAGAAACTACAATTGTCCTTTTTGAAACCTCTACTAACTATATTGTTCGACTTAAAACAGGAACAGTCATGCTTAGCTACGAGGGTTACCTCTTATATTTCTGGATTTGGCAACCCTGGTGTTGCAATCTGGCAACTGACAACTCTATCGTAAAGTTGGACATTTTTGAGGTTATACGTACTCAGAACGTTTTGACATACGAGCGCTATTTGTGTTTTTTACAGTAACTTAAAAGATTCATGTCGGCCTACAAATGGAATTAAATCGTGAACATTTTGATGAGATTCAAGTTTTGCCGATGAAGCTCCATCAAGGACCAGTGTTTATCGATAGTATGGTGAATTCAATCGTGGCCGTAGTTCACCCCAAGACGAGTTTCGTGCAGGTCGTCCAACATCAGTTGTTGTTCCGAAAACCATTGTTGCTGTGCGCGAACTGATATTGCAAGATCGTCATGTGACTTATCGTGAGATTAAGGCATTAGTGGGACCAGCGTACATTCAATATTGCATAAATATTATACGGTCAAAAAAATTTGTTCGCGTTGGATCCCACAAAATTTGTCAATCGCTCAAAAAAAGGCTCGTGTCGATTGGTCGAAGAAAATGGTCAAAAAATACGGTCGTGTTGCTTCAAAATAAGTCTATGACATCGGGACAGGTGATGAATCGTGGATTTATGCGTATGAGCCCGAAAATAAACAGCAGTCGACTGTATGGGTGTTTCAAGATGAGCCCAATCCAACAAAATTTAAACACTTCCAAGCAAATGGTCGCTTGTTTTTTCGGAAAAACTGGACATGTCGCAACCGTACCACTAGAACAATGCAGAACAGTCAATTCCGAGTGGTACACAACCATTTGTTTACCAGTTGTCTTCCAAGAAATGATGAAAACCAAACGCCGAAGACGGATCACTCTTCACCACGACAATGCGAGCTCCCACACATCGACTCAAAAAACTGCATTTTTAAGCACCCATAAGATCGATTTGATGAGTCATCCGCCATATAGTTCTGACTTGGCACCGAATGACTTCTTTTTATTCCCGTACGTAAAAAACAAACTGAGAGGTCAACGTTTTTCGACACCTGAAGAAGCGGTTGCTGCATTCAGAATGCATGTTTTGGAGATACCTCAATCAGAGTGCCAAAAGTGCTTCGACAATTATTGCAAACGCATGCAAAAGTGTATAGATCTTCATAGGGAATATTTTGAAAAACAATAAAGTGATTATCGATTATTAATATTTATTTTTGTTCCGAAATATAAAAGGCAATCCTCGTATATTGTTTTTAAATTCTACATGTTAAATTGTAACAGTACAACTTCTTGTAATAAGATTGTTATAATTATTATACAAATTTTTTTAAAATATTTTACAACAACTTATTTGATATTTTAAAATACTTGTATCCCCTTGAGGTAGATCCAAAAAATGTTTATTCAAATAAAATAGTCTCTAAATCTTATGTCGATTACAAAACTCTTAAGGAAAATTTGATTTCTGAAGCATGGGATATGGTATATCAAGAAAAAAACATCGATACTGCAACTACAAATTTTATAGAACTTTTAAAAAATTACATTGAAAAAAGCACTAGAAGGATTAAAATAAAAAATAAACAAAGGTTTTTACAAAAATGGATGACTCAATCATTAGCTAACAAAATAAATGAAAAAAAAATAGATTGTATAAGTTATCTTTAAAGTATCCTAATGATATACATTTGAAAGAGCAGTACAGGGCTGATAAAAATAAAATAAAAACACTGATAAAAGAGGCAAAAGAAAATTATTATCGGGATTACATAAAAAAAATCAATATTCCTCAAAGTCTATGTGGCAATGCATCACCAATATATGTGGTAAGGAAAAGTCTGAAAAACCTATAAATGAAGTAAAATTTAATGGGAGAAAAATTACCGATAAAAGTGAAATTGTTAATACTTTTAATAAATATTACAGTGAGTTAGGAGATAAATTAGCAAATAAGATTCCAACGATAACAAATTACTCAGAAAATATAGAGCATCTTGAAAGTAGTATTTACCTTACTCCGACTTCAGAAAATGAAATTATAAATGCAATAAATCAGTTAAAAGCAAAGACAACTCCCGGCGAAGACAATGTGGAGATTGATTTGAAATTTCATGTCCCCTTAATTATATTGTAAACCAATGTTTAGATGAAGGCTATTATCCGAAAATACTTAAAAGAGCTATTGTAAGTCCTCTATATAAAAATGGACATAAAAAGGAAATTGAAAACTATAGACCAATATCATTAATCTCAAATATAAGTAAAATCATAGAAAAAGTTATCAAAACTAGATTCTGCTCATTTTTGAGGAAATACAATGTTCTTTCCGACAATCAGTATGGATTTAAGGAAGTTAAATCAACTGAAGATGCTATTTACGCTCTGACATCGACGATATATCAGGCAATGGATCAGAATATTCCGGTAATAAGTATTTTTTTGGATCTTTCTAAGGCTTTTGATAAAGTGTGTCACAAAATTCTTTTACAGAAGCTTTATAAACATGGAATAAGGGGACGTGCATATAACTTAATAAAAAGCTATTTATCCGAGAGAACTCAAGTAGTGAAAATAGGTGAAACGTTTAGTTCACCTCAAAGTGTATTGTACGGTGTTCCTCAAGGTACGGTTCTGGGACCAGTTTTGTTTCTTCTGTATGTAAATAGCATATTTTCTTTAAATCTTCAGGGTTCAGTTATTAGTTTTGCTGACGATACTGTTATTACCTATACATGTTCTTCATGAAAACAGCTGAAAAATAAAATAGAAAAAGATTATACAAAATTATCGAATTGGCTTCAATATAATAAGCTTACTGTAAACTACAAAAAGACAATTTACCTACCGTTTTGCTCATATACTACGGGGCTTCCACGCTTGGGACCATTACAAGTAGGAAATAATAGTGAAATACACGGACATAAAGTGAAATATTTGGGCATATACATAGATAGTCATTTAAAATGGGATGTACAATATAAAGATCTTACTAACAAAAATAGAGGACATATATCAAGATTTCGATTTTTAAAAGAGTTTTTGGATATCAAAAGTTTAAAAACTATGTATTTTACTCTAGTAGAGTCATTACTGTCATATGGAATAATAGGTTGGGGCGGAGTGTATGAACAATATTTAAACGGGATATATGTGGTACAAAGATGGATCTTAAGAATAATATACAAAAAAAATATCCTCTTTTCAACAGATCAGCTATACCATGAACTACAGATGAAAGACGGACGCCAACTTTATTTTCAGAAAGTTTTGTTATTTTTATATAAAAATGAGGAAGTACTTACCCAACACGTACATAGTTATAACACTAGACACCACGATGGTATTTTTCGTCCTCGAAGTAAAAAGACCATAGGACAGCGAAGCGTGAATTATTTAGTGACGAAAATTTATTCAATGCTGCCCAAAGACATACAATTAATAAGAAGATAGCGTGTTTACAAAAAACGCATCAAAAAATTGATTATTGAAAGCGAAAGGTCAATATTTTCTGTTTTAATGAATCACGCATAGTTTTTGGAAAAATATTTGTCAATGCAAGTTTGTACTGTTTTTCTAAATTTTTAAATTTTGTTGGATCCATATACAGGGTTAGTATAAAGTATGGAACCCCCTAAGTATCTCCTCAACGGTTTGATATTTTTAAATTAAATTGCTTATCCCCTTCTAAGAAGATGCAAGGAATTCAAAAATGCTATCAAATTTAATGTACCATTTGCGGTTAAACCGGAAATGCATATCAACTTTTTTATTTTAAATAGAACACCCTGTATATTTTTCCATTTTTAAATTCCTTCTGAAATTCTGCATACAGTAAAACTTTCCATTCATATTGTTATTGAATAATTGAGGCTTTAATCAATAATTTATCGTTTTTGACTTAGTTAGCCATGGATGAAATGTCAAACCTTTAATTGTCAAATAAATTAACTATTGAGTAATCTACCTCATCAGTGTAGTATAAGTTGTGCAATAATATTTCTCTCTGTTATTTGTTACTATTGTTTTTTCTATTGTAGTGTATCTAAGTGAAGGAAAACGTATCGAAATTTTAATTATGCGAGGATATGGAGACAAACAGCGTTCTTATAAGGAAGTTTTAAACCTATTCAATGAAGTTAATCCAGATCACCAAATCACAAAATCAACAGTTGTGAAAACTGTAAGGCGTTATTTACAAACACATCACGTAGTAAATGAACCCAAGTCAGGAAGACCAAAATCCGCCACAAATGACAATGTAAAGTTGGATGTGTTACTATCACTTGAAGAAAATCCACAAACATCAACTACCCAGTTAGCTCTTGACTTTGACATAAGCCAGACTTCCGTCATGAACATAATGAAATCCGAGAAATTGAAACCATATAAATTTCACTTCTGTCACGAATTAACTGAAGATAATCCAGATCGCAGAACAGAATTTTGCGAAAACATTCAGAACAGATGTATAGCAAACCCAAATTTTATCAAAAAAAATGTGTTCTCAGATGAAGCTACATTTTGCTTAAGTGGTAAAGTAAATAGACATAACTATCGTATCTGGTCTAGAAATAATCCCCGTTGGATGAGGCAAGTACCTACATACGCAGTATCCGCAAAAAATAAATGTGTGGACAGGAATGATAGACGATAATATTATTGGACCTTTCTTCATTGAAGTTAATCTGTCTGGACATCATTATTTAGATTTATTAACAAATTATATTGTACCCGCTATTGCAAGACTTTATCCTCATCCAAATAACCCAGCAATTCCTGCTGAAGACATATGTTTTCAGCAAGATGGCGCACCTGCACATTATTCTAGAATTGTGCGCCAGTATTTAGATCAAGTTTTTCCAGGTCGTTGGATAGGGCGTAGGGGTGCTATCGAATGGCCACCTCGTAGTCCTGATCTAACTCCTCTCGATTTTTTTCTGTGGGGTTATCTAAAAAATAAAGTATACATAAATAGACCTACAAATTTAAATGACTTAGAGTTACGCATACGAAACTTATTGCTGCAAGTGCCGAACGAATTTTTGCAAAATTCTTTACGAGAATTTGAAGACCGTTTAGGATATTGTCAAATAGCACAAGGGCGTAATTTTGAACATTTAATATAATTTTGTTAATTTTGTGTTATTTTTTGTTAAAATAAATAAATTGTTATGTTGCCATCAATTTACATTATGTACTTTCCTCTGTTCGAAGCTTCGAGTCTTGTGAACATTTTTGCTTGGTAATTTGAAGACAAATTTCAGTATCGTCGTGAAGTAAGCTCGATTTCCACTCAGTCTCGTCACATCGAATTGAACGTTCCATTCACGTTAGCAAATCCAGTCGAAAGAATTGTTACCAAATCTAAATAACAGAATTAACATCAAAGCTTGTTAAAACGTAAGATTTAACTAGAATGTAATATAGTTCTTCTTTTACGCCAAAATGGATAGCTGAGCGATTCCCTCGGGGATTTCGTTTAGAAATTTTTGACGTTATCGTTCCGAGGATTAAGGACTTCCGTTCGAGAATGAAAAAGTAGATTAATTGCATGCAATTTACATAAAATAATCTAAATCGTTATCTTTCGACTCTTAAAAACTTTTTCAAAAGGATTATTTTATGCTTACTTAACTTTGTGCTTTTATTAAATTGTATAATTATCGCAAAAAAAAGGTTTAAGACGAAGAATTAGTATGGAATACTTCCCACATAACATCAATGTCCTTAGTATGTTCTACGGAGATCTTATTAAGATCCGTCACAGAATGTTCTAAAAGGAATGTTCCTAGTATATTCATAGGACGTACTTAAAATTATGTTTTAAAACGTATGTGCTAAGAATGTACATAAAAGAATGATCTAAATAGTGTATGCTGATTATGTACTACATAAGAATATTATAAATAAGTATATACTTATCACATACTCTATCGAATAATGTACGTTTTTAATTTTATACTTACGAAAGTGTTATAGGTATATTATTTAAGCAACAAAGTAAAAATAAACTCGTAACGCCACGCAAAGGCTCGCTTTTCTCGACTTCATGAAAAACATCCTATGGAAAAAACTTTGAATATACGTAATGGTTGGACTAACATTGAGCTACACTAATATACTATAAAATATAAATAAATATTTTTAAGTCGTATTTTTTTATTGATGGGTGATACACGGTGTACAAGTTTTATGGTTCGGTTTTTTTAATAACGGATCTGGATTTGCTTTTATCCAATATTTACAAAATATAGATAAAAAAATTCTAGAATACAATTGCAGAATATTCTGGGCACATACTGGATGTCGACTGAGCATTTTCTGTAGTATATTCTATTCACATACTGACGCACATTCTCAGCATGTACTTAGAATGTGGATAGGGCGCTCCGTAACATGTACTAAGGATATTCTTAGTACGTTCTAAATGAAACTATCGCACGTTCTTAGCATATACTTCTTCTCAAAAAGTATATTCTTAGAATATGCTAAGAATGTGAAATTGTTATCTGGGTTAAAGTATATTTGCGCCAATTCGATCACATAGCAGTTATTTTATTATTTTACAAGGGTCGTTTTTTTGTCAACCTCCGTTTGTCCATAAAAAATTCTCGTGAAGCGTTTCGCCATTGCGGTGCGCAGTGGACGACAGCGCATCTCCCCCGCTGCACTGTACTGTGCTACACACGAAAGAACATGGCCGCGACAACTAGTTCTCTCGCCAAGTGTGCTCCAGTAACCAAAAACCTTCTTAGGCAGTTTGATTGGGAGGTTTTCGATCATCCGCCGTATAGTCCTGATTTAGCGCCGAGCGATTTCCACCTTTTCCCAGAATTGAAAAAATGGTTTGGAGGACAGCGCTTCGAGACTCACGAGGAACTTGAAACTGCCATTAATGAACATTTCAAGTCACTGGCGGCAGAGTTCTATGAAGAGAGCATTGGAAAGCTGGTACACAGATACGATAAATGTCTCAATCTTCAAGGAAATTATGTAAAAAAATAGGTTAAGAAATTTCCTTTATTTTGATAAAAAAACTAATTTTTAATATTTATTGGTGTTTTTTTATGACCAATCAGAGGTTGAAAAAAAACGACCCTCGTATAAGCATGTTATGATACGAAACAACAAAAATTTCGATGTAATTATACCATAGAACTATTATCAGAGAAGACGCAACGTTCCATTCATAAAAATTGTTTTGTAGCAATTATTACCATGAGTATGACAAAGAATACCAATCGGTTCTCTTTGTTCCGCCCTCGTGCTGGCAACGCTGTATCATTTTTTAGCAGTTGTGCGCATGCTTGTAATCAGTGGCGTGATATTTGTAAAAATGGGTAATAATTACTCTGTCGGGTAGTATTTAGTTATTTTTTAGAGAATATATTGTGATAATTTACTCACAATACCAAATGTTTTTTCTTACTTTTAATTTGAAAATTTTCTTTAAATAATTAGGGTAGGGTTCAAGCAAAATTTAGTATTTAATATTTAATTTAGAATAAATCTCCAAATAAATATTGAACTACCTATGATACCTTACTAATTCCTATCTATTTTCCTAACTAAATCCTATCTAATCTTAACTACGTAATCTAACCTTTTCTACCGCAGTGTCCTTTTTATTGTCTTATCTGTCCAATTATAGCCTCTTTTCTTCAAATTGTTTATATGTCTACCATATAACTAGTCAGACACCTTCGTCCAACGTTCCAACACTATTATCTTCTTCTGTATTTGTTTACGTTATTCTGTTTATCCATTTATTTATTGATTTAATTTTTTAATGGTTTACTTTGAATAATTTATTAATTATATTAACGTTTTTACTTTTACTTTTTTTTCTAAAATCTCCAATTAAAAAAATCTTTCTCCATAAACCGTATTACTGTTACAGCTTTTCTATAACTGAGTCCTTCTTTATTTTTTATTATTAAAACTTCTATTCGACTTTTACTTTCTGTTAAATTATAGTTTTTCAACTTATATGACTTCTTAAAAAATCATAGCTATTTGTCTATTAAGAGCGGAAAGTGTCGCTAGCGCGTTGCGCGGCAATTTATCGAAAGCGACAAAGATCTTTTCGCTCGAATTACACACTGGATTTTTTCTACGATCACACGGTAATCAAAATATTTAGTTTTGTTATACATTTTATTAGAACCAGTTTACATTAATATTTTAGTGAACTAATTGGAAGTATTTTTATTATTAACAATATTAAAATTGAAAGTACAATTTTGATAATTTTTAATCTTTACTCCAGAAGTTGATGTTTCGGAACAATTATTAGTAGAGTTAGAAGGATTTGACGTAATTTCAAAACTTTCTTGGACTTGGTAGTTTGACTGACCGGATATTTATTGAAACGTCTGTATTTTATTTTTAATTGAATCATCAATGTAACCTTCCGCTATATTATTACTTTTCCAGCCACCATGTTTTTTAATTGTATTAAATCACCACCACCATGTACTGAGAATGTAGCAGAAGTACATCGAAAACAGTGCCCGGTTTATGACTTGTGATCTTTAAATATTTGGCAGTTCCACTGGGGATTTTACCGATTGTATTCATTCCTACAAGTTGATTTGTACACCTTCCTTTGGTATAACGATAAAATAAGCGGCGTTCTATATTAATATTATTTTTATATCGGAATTTAAATTTACAAAAAATTCAACTGCCGATAAATTACTGACACTAGAAGATAATTCAATATTTTATATCATTATATAAAAACTACTAACACAATTTTGTGAACAGTGTTGATACCTTTAGTTTGATAATGTGTACAGCTGAAACGAAAAAAAAAGAAAAAATAAAAAATAAAAAAAAATACCACAAAAACAAAATAAAAAATATATACATAAAAAAAATTTATGTGGAAAAAAAAACAAAAAAAATGGAACAAAACAAAAACAAAAAAAAAATATTTATTTACTCAGGTCAAATACTAACCACAATAACATTATTATTAATTTTATAGAATTGTATAAAATCTAAAGTCAATAAACAATAATACAATCCTACGCTAGCTGGCTTCGACCAGTGCCATCCAGATAGGAAAAAAAATATTAATGTTATTTTGGCACTGTTTGATTAAATCTATGTAAATTTTAACAATATATAACGTAATCAATAGAATTTTTTCCTCATTAATTATTGTGATCATGCGATCATGTTTAGTTTTCGAAACTGGAATGCGAACTATTAAGAGAGATTCTTTGTTCTCTATATCATCAAGTTTCATTTTGACTAACTCATCTCTTCTGAATGCTTCAGCAATATCCACCCTCAAGACAACCTATATAAACAAATTTAGATTAAATTGGATACATTTTAAATCACATTAAAATCTTACCTTTCTAAATAATTATTCTTCATTTTCAAGGCGCACTTCGAATAAACTCCTCTATATTCTCCCTGGACAAAGTTAAAGACTTTTTTGCCTTGTACCCCACTGACTGTTTCTTTAAAAAAGCAATCAGTTTTGATTTTTAATGTTTGTCTTAACAAAATAAAAAGTTAATATATATGTATATATTGTGATGAATATTATGATTTGAGAGATTATTTATTTATTTATAAATTTAATTGTTTAATATATTTGATATTATTATTTAAATGTAATATAGCAACAAGATCTTTTTCTCAGGGGTGTTTGGTTATGCAAGTTTCCAGTTGGATTATTAGGTAGGTATCTTCTTTTGAAATGTTTCATTTTCTCTATTTCCTTTTCAAAACAAAATTGATTTTAATCGAAGACTAAACAACAATAATAAAACAAAGCCAAATAAAGTTGTAATCTAACCGAAAATCGTAAAGTATCTAATATCTCAAAAACTATTAGGAATTGATATAGGGATGTAAATATGAACTTACCTTATTTTTTTATAAGGAATTAAATTAAAATAAAAAAAATATGGGTTGCTATTTAAAATTTAATTCAATAGTGTGATCACCCTGCATAATATGTTTGTAAATACACTTTATTTACTTACAATTAAAGATTTTAAATGCAAAATAATACATTTACTTTTTAATTTAAATAATTTAGGTATTGAAATAATCATCATTTTATTAAGCGTGATTTCTGTCAAAATTTTCGAAAAACGTTAAATTTCTCCTAAACGGTTAATTTTAGATACAAAGTACCTTACATAAACTAACACTTAAATTTAACGAACTAACCAAAAATAAGAAAATAAACAGGGTATTGCATTTAAAATAGTGAAGTTGGTGTTGGTTTCCGGTATAACCGAATGTGCGATCAAATTGAAAATATTTTAGTTAAACTCAGAAGTATCGAAAACCCCTGTATACCAAATTTCATTAATCTCGCGTTTTTCCTTCCCCATAAACTTCTAGGTGGCACTCGTCATAGGACACCCTGTATATTACAAAGGTGAGCACAAAATATTAAGGAACTAGAATGGAATCTTAAGCAGTCTGTGGCAAACGTTTTTTCAGTTCGCCGGCCGAGTCAATAGATGGCGCAGCAAGAAAGTTAAAATTACAGTGACTGTACTACTAACACATACGCCATTAAGAGGCAAACTTTTTAATAAATTTATATTATTTAGAACAAGTCGATTTTTAGGCCGTATTCCGTAAAATATTTTTCCAGTACCATTTTTGCTGTTGTATTCCATATTGACTTTACAGACGACCCTTTATAGTCTTCGCCATTACCTTTTTTCATGTTAAAGGCTTAATCCTCGAGAAGTTTTGCTAGTTCCGTTATGGTAGTACATTTTTCAAGTGTAAAATTTCTCACCCTTAGGAACTCCGCAAATTGGTTCTAAATAGAGCTTCTGGACTTCTGCGTGTTCAATGAGACATTTTCCGAAACTAATTTTCTGATTTCTTCGCCTGACCGGCACCCGAATCTTGATTATATTCCGTCTGGATTCATTATTTCCTTTCAAAATTATGAAGACGCTTCAATGACGTTTATGAAACTGACAACTGCTGACAACTATAGAAATACCAGGCCAGAGACAACCAAGAGACGCCCAAGTACATGTTAAATTTTTGTTCTACATGAATGAATTGGTCCACCAGAACCGGAAATTGAGTTAAGATGGCGCTCTCGCTTCTCAGGAAATTTAAAAAAGGGCGGGCAAACCCTTTTTCGTTTATTTTCTTATTTCTTTCATTAAAAATTAAATACCAAATTAAAAAAACATACTTTATTGAAAAACAAAAAAAGTAGTTTTATATGAAACATAAATGATGTAAACAATATATTATAATTATCATTAGTTAACATGATTGTGGTCCTCGAAATAATATATATGACCTATTGGACAAATTACAGGAGCAATGAAAACATACCGAACGTGAAATCTGGAAGTGGTTCTTAACTTTTCAAAGAAATGACAAGATATAGACTAAAAGAATGCATAAAAAACACATCGTTTTTTAACTATAATTACACACAAACTAATCACTAAACAAAAGTCTAAAATAATTGTTCTACAACCCACTGTTACACAGTTTATAAATAAGAACTCTAATTATTGAATTTATTCTAAAAACGCCACAAAAAACACAGTTAATACAACTCGTCAAAACAATAATGGCGACCTACGAATAAAGAATATAAAGGAAGGAACGTTGTCATATTTTAATCTAGCAAATAATCACGACGGAAGTCGGCCATATTGAAGAACCAAATATGACTCATTCGAATCGTGACATTTGACATAAATAGTTTTTTCATGCTGTTTTATATATTATTTTCTGATTTCAGTAGTTAACCCAACTCTTAAATGGGAATTACTTTTCATCTGTAGGGTTCTATTTATCTGAATTATTAAAAATTAACAAAATATTTTAATGACAACCACATTGTTATCATAGACGTTCCATTATTTTTTATATAGACCAACTAAGTCAACTATTTATAATTACCTGCTTAGATGTTTTTTAATCTAAACTTATATTCCTAAAACTTTATGACAATGTATATTACTGTACAGATAATTACAAGCGGAAAACAGTTATTTTTTTAATAATTAATACGAGACATAATTTTATAATACCCTGTGTGTGACACCACTGGTAACCGGAAACTTCAAGTCAGCCATATGCAAGAACCATTGCGGACATCGTCAAATCGTATTATACTCCTTCCTTTTTATTATTTATTCGTAGATGGCGACTGAATACTTTGGCAGTTGGCACGTCACATTTCACATTTACCACAGAATATGAAATAAACTTTATGTTCTAAGGTTTGCCGTTGTGTCAAAAATTCCATGCTCCTAGTGCTATCTGCGCTAACTTTCCAAAAATATGACAGAGATGTGACATTTCATAAACTTGTGAACTAAACAAGGATAGAGCTAGCAGGACTATTTTATTGGAAAGTCGAACAAAAATGCTCATATACTTGACTGTCTCTTTGGTTGTTTCTGACCAGGCACTTTAGTAATGGATCTGTCATAATTTTGTCGCTGAGATATTACGTATTGTCAGTAGTACTGCAAGTACTACAAAATAATCGGGTTATACATGGATATAACTTGTTGCAATACGGTGAGATATAGTACGGATACAGTTTTAATTTCTCTTAAAAAATTTATATAAACTAGAAAAACATTTTACTATGTTTAATTTCCCCGAGGTCATGAACTTTAACTTCTTTAAGTCATGTATTATTTATAAACTACGTTTCTGGATGAGATTCGGGACAACGAGAATCTTTTCAGGAACACTTTTAGGCGCGTTGGATTTTTCAGGAGAACGATTTTTTGATGCTCCGGTCGTAAAAAAGTTTTCATTTTTATAATGGAGTATATACGAAAATATTTTGCTTTCCGAAATATTCTTGCTATATTTTACAAAGAAAGTGCTTTTATCAAGGGATCTTAAAAGATTTTAACGATGTTATGTACCTCTACATCAATGCAAACTGTTATTCAATGAAAAAAAAATGTGTACATTAGAGATAGTTAAATTCGGTTGAAATATTATGATATCATTCTCGCACAAAACGCCCAGAGTTAAAAATCCACGCTTAATTAATTTTCTGTAAAGCTGGAAAAGGTTTAACGGATTGTTGGCAGTCTTTGTATTCGGTGGACGATGGCCGGGAAACCGTTCAACCGCACACTTTCCATCGAGTTTGAATAAAGTCCAAAAAGGATAAGGTAATTTACATCTCGCTGAATATGCGCGAGAAACTTTTAGGTGAAGACCGCAATAATTTTGTACCTACTACAACTTTTCAAGGGTTTGTCAATCTGTCTTAATGCTGGCCTTTACAATGTCGCTTTATCTTTCCTTTTTGCAGAATAATAATGAATAAATTTGTTTATTCCAATTGGTGCAGTCATTGAAGCATTATTGCTCCGAATTTTTTTTACTGTGATCCGGATTCTTTTTTTAGTTTTTACTTTGTATATTTTTAATGATGGATTTCCTTTTCAATTTGTATATTTTTGTTAAATTTTGTAATGTGCAATTTTTTTAGGTTTTTAGCTCGTAAAAATTTATTTCTTTATTTCTGTAGCCATTTCTGTAGAAGAAATGGCTTCTTCTCGTGGTATATCAGTTCTTCGACTTCTTCCTTATCATTGTGAACTTAATCCCATAGAATTAATATGGGCTCAGGTAAAGAGGGAAGTTGGAAAAAAATACTACTTTTAAAATAAACGATGTTGTGAAATTGTTTGAGAGTGCTGTAAGTATTATGTTAGTAAGGAAAATTGGACAAACTGTATCGAGCATGTTATCAAAGTAGAGGCAAAACAGAATAGATTAGGGTCCCTTTCACTGCGACCTCATGCCTCTGATGAAGGCATTTGGGTCGTTGGCGACACTTCCATGAAGTCCTTGCGCTCCAGTTGAGACAGACCTAATTAGAGGATATTCTCCGCCGTTTCATCCTCAGTCTGACAGAATCTGCAGTCTACACCCTCTGTCAGTCCAATCAGCAGCCCTTGAGACCTCGTTTAAGAGAGAGATCTCTCACAAATGCCTTTTAGTGTCTTAAACCCTCTAGTTCGAACCGGTAAGAACACTAATCGATATGCCTAGGAATGGCTTAGGGCCTATAAATATTCCTTCAGCACCTTTTCTGGCTAGAAGGTCCGCTTTTTCGTCCAGCTCATTGCCAGTATGCCCTGGCTCTGACAACCCTCTGTCCTGCATCCTTGCATTTCCCTATAGCCTTCTGTATGCACCAGCGTCCCTACTTGATACTTCATCTTCTACCTCTCCATGGTACAACCTAGTTTATTCTACAAGAAATATGGTAGGGAATTACATTTGATTTGTAGGTTTTATGTGAGCTCATTTTTTTCACATCTTATCAATTTTTTCTTTCCCTTCTATTCCTATGTGGTGTCTTCATCCTACTACAATTCAATTTTGTGATGAATTTTCTAACAACGTGGAATTTCCTTGGCGTATCATCTTCGGGCATTTCCAGTTCTTTAATGTAAACTGTTTTTTTTTAATATATTTTCCAGCTGAATGTGCAGTGGGGTTTCCATTGCAGTATTTAGAAAATGTTTTTTTAAGCGAGTGTCACAAAAAATGAAGTTTTACGGATTTATTAACGTCCCTAAAGTGTATCTTTTTTGGCCGCTTTTTTACTTTACGGCCGCTGTTTTACTTTACGGCCGCTTTTTTACTTTATGGCCGCTTTTGATGAAATAATTGAAAATATTACGTCCTTTCAATGTACGTCATCAAACGTTTTTTATAAATTATCGCCAAGGAAAATGTTCTACACAAGTTGTTGGTGTTCATACCTTTGGAAAAATACCATCACTTATTGCACAGTATCTACAATTACCAAATGCTAATAAGTATACGGGTCATTCTTTTAGAAGAAGTTCAGCCTCTCTCTTGGTTGAAACAGGGGCTGATATTTTAATGTTAAAAAGCCACGGAGGTTGGAAGTCTAACTCTGTAGCAGAAGGCTACATTGAAGATTCCATTTCAAGAAAGAAGGAAATTTCAAATAGAATTCTTGCAGGAGGAGAAGGTACTTCAGGTATGCGTTCTTCTGTTCAAAATAATTCCAAAGAAATTGAATTAAATGGTACTTCAGTAAGCAGCTTTCCAGCAAGAACCATTGTTACGGAAAATCAAGAAAATGAAATGTTTGTTAACAATGTCATGTCTAAAAGTGGTATTATATTTTCAAAATGTAGTAAATGTACATTTAACATAACAATTAATAGCAAATAATGCCCTAATTTATTAACTTCGTTATGACCCAACTTCTGTTTATCATACTTACTGTAAGTAATTCTGTACACATCTTTGTTACTTAATAATACACTTTTCATTTGGTTAATAAAAATTTTAATCTAATCTTCCAGTTTCGTCTCTGTTTAGAAACAAAATTGTAAAAAAAAGTTGTTACCTATTTGATGAGACACTCGCTTAAAAAATTTTGTGTGCACCTCAGCCGTATGATCTTTTTTGGCCTCACCTGAAATTTGCTTGGCCTCGGCTACGCCTCGGCCGCAAATTTCAGATTCGGCCAAAAAAGATCAACATTACGGCCTTGGTACACAAATAACTATTAAATACTAATATTTTATATACTTAATAAATGTTCATAGCGTGTTAAAATTGACATATCAGTGAATTTTTAAAGCAAAATGGGGATATATCCTTTGGAGCTGGTGGGTAAATGAAGATGTCCATGAATTGTTTTTTCTACCTCTGTGCAAAATTTCATTCATGGACATCTTCATCTACCCCCCAGCTCCAAAGGATATATCCGAATTTGCGTGAAAAATTCCCTTAAAATCCATTTTTTGGCCACTCGGAACGTTTGTAAGTAATTTTTGAATATGCCAGATGAAAGAGAATTGTTTTTTCTACCTCTGTGCAAAATTTCATTCATGGACATCTTCATCTACCCCCCAGCTCCAAAGGATATATACGAATTTGCGTCAAAAATTCCCTTAAAATCCATTTTTTGGCCACTCGGAACGTTTGTAAGTAATTTTTGAATATGCCAGATGAAAGAGAATTGTTTTTTCTACCTCTGTGCAAAATTTCATTCATGGACATCTTCATCTACCCCCCAGCTCCAAAGGATATATACGAATTTGCGTCAAAAATTCCCTTAAAATCCATTTTTTGGCCACTCGGAACGTTTGTAAGTAATTTTTGAACATGCCAGATGAAAGAGAATTGTTTTTTCTACCTCTGTGCAAAATTTCATTCATGGACATCTTCATCTACCCCCCAGCTCCAAAGGATATATACGAATTTGCCTCAAAAATTCCCTTAAAATCCATTTTTTGGCCACTCGGAACGTTTGTAAGTAATTTTTGAATATGCCAGATGAAAAAGAATTGTTTTTTCTACCTCTGTGCAAAATTTCATTCATGGACATCTTCATTTACCCACCAGCTCCAATGAAATAATCAATAATATTTTTTTTTCAATGTTTTTATTATTATTGTTAAAGATTTTTATGACCTCCGACCCTTTTTAGTAATCTATAAATATTAATACTAAGACTTATTAGTATAAAGTTATAATATATTTTTAATATTATTGAGATAACTCCCTCGTAACTGGCGGACGGAATATACAGCGGAGCGGAGTTGCCAAATCAATTTTACCGTATTGGAGCTAGAAGCCTACTTCTCACCCGTAAAAAATTGCACATTACAAAATTTAACAAAAATATACAAAGTTAAAACTACCTCTGTCCTGCATCCTTGCATTTCCCTATAGCCTTCTGTATGCACCAGCGTCCCTACTTGATACTTCATCTTCTACCTCTCCATGGTACAACCTAGTTTAGCCTACAAGAAATATGGTAGGGAATTAAATTTGATTTGTAGGTTTCATGTGAGCTCATTTTTTTCACATCTTATCAATTTTTTCGTTCCCTTCTATTCCTATGTGGTGTCTTCATCCTACAATTTTGTGATGAATTTTCTGACAACGTGGAATTTCCTTGGCGTATCATCTTCGGGCATTTCCAGTTCTTTAATGTATACTGTTTTTTTTTAATACATTTTCCATCTGAATGTGCAGGGGGTTTCCATTGCAGTATTTGATATACTGAAGAATTTTAGGAAACTACATTGTTGGGCCGAGGTATTGGCAATTGAAAATTCGCATTTTTTTACGTTTTTCATCGGTTTTTTTGCAAATATCTCCAAAAATATAGGTTTTATCGAAAATTTTATTTAGAACAAAATTGTAGCTGGTAAAAAAATGAACAATTTAGTTTTTTATAAAGTATTGTAAGTGCAATATTAAGCTATATATTAAAGATCAAAGCAGTTTTTTATTTTATCTGAAATTTAATCGATGTGGGTCAATGCCATCTAGCGGCGAGTAGATGCATTTTATGTATTCTAATAAAAAAGGATTTTGTAGTGCTTGAAATAAGCTTTAAAATGAGTTCTATTAAAAGTCTTTTGCACGTAAAATAAGTGAGCCGTAGTGCAAATAAGAGGAGCATCTAAGGTTTTTGATAGAATTAACTTTATTATGATGAGTTTGATAAATCGTATTAGTTTGGCTGCTTCAGGTCACATATTTTTCAAAAAAGTCACGATTAAAAAAAATTCAAATTTTTAAAATAACCACCTTTTTTTCATCATATCTCAAAAATGACCACAGATACGTAGATTAATGGATTCTTTAGAAAAAAGAATAGACTTGTGTATTCGTGAAAACGGAAGACATTTTGAACATTTACTCTAATTGAATTTTATGTTATGTTCTTTGTCTTTATTTTAATTTTCTTATTGTAAGTTTTTTTAATTAATAAATTTATCATTAACTTATACCAGGAGCGATTATTACTTCATCATTTTCAAATCAAAATATTCCGAAAACGGTACATAATATCGAGTTTTACCAAGAGTACCTTTTTGGTGTAGAATTAAACGATGTTTATGTTCACTTGGAGTTTTGACTAATAATTTTACCCTAAAAAAAGTTATGTTGAATAATACGTTGTATGAATCGTGTAACTAGCGCCCTCTATGAGAGTTAGTTATAAAAACAAATTCATGGGATATATCAGCTTCCAAAACATATTCGTATAAAATTTCATTGCAATGGTGCCAGTAGTTTTGGTAAAATCGTAAGAAATGTGTAATTTTTCATTTTCTTCAACGCCCTTTATCTTGAAAACGGATGGCGTTAGAAAAAAATTTCACTAAGCCAACCCCAATTATTTTTCTGTTTTTTACCTATCCTAGAGACGGTGTTACCTTTTTTTGAAACACCCTGTATAAAAGTGTGAGGATGAAAAATTTCAGACAAATAATTTGTTTTATTTTGTTTTTTTTTTGTTTTTTCTGTCAAACAAAAATTGACGGAGATATGATTGTTTAAAGAGCGCGTGACAGCGCAATCACAGCCTCTCTTAAGCCCTTTAACGTTTTAGAAAAAGGTTTTTTTCCAATATACAATAAAGGTTGTTGTAGCTCTCTTAATAACCTTTACAATGGTTTTTTTTATAAATTGTTATAGCATGAAAATTGAAGGAGTTATGTCCCAAAAACTTATCATATTTTTTTCTTAGTAACTGAAAATTTCGCAGTATAAATATAATTTGGAGCAATGTGAAAGTACGTAGTATAATAAAGACCCAAAACTATTGTCTCACTGTCAGTCTGACGGCGTCGCCGCGCTTATATGTAATCATACATATTTACTGTTTTAATTTAGGGGTAGTTTTAAGGGTAGAATAGCTTAAGAATATGATAAACATTTTCGAGAGTGTGGAATAATGTTTAAATCCTTTTCATTTTATCAAAAAAAATGTTTAACAAATTTTTATCAAGGGGTAGTTTTCAAAGGTTGAAAGGGGGTTAAAAGTTTGATAATTATTATAGAGAATATAAAATATTACTTACTTCATACTTACATCTTTTTATCTCATGCCAAAGTATTTATTTGTGATTTTTGCAATTTAGGGGTTGTTTGCAAGGGTTGTAAGGTTGTCAAGGGGTTGAAAATAATTTTAACATGAGGTGATTGTGTTAGAAAACACTTTACAATTTCACCACTTACTATTAGACATGTTTTGTACCGATAAAATGTCTCAATGTCAATTTTTCCATTAAGGGGTTGTTTACACGGAGTTCAGATCATTTTCACTTTTCAAATTAAGTGTAAGACGAGCCTAATTCCAAAATTTCATGCAAATCGGTTCACAGTAAAAAAATTCATATTTATAAATTCAAATTTGAACTTAGATTGCAGCATTGCATTGATGTTAACGGTGAACACTTTGAACATTTAGTTTAATATTATGGTTAGAATTA
This sequence comes from Ophraella communa, assembly GCA_035357415.1. Taxonomy (NCBI): domain Eukaryota; kingdom Metazoa; phylum Arthropoda; class Insecta; order Coleoptera; family Chrysomelidae; genus Ophraella; species Ophraella communa. The sequence continues at coordinate 6,798,831 of CM068984.1, forward strand.
TACTTTTGGTAACTTGTTTTATTTAAAATAATTTTTTTATTAAAATTTATTATTTTTAATGATTGTTTGTTACATTCAACGTTTATTCCCTTCACATTATAGGTTAATATGTATGGTTTACAATAAAGAGTACAAAATAGCTCTGTTTTCATAAACTTTGGGTATGGGGAATGCTTAAATAATTAATATTTAATAGAATATGGTGATATTACAAAACTCTGTTAGTCAAAATACATTTTTTTTTCTTCAACGTACAATACCTTCTGAAGGACTCTGTAAAACGTATCAAAACTTTATATCAAAAGCTTCAAAAAAATGTGTTCAGCAGTTCAGATATTGTCCATTCTTATTGAATCACACTGTAGATACCAAAAAAGCATAAAACATATTTTTATGATATATGTTGAGAACACATACTATGTCATATAAATTATACGGCATTAGTAACATTTTGCTATTTTAATTTATATTTTGTGTCTGCTTTTCAAGCGACAAACAACAGTCATATCTTCTGTTCTAAAATAATGAGAAAATAAATTTAACCGGCAAAAACACGTTACGCGTCAGGTTTAGCATGGGACTTCAAGAACAGCTAATAAATATAATTTGTAGTCATATTTCCATTAAAATATTTAATGTCACAGAAGGTTATTCCTTTATTTCATAATTATAAATAAAAACCTTTTGCTGGTTTTTAAATTATATTTATGATTTTATCATTTTCGTTGTTTCAGGTCGACACGCCGGATAGCGTCCTCCAGAGCGGTTTGGGTCTAACGGATTTAGGTCAACATGCTGTTCTTCGTTCCATGGTAGATCCCAGAGATTACGACAGACTTAGAAATTTGCAATTAAATGGAGGCACGCCGAATACTTTCGAAGAAACGATATACAAGGTAGAATCGCAATTTTTTTTATATGAAATGTTTGTTCTTCGATTCGCCTTTATTCTAGATCGAAATAAAATCTACAAATCTACAAACCCATAGATAACAATATCCTTTCGGAAAAATAAAAAGCAGAAAACAATCGAGACCTCGTTATCGAAATCACCTTATCAACGTTGATCACCTCTAGCGGCCATATTTACACTCGGTGGTCATCTTTCATACGGTCACTTAAAATTCCCCAGACAACAGTATTCTATCACGATCCGAGGACCGTAAACTTTATCGTAGCTCTCACTCTCTCTAGCTAGCTATAGTTGGACACGAAAACGGTACGATGTTTACTTATCCAGTTTTCTAGCTCCCTCGCGTAAACGAATCGGGTTGATAAAATTAGGAGGATACGAAAAAAAGTTACCCTATCAACGAAATTAAATTTTGAACGTATACATGGAAAAATGTTACCTACGTTCCATTTTATTATTTTAAGAAAACTGTTGCAAATGCCAATCTTAGACTTCTAAAGTCTAATTAAATATTGTAATTCTATTGCCAGGCATAATTGCAAAGAACAACAACAAAAAATAACTTAAACTGGCTAAATCGGTATGAACCATTTTTTTCAAATGTGTGTTTTTTTAAATGTTTTTAAATTATAGGAAATTGTTTTTGTAAACTTTTTTAGGTGCCCAGCACTGATGGAATAAATAACAATAAATATACAATAGAACAAGTCATGATAATAATTTCGTTTTAAAATTTCGGTCAATTCTCAAAAACAGCGGTAGATGCCTTTGCCAAGAAAAGGCTTAAAGCTATCAATGCTCCTTCTGTAACTCAGACTAAATACCTAGGTATAACATTGGACCAGAAACTGACATGGAATCCACAAATCCACAGGAGCGATGGGAACGGCCCCAATAGAGTTACAGATACCTACAGATTTTACTAAGCTTACTACCTTTGCATATTTTCGTGAATTTCTTACTTGGGTTTCATTTTACGGAAAACAAATATCCTATTTATTTTCTCAGGACGATGTCCAATCTGTTATTTTGTGGTAATGATACTTATTATTATGATTGTGAATCACTGCATGCCGAGCGAAGCGAGGTTCGCAACACTTAAATTAATTATAACTAATAATTTTTAAATTATTTTAGATTTAACAGGTCGGCTGAAAAGTCCCCGGTCTGACCTATAGATGACGACACTAGAATTAAATCCATTTCATTTATAGATAGTATCAACCTTAAAAAGATTCGTGTAAAAATTTGACAGCTGTCGGACTATTATTAGTTTGTGAAATATTGCATTTTTAGTGAAGCAACTTTTGTTATTTTCAAAAAGATGGAAAAAAAAGAATTTTGTGTGCTTATTAAATATTGTTATTTGAAAGGAAAAAATACAGTTGAAGCAAAAGCTTGGCTTGATAATGAGTTTCCGGACTCTGCGCCAGGAAAATCGACAATCATTGACTGGTACGCAAAATTCAAGCGTGGTGAAATGAGCACCGAAGACGGTGAACGCAGTGGACGCCCAAAAGAGGTGGTTACCGACGAAAATATTAAAAAAATCCACAAAATGATTTTGAGTGACCGTAAAGTGAATATGATGGAGATAACTGACACTCTAAAGTTATCTAAGGAACGTGTTGGACATATCGTTCACGAATATTTGGGTATGCGGAAGCTCTGTGCGAAATGGGTGCCGCGCGTGCTCACAATCAACCAAAATCAGCAACGAATTGATGATTCTGAGCAGTGTTTGCAGCTGTTGAGTCGTAATAAACCCGATTTTTTGCGTCGATATGTGACTATGGATGAAACTTGGCTCCATCACTACACGCCTGAGTCAGCTGAGTGGACTGCGGCCGGTGAACCGCCACCAAAGCGTGGAAAGACTCAACAGTCAGCTGGCAAAGTTATGGCCTCAGTTTTTTGGGATACACACGGTATATTGTTCATCGATTATTTGGAAAAGGGAAAAACAATCAACAGCGACTATTACTGTGCATTATTGGAGCGATTGAAGACCGAAATCGCGAAAAAAACGGCCCCATATGAAGAAGAAAAAAGTGTTGTTTCATCAAGACAATGCACCGTGTCACGAATCATCGAAAACGATGGCAAAATTGCATGAATTGGGCTTCGAATTGCTTCCTCACCCACCGTATTCTCCAGATCTAGCCCCCACCGACTTTTCCTTTTCTGTGACCTGAAAAGAATGCTCGCGGGAAAAAAATTGGCTATGATACTGCGGTAATCGCCGAAACTAAAGCCTATTTTGAGGACAAACCGAAGGAGTACTACAAAAATGGTATCGAAAAGTTGGAAGGTCGCTATAATCGCTGTATCGCCCTTGAAGGCAACTATGTTGATTAAAAAAAATGAATTTTGTCAAAATATTGTGTTTTACTATGGTAGACTGGCGATTTTTCAGCCGACCTGTTATTTGCAAAGGGAGGCTGTGTCAATAGTAAATAGTAAGGTAACAGACACCAATAAGATGTGGGCAAGGTTCTGACCAGGAAAAGTTATATCATGAACTAAAAGCTGTTAACCGGACATGCACTATAGGCTCAATAAACACTTGAGTATTATAGGCCAGACAGAAATACGAGGGTTGTCTGAAAAGTTTCCAACCTAATAAAGAGACTAGACATTTTTTCTTCAAATTAATTTTTATTTTTCTACATAGTCTCCTTGTAAGTCTTCTCCCAGCGATGCTCCCATCTTTTCAACCCTTCCAAATAGCACTCGGCGTATTTCTCTGCAAAATAGTTGTTTACGAAGGTGATGGTCTCCTCATTCGATGAAAATATCTGTCCTCCAAGCGCAACTTTTAGCTTAGGGAACAAAAAAAGTCGCTTGGGGCTAGATCTGGTGAGTAAGGAGGGTGGTCAAGCAGTTCAAACCGTAATTCGTGGATTTTCACCATGGCACCGCCAAGTGAGACGGCGCATTGTCTTGATGAAAAAATATTCTTTTTTTCTGCAAATATGGCCGTTTTCCGCAATTTCTGCCTTCAGCTTGTCAAGTAATGATGCGTAGTATGCTCCTGTAATGGTTTTTCCTTTTTGAAGATAATCGCGATTAAGATAACTGACTATCCAGGAAAACAGTTGCCATCACTTTCCCAGCCGAAAGAACAACCTTTGCTTTTTTTGGAGCAGATTCCTCCTTCCCAGTCCATTGTTTTGACTGTGTTTTTGTTTCTGGAGTATAATGGTGTATCCAAGTTTCATCTATAGTAATTAATTGGCGCCAAAACTCTGATTTATTGCGCCTAAACTGCGCCAACAGGGAGTTGGAAATGAAATTCGAACATGTTTTTGGTCCAAAGTGAGCAAACGCGGCACCCAACGCGCGGACAGCTTTCTCTTGCCTGAATCTTGATTCTATATGTGACAAACACGTTTTTTGGACATGTTGATAGCCTCTGCTATCTCTCTAATTTTAATTCGACGGTTGTCTAGCACCATTTGGTGAACTTGAGCGATATTATCGTCAGTGGTTGCAGTTTTTGGACGTCCCGAACGTTCATTGTCACCCAAGCTCGTACGGCCACGTTTAAATTCAGCAGCCCAAAATTTCACGGTGGTAAATGATGGTGCAGAGTCCCCGTACACAGCGTCCAACTCGTCTTTCATTTGCGTAGGCGTATTGCCTTTGAAAAACAAATATTTAATGACAGCTCGATACTCGATTTTTTCCATTTTCATAAAAACACTCACATCGACTCACTCAAATGATTGTCAAACAACAACTGCACGTCCAAAATGGCTAAAATTTTAGTGGGTACTTTTCAAAGCATGCGCAAACACATTCCACAACTTTTGTTTACGAATGCTGCCATCTTCATGTTGAGGTCGGAAACTTTTCAGACAACCCTCGTAGACCTATGCAGGTTGCAGTGTGTATCAGACTATTAAGCCAATCCAATATGTATTCTGCAATCTACGATCACGTATGCTTTGCGCGTATGGTTTCCAAAAATTCAACGATTATCGGTATGTGCTAAGGTGCACAGTTCAGCCACTGAATTGACAGAGGTGTGACCTATATACTATATACATTTTGTCACAGTTATTACATGGAATGGAATATACATATACAGGGTGATTGATTATTGTGAGGAGGCTCAGTAGATCTGTTATAGTAAAAAAAAAATTATTGACAAAAATTGTAGGCAACTTTAAACTCCACATTTTAAAATTAATTACAATCTTACAGAGTGTTCCATAAGATATTGGCACACCAAACTTAAAGTTAAGGTCGTCCTTAAAATTAATTCATTGTAAGCGATTTGAGTTTGAAAATGTATATGCTATTCTGTAGCCGATATTATATTGGACAAAGTATAGTTTTCTTCTCCCAGTGCCCTCTCTTTTTTTATCTAGAATCGGCAATCTCTTGATAGTGCTATACAACCTAAATATCAGAATTTTTAATTTTGGTTTGTAAATTTGAACAGAGAAAAATACTTTGAAATCCAAGGAAAATAAAAACACACTTTAAATCTATTGGATTTCATTATAAATGATAAATCAATCACAGATTTTAGTTTCTGTCTATTTATCTTTAAATTAATGATACATTTTAGAAGATAAAAAGCTGTTGTCCTTGAGTTCGTGAAAATGATATTTAACAATGATCGTTTGTCGGTACGTTTATTCACTGTTCCCTAATCCATATCCTTCTTCGGTTAAACAATCTTCAGTTATTCCAATTATGGCTTGAGCAAAAATCCATCAGCAGTTTTTTGATCGCTTCCCCTCATTGATACAAACCATATCTTATTAAATAGAAAAAAACAACAACAAGAAATAGAAACGGTTCGAACGGAGTCCTAGACGTTCAGTTCCCTTATCATTCCTTTGTACGTTTGCAGCTACCTAAATCAAAATGTCACTAAGATTCGGCAAAGGCCATGGAATTTTTTGGTTTTTATTACTTTTACTTAGATTTTATGATACCGGTAGGGGAATAATTTTAATGGAGTCGTTTCTAGTTTCTCTTTTATTTTCGATTTATACCCGGATTTATTTTGTAAGAAATTAAAGCAGTGTTATTATTTTGATTAAAAGTAATATGGCGGATACAGTTATGTTAAAAATCTCTAATTACGACGCTGTAGGTTTTGGATGACGCTGAGTTCAAATCTAATATTGTCCTGAATGTGACACTTCCGGTTATACCGGAAATAGATGTCAACTTTGTTATTTTAAATAGAACCTAATATGTTTTATTGGAGCATCTGGAGCATCTTTCAGATACGTCTCAATTTGTTCTGTAGACAGGATTTTCAATTTTTTACTTTTAAATCCATCCGAACGCCGCCGTTTCAATAGGGCGATTAGTTTTGGACAATTTGATATGTTAACGTTATTATTAATGTTTAGTGTTTTCAGCATCGAATAAATGGCTCATAGTGAAGATGGTTTCATAGTTTTTGATTATGACTGAATTTTGTTAAAATGCTATTAAAAGTACAGTAGCGTGCGTTTTTTCAGGGGATACAAAGAAATTATATTTATTTTTAAATGGGATACCCTGTATATTATTATATTTTTGGAATGATCGTTTCTTCCTGATTTCAAAAATATACCATATGATGCCCCTACCATATACCGTTTTTGAGTTATTGAACGTCGAATATCTAGTGAGGAAAAAAAGTTCACATATTTATACAAAAAAGATAACAAAGATATATTTAGGAAATTTAAATATAAATGAATGATAATTCATGTTCGATGTGTTCACCATTATTGTTACTGCAAAATTGATAACGTCTTCTTATATTCATAATTGTACTGCAAATGGCTTCATTATTTATATTAAGATTGTTTATTTCAAGTCGAATCCTTTTTTTAATTACTTGAATACTATTATTATTATTGACAATATCTTTTAGAAATCCCCAAAAAAATGAATCCATAGGTGTCAAATCCGGACTGTTGGGTGGCCATTTAATAGTTCCATTATTCCCTATCCATATTGGAAGTACATTATTCAAATGATCTCGAACGGGTAGGGCACTATGCGGAGTTGCCCCATCCTGCATCCAAATCATATCATCAAGTTCTGCTTCCGGAAAAATCTGCAAAAGAATATTTTCTGCTTCTGGGATTATTTTCAGATAGGTAACTCCAGTTAAAGTGTAATCATAAAATATAGGCCCAACAATTTTGTTCCTGAAAATTCCACACCAAACGCTAACAGTTTTTCTTCCCGATTTTTTTATTTGTTTTACCAATATTTTTCTGTTGTGCTTATTTTCCCACGACCTTCGATTTTTCCTATTAAAAACTTCTGCCGTAGAAAAAGATGATTCATCAGTCCATAATATTTTATTAAAAAAGTTGGGATCTCTATCCAAATTTGGAATCATCTGGCGACAAAAGTCGAGCCTTTTCCTTTTATTAGCCTCTGTTAAAACTTGTACGGGTAAAATTTTATATGGTCTGTAGTTGTTGTTTTTTAACTACGTTGGATTTTGGAATAACTTTTACCTAATTGATCGGCTGCATTCAGAATTTTCTAAAAAATAATACAACGTTTGAAAAAAGTCTATTCGCGAATTCATATGGATGGGCTTACCTTCGAAATGAAGCAGTATATCTAGCATTTCTTCCTGGTTTGCTTGAACTACACGCTTTTTTCTACTAAAACTGGAGGTATTATTCACCTGTCGGAAAATATTTTTGAACGTATTTTCTGATGGTGTTGGACAATTTGGATACAACACCCTATATGCTGTTTTTACGGCACGTTTATTTTTGTTATTTTGTATATAACAAGTAAATATTTGGACTTTTTCTTCCTCACTATAAACCATTTTGCTTAATTCATTAAAGAAATGTCACTTATCAAAAATATTAGTTGTCATTTTCATAGCTCACTTTGATAATGTTAACCTTTCCATATTTACAATAAGTAATTATTCGACGTTCAATAACTCAAAAACGGTATATGGTAGGGGCATCATATGGTATATTTTTGAAATCAGAAAGAAACGATCATTCCAAAAATATGATAATATACAGGGTATCCCATTTAAAAAAATTTATTATTTTTTTGTATCCCCTGAAATCTGCACGCTACTGTACAATTAATAGCATTTTAAAAAAATTCAGTCACAACCACACAACTATTATTAAAAACTTTTTTTCCTCTAGGTAATAATAACGATGATAAGAGGTGGATAATTTATAATAAATAACCCTGTAGCTACCTAATGTTACTATCATTTGCATACTGTACAATGTATTATTTTATTTTCAGTTAAAGCTTCAAGAAGCTATGAAAAAACGAGAAAAGTTTACAAAAGAGCACGAAGAGGTAAGTTCACATAGTTATAGTAAGTATTTTTCACAGTAAATGGTATTGGCAATAAACTACCCGATTTAATCTCATTGTGTATAAAATCATCAGGTAAAATATGCAAATGTGCTACAGGGTCGAACTTAAGAAATTTAAATTTTGCATAATACCTTTAGGAGATATACAAGTAATTTATTTAAATGTTAAATTTCTTTTCTATATTTAGTTCAGTGTCGCTATCGCTACCCTCATCTAAATTAATTATAATTGGCGCAATTGACTTTACAGAAAGGTACGAGTTTTCAACATTTATAACATGACTAACAGAACTTTTCCAACTCTCGGTAGGAATGTCATTCATACCACTTAAAGTTGGAGGAGTTATTTTTTCCGTGCACACTCGATTTAAGTTGGTGCCACATAACCTCTATGGGATTGAACACGCAGCACTTGTAAAAGTTCTTTTTTTTGTATAATTTTCCTCAAAATTTATGTCATTTGCAGCCATGAAGTTTTGAATCTCCAATTTCGTATTCTTTGAGCCAGGAATTTTTTGCAATTGTCGACTATGATACCTTGCGTTGTCCTTTACTATATTGCTGTTTGGCGGAATGTTGGTACCAGACAATTTTTAAACCAATCTTCAAAAAGCTCTGCTGTTGTAACTTCGTGATAATCAACACAAGAGCCTTTAATATTTTTGGCAGAAAGCCACATAGCGTTTGGGGTCCAACCATTTTCTGATCCTGCGTGTAACGTGATTCTCTTTCCTTTATTTGATGGTGCTTTTGTTTTACACTTATCAGAGGAATCAGACCATCCTTTGGAAGGGGTGTCATCCGTGTCAAACCACGTCTTGTCGAGGTAGAGTAATGGCCGATTTTCAGACCGGTATTTTCTTATTGACGTTATTTATTCAGAACACCAGTTTATTAATCGTGTGGATTCCATTATTACTTGTCTCTTGTCAATTTTGCGATATTTAAAGCCCATTGCAGAAAGAGCTCGCCAAAGAGTAGTGAGGCCACAGTTGATGTGAGTTTCGTCATTGATGAGCAGCTGTTTCAAACTTTTGATTGTAGGGACACGCTGCTCATCGTACATGGTGTAGATTTTTCGCCTTATCAAATATTTTTCCCAGTCGTCTAGACTTTTTGTGACACCGGAATCTTTACGCTTTTTTCTTGATTCCATGGAATTTTCAACAATTCGTCTAACTAAAGTAAGAGGCACCTTCGACAAATTACTGGTTGCTCTTGCTGCAGCAACTGCGTTATATCCTTGTTGAAGTAAGAAACTATACACATTTTTTATAATGATTTTCGTGTGACAAGATATTATTTTCGTGTCACAAGGTGTGATTCTTCTTTAACGAACCACTGGAAGAAGCACTATTACTTTTTATCCACGGACGCCAAATACTGCCTATTCTGTACGTTGGGGAATAAAATATTTGCTATTAATGTCTGCAATAACAAATAAATTATTGCACGCCGTAACACAAGTGAACACTTCCAATGAAATACAAAGACTAAAATTAACAAGAAGTGTAAGCTGTAATCCTCTACAATCCCTCTCTGAGAAACAAAATTACCTGAATCAGGTCCTTTTACATTTATGATGTGCATTTCGGATTTTACAACTTAAGGGTCTAATTGGTTTTATTATAATCCTTCAGTCAATACCATTTATTGTGAAAACTACTATATACAGTATTTGTGGGGTTAGTTTAGAAGATTATAAAAAACGTTAGGACCCGTCAACTTTGAAATAAACATAAATTTAAATGTACAGGGTAAAACACGCGCTATATTTTTAATGAAACACCCTGTATATTTGCTCCTTAACAATACGATCTCAACGAACTATACCATGTAGGGTCTATTATGAATTGTATAGGGTAAAATTTTAAAATTATTTAAATAATACGTTTCTATTAAATTCTTAATTATTGTTTTCTTCCTTTTATTTTTCAGATACTAAGAGATATCAAGCAGGGTTTACTTCAGTTAGGAAAAGAAGGTATCAGAGGACCATTATCAGAAGGTAAAAAATAGTAGTAAAAAGATGTAAATTTTCAATGTAAATATACCGTTGGTTCATTTGTATATCTATATTTTAATGTCAATAACGTTTAAATTGTTCAAGATAAAAATATACAGTTTTTAATGTCGAATAGTTTTTTTTGTAAGATATTCGTTAACAAACCAACATATTTTTTGCATTCATAATATTATAAAATTTATCTTAATAACTATATAAAGTTTTTTTGAAAGATAAGTTTACTAAGTAACTGTCTACTACTTTATTTTGAAATAGAAAGTCAATAATAATGTATTCCAACAAATTTTAAACAATATGTCTGAAAAAGTTGGCATCATATAAGAAACTTTTTTATTATTTGTAATGTTACAAACAACAATTCTTTCAGAAAAAGTTTTGCTTTTAAAAAAATAAAATTCAGATATTGGCATTTGATATTAGTTGTACGGTGTCTATAAGTTTCAACTTACACCTCAATTTAATTTTTACAAATTTTAATTAAGAAGCACGACAAAAATAGTATATAGTATGTAATTTATTGTATGAACCCTTACTATGTGAAAGTCCATCTTATTAAGAACAGTCAACAACTAAAAGGTTGAATTAACTTTCACTATTTATTCAAAGATACGTTTTAAATTCAATGACAGCTGTTTCGCTAAAAACTAGCATCGTCAGATTTACATATTGAAGTAACTTGTTTATACTACAAAAAATATTTAGTTCGGTGTATAGAAATTTCATAAATTATTTTTAAAACGTCTCAGGTCGAAAATAAAATAAAATAATTTATTAATATAGAAGTAAAATCACAAAAAAATATTTTAATTTGCTCAAGTAAACGAAAAATAAGTTACGTATTAAGGTTATAAATAAAACTGCTGCTACTAAACTAACATTGAGCAAGCGCTCTGAATTCTTTAACGAATTTATAAGAATACCGGGTGTCCCAGAATTTTTTGACCCATTTTAACTGCAAATATATCGGAACTTAAAAACTATAGATAGATGCGGTTTTCGAAGAACAATTTCTTTTTATATAAAGTTTTTTTCAGTATACATGTTCTTATATAGGGTGTTTTAAAAAAAAGGTGTTTTTATAATGCAAATATCGTCGATTTTTTTAATGGAACACCCTATATAGTTTTATTCTATTTGAAAGACGAACTCTTTACTTTTGAGAAAATGTTTAATTTGTTAAATTTTTGAAGAAAAATGACTGAGTATTTTGATTTTTTAGGATAGGCTGTTATGTAGGCATCTACGGGTTTCAATGTAAAAGTAGGCTTTGGGATTTTTATAGATTCAACAAACTGGCACAACGAACTGTCAAAGTAATTCATTGCAATTAGTTTTCGACTTATTTTCAATAATGGTGCGATTTAGTTCACGCGAAAAATCTAAAACTGTGTTATTGTATGCTAAGTATGAATCAGTTGTTATTACCAAAAGAAGGTTTCGTCAGGTATTTAGGAAACAACCACCTTCAAAAAACAGCATTAAAAAATGGTACACTGTATTTCTACAAAATGGATATATGGAAAGGAAGAAATATCAAACACGTAATGGTGATATTTTTTTAAATAGACTTTTACGTATTCAGGAAACATTACTAGAACATAATAATCGAATATCTCTTCGCAGAGTATCATCCACAACTGGAGTTTCAAAATCCGAAGTTCATAGATGTATGAAGGTATTGAACGTAACCAAAATATATGAAAGGGATTTTCAAACCAGAATTGTTTTTTCTGAGACATTACTAGAGATTATTTAGAGAAGTTCCTGATGTGTTACTTATATGGGGGTCTAAAAATTCAAGGTTAATTGAGGAATACGAAAGAGATACACTAAAGTTAAACGTTTGGTCTGGCGTTTCTAAAAAAAAAATGTGGACCGTTCTTCTTTAAGAAACTACAATTACTGGTAATATCTACACAGACATGTTACAAAATTATAGTTTTTTTTTATTATATTATTATAGTTTTGTTCTTTTTGTAAGAAGATTAATTCAAACTTTGAATATTGTCACAAATAAATTACAATGAAATATATTTTTAAAAAATTAATTAAAGTCAATATAGCAAGATTCCGTTACAATTTTTATTAAATTCAAAGAAGCAAAATGAATATTTTTCATTTGTATTACTCTTATATGTAGTGTTTGGGGAATTTTTCTCAGAAATTTTAAATGGCAAGTGGCCTACTGTAATCGGCTTAATACGATTACACCTATTTACAGATTATTCGATTATTGAGAGGGATTTTCCAAACAACCCAGTTTTCTTAGAAACATTATCAGGAATATTATTTTAAAAGAAAGTAGGTACATTAAATCAGTACTTAGTATTAGTTCTTTGAGTAAAGTTGTATGGTTTTCATAATATTGTAAACAGTTGAAATATATTTGTTGAATGTTAATTGTGCCAGTACCAATGATATTGAATTGTTATATATCATTGAAAAACAAGGATCCAAGTGCAAGTGTTGATGATATTGATGATATTGTGGAATTAACTGCTGCTATGTTGTGTGTTGCCAAATCAACAATTTATAGATTACTAAAAGAAAGCAAGAATGGAACTCTTCAACCCCCTAAAACTCCTTCAGGCCGAAAACCAATTGAGATCGATGAGTCATTAAAACAAAGACCAAGGCGTAAAGTCCATGGATTTTACTTACGAAAGGAAATTCCAACACTTGACAAAATTATGACATCAGTGCAAGAAGATACGGACTATACAAAATTCTCCAGAATGACATTATTCAAACTTTTGAAAGATGTGGGTTTCAGATATACAAAACATAATAGAAAATCATTCTTGATAGATAAACCGGAAATGGTTTTTTGGAGAAGAGACTATTTAAGAAGCATTCGACATGCCAGAGAACAAAATTTGAAAATCTTCTACTTAGACGAAACATGGATAAATGCTGGATATACAGTTTCCAAATCTTGGCAAGATGAAAACATTAAAAGCGGAAGGCAGACATTCGCGGAAGGTTTGTCGTTAGGTTTGCAGCCACCATCTGGAAAAGGAAAAAGACTTATCATTGTCCATGTTGGAAGTTCTGAAGGTTTTGTCGATGGTGGATTATTAACTTTTATTTCAAAACGCACGGGGGACTATCACGAAGATATGAATGGGGATGTCTTCGAGGAATGGTTTGTTCAAATGTTGGATCTGATTCCAAAAGGGGCTGTTATTGTTATGGACAACGCAAGTTACCATTCACGGTTACGAGAAGCATTGTCCACAAGTCGTTGGCGTAAAGCAGAGCTTTTGGAGTGGCTTATTTCGAAATTTAAAGTAAGAGATTTATCAAAAATTTCAAGGTGCTCCCTGTAAGGGTTTTGCATACTTAATTAGGGTTTATTACTCCTCGTACTTTCTGTACATATTATACCTATAACCACAACTGGAAGAAGATGGCATCATAAATTCAGATTACTTTCAGGAATATGGTGCACCACCACACTATTCACTTGTGGCTGAAAATTCTTTAACAGAAACATTTGGAGATAGGTGGATTGGGAGAGCTGGACCAATTGAGTGGCCTGCTCACTCACCAGACTTGACGATTCCAGACTTTTTTATATGGTCTTTTATTAAAGATAGGTGTTATAATCCGGCCCATTCCAGAGACTCTAGAAAAACTGAGTTGTAACATTGTTATTACTCAGGTTACAATATATAGACCTAAATTGACAACACTTAGAACTTCTTAAGATAATTTATAAAGTTAATTTTTAATAAAATTTGGTACAGTTTGTGTTGTTATTTTCTTTTGTAATTTTTTGTGTTTACATCTCTATCTAATAAACAATTATCATTAAAAACCAAATAACTCACTTATTTTTCAATTTTCTCAAAGGGAAAGAGTTCGTCTTTCAGATAAAATAAAAATATATAGGGTGTTCCATTAAAAAAATCGACTATATTTGCATTTAAAAGACACCTTTTTTTAGAACACCATATATAAGATTTTACTAATTAAACATGTATACTGAAAAAAACTTTATATAAAAATAAAATTCCTACCTACTGTGATAAAATTCTTACCAAAATTTTCGTAGTAAATTTCGAAGTAATTTTCGATTCTTAGTTAGAATAATTATTACATTAATCCAAACAGCACTGTCTTAGTCCCTATTAAACCTATAGAAAGTACAGAAAATTAAAAGATCGAAATATTAAAAATTTTGTTTTTGTTTGTAAAGATGACACTTACATGTACGACGAAGACGTTCGAATGCTGGCGCCGATTTCCCATTACGGAGATAACCCCAACCGCCCTGCACATTGGTACGACGAACCTCCATACGAATCTGATCCTGAAGATTTCCTAATGGGTTGCAACGAAGGACCATCGGCGACTATACAAAACGGACGAGTATGTTTCACACTAAACACCAGACAAGATTCCAGGGCAGAAGGAGTAATATCTTTAAGAAGCGCTGGCGATATTTCGCTACCGAGAGATTCGCAAGCTGTAAGCGGAATCACTCCCAGAAGGGGTCTAATTTTACCATCGCAAGCCGGGTATCCCCCAGCCATAATACCTTTAAGGTAAGGTTATCATCCTTTTATGGTGTTATAAGCGTTATCTTTTTTCTTAATAGTTTATGTAGATATGTTACGTATTTATTTATTTTTTGTTTTAAATTCAAATAAATTAGAAAAGATCCAATGAAACGCCAAGTCAAAACCACAGACTTTAATTCAGGTAATATACAATTATTGTAACTAGTTTCGGTCTAAATTAGACCATTATCAGGCTGTAAAGAACACAATAAAATGGTAAACAAGAAAAATTGTTGGTTGAAAAAATGCAAAAACAGTTAACGGTGGTAGAAAATAATATTAAACAGATTAAACAGCTTTTACCAATTTATTGTGTTCTTTACAGCCTGATGATGGTCTAATTTAGACCGAAACTAGTTGCAATAATTGTATATTACCTGAATAAAGTCTGTGCTTTTGACTTGGCGTTTCATTGGATCTTTTCGATTGGATTCAAGCACATTTGAGATGGATGACCTATCTAATTTCAAATAAATTAGTTCTACGATTGCATTTAACTCTTAGACCTAATATTAGAGGAGACGTAACTATTTATTTTTTTACTTGCTCAAACATTACCTATTTCTGGTCGACTGTGTCGTCTTGATATGGCCGACTGGAATTTATTGTCCTGTGATGTTAGGCTAGGTTAGGTTAGGTTTTATATGAGTGGTCGTTTCACGTCCCTTCCACTGCGACCTGAAAGATCTATTGTGGCTCACCCTTAGTCGTTCTATCAGCTCTATGCCTCTCATCAGGCTCATCAGGGTCGTTGGCGACACTTCCATGAAGTCATTGGGCTCGAGTTGTTGCAGACCAAATTTATTGATCCTTATTCTCTCGAGCTCCCAGCAGTTACATAAGATATGCTCCACCGTTTCATCCTCAGCCTGACAGATTCTCTGCCAGTCCAATTGTTTTCATATGCCTATTAAGACGACTGTGTCCAGTCAGTAGTCCTATTATTATTGGTAGGTCCTGTCTGCTCATACTCAGCAGCTCTTAAGACCTCTTTTTAGAGAGATCTCCTACAAATGCCTTTGAGTGCCTTAAACCCTCTAGCTCGAACCAGTAAGAACGTCTCTTCCTCAGTTCGATATTGTTCCTCTGGCTACACTATTCGCTATGCCTAGGAATGGCTCCGGGCCTATAAATATTCCTTCAGCACCTTTCCTGGCTAGAAGGTCCGCTTTTTCGTTACCTTTGTTATTTTCCCCTAGACGTATTAGATCCTGAAGGCACTTCCAAACTAACTTGGAGTCGATCCGATTTGATCCCAGTGACTTTTGTGCCGCCTGGCTATCTGAAATGATTTTTATAGTTAATCTTCTAAGCATATCCTGCAGGCACTTCATTGCGAAAACATCCGCTTGGAAAATTGTGGATAGGTTACCCAAGTTCTGGCTCAAGTCCACCTTTGGTTTCCCTCTATGCACCCCAGCTCCAACACCTCTCTCGGTCTTAGAGCCGTCCGTGTACCAACACTGGTCAACCATTATAAGATTCGAACTATTCGTCTCCTATTCGTCCCTTCTAAGAATAAGACGGTAAATGGCTTGTGGTAGTTGTATTTAAGTTGCATTGCATCTGGTACCATCTCCAGTATCGGATGATTTTTTATTATCTCTCCGGCCCTGGCTATGACACTGCTCTGCCCTGCATCCTGACATTTTACTAGTCTTCTGTATGCACCAGCCATCGCCTCCCTTTCCATCCAGATATGGAGTGGAGGAAGATCTATCAGAATTTCGATGGCAGCGGTGGGAGTGGTAGATATAGCTCCCGTTATGATTAAGCATGCTTGCCGTTGGAGTTTATTCAGCTTTTCCCTGGTGGTCTTTTGCTGACATTTAGCCCACCAGGCTGGAGCACCATACGTCAGATATAGCCAATACATTTGTTTGGGATTCATTCCTTCGAATCTAATAACTTACCGCATACTCTACGGTATGTTCAAAGGGATGGCTTTGCTTTACAGCAAATGTTCTCTACATGAGCGTTCCATGAAAGTCTTCTATCCAGCGTAACCCCTAGATATTTGACTTCATTCGCTTCCTTAATAGATTCTCCATAGAGGGCGGGCATTTGGAGTTTATCCAGTTTCCGCCTCCTGGTGAAACTAACATCCGGTGATGTTGCATGTTCTCCGTTTCAGTTAAGAGATTCGTGATTGTTATTAAATCATTAAGTATGTTTTTGTTCTTTAACATCAAAAAGATCAACTTTTTCCATTATAAAAAAATACAAGTTCTTAAACATAAAACTTAACCTCACAAACTCAGATTAATTTCTTTGATCTGCCAAAATACTCGGAGTTAAAAGATCGTAATCCGATTGCTCCGATTAAAATTGCCGAACGGTCGAGATTTACCTCCCCTATATCTAGATGTAATAAACGAACGATTTTTACAAGTCTGACTCGTCGGATGTAAATACCGAACGCAACTATTTATAGCATTTGTTGATTACATTTGCAAAAATATTGTGACCATAATGCAATCTTATTAATATTTTATGAACTATAACCACCTAAACAACTCATTTTATGGAATGTTTAATCATTCAACTATTGTATTCGGTTAGATAATAGATATGAGTTGCTCAATAAGTGACAACGCCGCACGGTTTGTCTGAATGATACGAATTAAGCTCTTTAATGATTTAAAGCATTGTTGCCGAAGCAATTGTAACGAGATTTTGAAGTTATGTTGATGTTTCTTTGAGAAATTATAGGTAATATTAAGTGAGATTTAGTGAAAGAAATGGTTTCGTCAATGATAAGTATGTAGAAAACCGAAATATTTAAGCTCCAATGTTTCTTTTCACAAGTAAGATAAAATATTTGTTTGTTTACGATATTTTCTTCTAGTGGCGTAGCGATTCAATATCAAAGAAAATTAGAAAAAAAATCAACTATCTAAAACAGCTAACCTTTAATTGTTGTTATTAAGAATATCTAAAATGGACAGAGATTAAATGTTCTAAAGTTTCTGTGTATCAAATAAACTTCGTAAATTATAAGAAAATACAAATTTAATAAAACAATGTAGTATTGGAGTCACAAATATATGCAATAAGAAAATTTTGGTTAGTAGAATTAGTGCTTACAAAAAAAATATTATAATGAACAAAAATGGCTAGTTTACATAAAAAAATCTGATATGGTAACCACTTTGTTCAGTTCGTCTGGTAGTGATGTATTAGGAACAGCTAAAGAGGTTCTACACCCTTAATCTTGAAGACTAATTGAAAGAAGTGTCCAACGTTCTGGACCAAGGCCGGAACTGAAGCTTGTTGTTTCCACAGGTGAAAACCAGGCGACTTAAATCACCATGAAGTGTGTTAGGTACCCAGGAACTGTTTTTCCAAAAAAAAAATTGAGCTTCCAAAGACTAGGCCTTAGAAACTGTGCTGGTATCTATCAGATACTGTCCTGATATCTCCCAGAAACTGTGTCGATATCTCCCCGAAACTGAGCTGCTATCTCCCAGAAACTGAGCTGTTATCTCCCAGAAACTGAGCTGTTATCTCCCAGAAACTGTGCAGTAGTCTACGATAAAGTTACCCAAACCAGCACTCCAATTTTCACGATATAGATAATTTAAATTTGTATATTTAACTACTGCACAGTTTCACGTAAACTATTTCAACGACAATAATGCCAAAATTCCACCATGCCGATATCCTACCTCGTTTATAACAGTAGCTACCAATGTTTGAGTTGAGCAGTAACAAAGACTTCAATTATCAATTTTACGTACTTTAATATATTCCAACACGAAAAATTTTTGAAAAATAATTCGTTTTATTTCCGATAGTAAACCGTACTGGTTAGACCAATAGTCAATTAATCCAAAAATCTAAATATTGAATAATTTGTTAACTAAAAATGGATTTTGAAATGATAACTGCAAAGTTATCGTTTCATGTCCCTAAGTAGTTTGAGTCGTAAAAAAGTAACAACCAATGGAAATATTACCACGGATATGATATTTATAAAAAATACCTCCACCAACCTTAAAATTCGACTGGTTTCTCGACTTTCTGTATGAAATCAATACATTTTAGTGATTGTGCTGTATGTTCAGTGTATTTGTGTTACTTCAGGTTTTCAACTGAGAGTGAGATATTAAAAATATAGGTAGCTTTCTAGGCTGGGAAGAATATAATTTTTGGATTAAACATCTTTATTATTATAATGCAACTGATAGGAAGGTTTGAGATACTTAAAAAATAAATACTTATAGTACATTACGTAAGTAACCTATTACGAACGAAGTAAAAGAGCCTTCCGCCACTGTAGAAGATTGCAGTCACCTAGTCGCTTTAATGATAGCATATCACCTCCTGCATCAACTAATATATTGGCTCCCGATCTCCTAAAACAGTGGACAGTATTCAAGTTTTCAGCAATTTTTCGTGGTGTTCTACCGATTGTGTTTATCCCCACAACCTGCTTTGTACATTTTCCATTTCTGTAATGTACAAATAAAGGAAGTTCCACTCCAGGAGGACTCAAACTCATATACTTTTGACATATGGTCAAATGAACGTCTCGTTTGTTTTAGAATCTGGAATATTATTTACAAAAGAATTTCCTATATCCTGAATGTCTTCCATTTTTATATTTCTAAGTTCTTGTTTACGGCAAGCCCTGCTTAATCCAATAATGAGGATATCCTGAAAACCCATTATTATGTGATGATAATAACACAATATATTAATTTTTTATCTTTGACAACAAATGCTTATCGCCTGGAGCATCTTTCAGTTACGTATCAATTTGTTCTGTAGACAGGATGTTCAATTTTTTCCCTTTAAATACATCAGATCGCCGTTTCAGTAGGGTGATTAGTTTTAGACAATTTGATATGTTAATGTTATTATTAATGTTAAGTGTAGTTCTCAGCATCGAATAAATGACCCATAGTGAAGATGGTTTCATAGTTTTTGATAATTCTCCAAGGTACACAAGGAAAACATTCTCCGAAAATGATTTTACGTTGCGCTTGTGTCGCCAATCCATTTCGTATCTTTCTGTGAATTTTCGCGGTAACAAATTTTGTGTGGAAGCTTGAGCTTTTTCTACTATCTCCGGCGGAATGCTCATAATGTCATCATTTTCACTACTAGAAGACATTTTTGTAGGTGAAGTTGAGAAAATGTTCATTCGCATATAAAACTTGACAGTGTAAATGACATGACGTTTATTTCCATAACATACTATGAGAAAATGAGACTTATTTTTGAGAAATTGTATAATGTGTTGCCGACATTTAGGGGCATTATTCTTTTAATTTAAATGGAATGTCTCTAATATTAATAGTTTTTTTAAGGTTTTTTTATTTAGTAATCGACCAAACAAAGTGTTTGTTATGAGATCTTATTACGCGCATGTTTTTGTTAAATGTCACTTACAAACAATGTTGACAGTGCGACTTTTGACGTTTACAGACATGGGTGTAGAAGAAAAAAAAACAAGTTTCTATTATCCTGAACGTAACTTCTTGCTTGTAGTTTTTTAATTGTTTCTGAGTGATAACACAGTTTTTACAACCTTGGAGCCAAAATACGTCGATTATTTAGCTCGTCTTGTGGTACTAAATTAAAATAATACCATTTTTATTTTATTTTTACCAATATTCCTTTTTTGATAAAAAATCATGTTTAAAACTTCTCCTTTTATGAAACACTATATAGGTATATCCCTCAACTTTTCTATACCCCTTCATATTTAATCAAATCGAGAAATCAAGGAGTCACAAAACCCTGAGTACAATATTTAAATCTTTTCCTTTTGATTATTTTTTAATACCAAGTAACAAAGAGTTTAAAAAAAATTTAAAATGTATCACATTTTATTTGTACAATTAATATTAACGATTTTATTTAAGTGAAAAACTGAGTGTTAACTATTCATAAATATATTCCAATAAAAATAATTAAATATTACCAGAAATAGATAATCCCATTTTTAACAAATAGCCCGCCACTGATTACAAGCCTAAGCATAAATAAATAATAATACAGCATTGTCAGCACGAAAACGGAACAAAGAGAATCGATTGGTATTCTTTGTCAGACTCATAGACAAAACAAGCACAGTTTTATGAATGGAACGTTGCGTTTCCTCTGATAATATGTCTATGATTAAACTCAACTTCTTTCTATTCTATTCTGCCTCTATTACTCTATTTTGTGTTATCTAACGTCTATTTTTTAGATCGTCCAGAGATGTAGAAAGTGGAGATTATGCCGGTTCCGACGTCCAAAGCGTCAGTTCTAGACTATCCGCTCTTTCAGTCGAAACGAGTAGATCGGAGCATCACGAAGTAGGACGAATAATATCACCGCAATATTACACTCAATTAGAAGGTAAAATAAGGCACTTTAGAAAAATTAGCGGATATTCTCGTAGTGAAGACGGAATGTCCCCCAGTCAAAGTTCGGATTACGAAGATCAAGAAGATTTTAGTAACTGTAGTCAACAGATAGCGACAGTACACGTGGTATGTATTGTTGGGATGAAAACATTAATTCCATTCAATGTTACCCAAATAAGTAGTACCGTGATTCCTTAGGGCCCTTATTCTAATCGTGGTAGTAAAATTAAAAGATTTGAAAATTCGATCACATAAGAGAAAGTAACCGACTTTCTTGCCAAATTTAAAAATAGGTATAGTGTATTTGAAAATCAAGAGAGAGTAAATTCCCATAAATGTTTTGCAGTTATCAGTGTTAAAGGCAGTAAACCATAGACGTGCGTTTTCAAAATTAAATTAATATGGAAATAGAAATATTTAATTTGTTTTAGTTATTTATACCTAGATTACCAATTTTAGATAGATAAACATAATTCGTAAGTAGTAATTTAATTTGGGTAAAATGAAGAAAAAGTCAATATTATTTTAGGCATTTTGTTTTAGGCATATGTTTATTTACAAAATATGTATATAATATGTACAGATAATTACAATTACTTACAAATTAATATGAGCTAAAAAAACAAAGTAGGTATATGAGAAAAAAAACCAACCGCAAGGATAAAATTTGACGAGCAACATGCAAAAAATACGACAATATTTAATATTAAAAAATAAAAATCTAAAAATAAAATTAAAGTACATAAATTAATAATTTTAAAGTTATGGTTCCTTGCACTCTGTGTCAGAAGATTCACCATCTGATTCTAGAGAAATTACAATGGGCTTTATAGTAATATCAATTATGTTATCTAGCTCCCACATTTTTTTTCTATTTCTGTAACGTGTCTAATACATTTTTGCCAATTTTCACTTGTTACTTCAGATATTGCCTTATTGAAGAGATTTTTAACATCTGATAATTTAAAAGTAGTGTTATTTCTGGCAACATAACCTTTAACTTGAGCCCATATCAATTCTATCGGATTCAGCTCACAATGGTAGGGTGATAAACGAAGGATTTCAATTTCTCGTTTTTTGGCTATCTCCTCAATATTATATTTTTTATAATTTTGCTTATGTTTTTTAGCAATAGTTAACAATTCTGCCCTCAGCATTGTATTGTCAAAGGCTAAATTTTTAGAAGATAACCATTTTGCAATTTCATCCTTTTTCCATTTAGTGGTTGGTAAAGGTTCAAGTAATCTGGAGTGGTAACTTGCATTGTCCATTACAATTACCGATCCTTTTGGTATGAATTGAATCATCTGTTCAAAATATTCCTCAAACACGTCTCCATTCATTTCTTCGTGATAATCAACGGTTTTTTTTATTCAAATAAGAGTAAACCATTCTCAAGAAAACCGTTTGTACTGCCTATATGACAAATAATTAATCTTTTACCTTTTCCTATAGGTTCCTTAAAACCAGTAGTATATCCTTCTAGAAAAGCTTGATGGGATGATTTTATATTTTTGTCTTTCCAAACTCTTCCTACACAATGTCCTTCATTAACCCATGTTTCATCTAAATAATAAATGTTTTTATTTTGAGCTTTAACTTGTTGTATTCTTCTGAGGTACTGTCTTCTCCAACATACAATTTCTTCAGAATCAATTAGCATTGAGTGTCTGCCCATTTTTTCAAATTTAAAGTTTAACTCATGTAACGTTTTCCATAGTTTATCCCGACTTATTGTGGGTAAATCAACATCATTCGTAATGGCTTGCAAAACTTTATCTAAAGTTGGTATTTGCTTGTTTATAAAAAATGAGTGAACAAGCTTACGAATAGTATTTTTAAAAAACTCGTCCACGTTGACTTTTAATAGTTTTTGTCTACCTGGTTTCGACTTTGGTAAGGTTACTCCACCTGATTTTTCCTCCTTTAGAACTCTATATATTGTAGATTTTCCATATCCCATTGCCTTAGATGTTGTTTCAACTACACTGTCAATAGTGTTTGAGGGATTTTGATGTTTAAAATAGTGGTACACATTCACTACAGCACTCTTTTCATTGAGCGATAAATGGTCTAGTTTTAATTTTTTCACTGGCGTATACTCACAAACTGCTTCCATTTTTAGTCACTACTATTTGTCACGTTTATCGAAAATCAAATAACTGCATTTCTAGAAACTAAAGCACTATTTAAGTCAAAATATCTGTCATTAGAAGCTGTTGCCATTCGGAGGTCGTTAAATAACAATTATCCCTTTCTAATCTGGTTACGCCTATGACGCACGTTAATCCTCTTAGGCCTACTGTAGTAACAATGAAAGATCATAAAATAATGTGATAGTCCAAGAAATTTAATAAATTTTGTATTGAAATTAACAAAAACAATTTAGAATGCATTACAAATATTGAAGTTTTACCGCACGTACCTACTGTACTATAGTTTTGCATACCGAATTAGTTTTTATTCTGGGAATTTACTCTCTCTTGATTTTCAAATACAGTATAGTTGAACGCAACCATTGTATGTTCTGTAGTGTACATTGTTTTATGCCATCTCTTGATGGCATAAATGTTCTTTGTTTTAGTATACAAAAGGGTATATTGATACAGTTTTTTAAAAAGCACCTTGGACTGCAAAGCAGACGCTTTAGTATATAATTAACTTCTAAAAATACTTTTTTGTACGATTGATCATTTTTGACTGTTTACCGTGACAGATTTTACGTCAGTAGGTGATATTTACTAGCAACTCGACGGTAAGTACTCCAACTCGAGGGTAAGTAATTCACTTACCGTCGAGTTAAAAAATCTCTTAATTTTAATTTATTTTTTGAAAGAATAAAGAAAACTAACGAATTATTTTTTAATGTTGAAACTTATGGTATAATTTGTTAAATTAATGAAATCCCACTTGTTTGGGCTGTGGTTTCACTTCTAACTGAAACTCCTGCAAAATCGTATGCATTCTAGTATTGCACAATATTTTTTCGACAAAATCTATTTTATTTCTAAATATGGAATTTTATCGTCTCTTCATTAGAGTATTTCCTTTACCTAAACTAGCTTACATTACCTTGTGAATTAGAAATTCTTCATCCGGTGCTTCCTTCAGAAATTTTTCAAATTGCTCCCTTGTAAAAATACTCGCTTTCTTAGGCCTATAGCCAACATTTTTTACCTGCATATGTCTTTGATCGAAATATGCCAATAGAGTCTTTTCATCGATTCTTAAATTCTTGCCTTCGCACCATTTTTTAAAACTTTGGTAGGTATTTTGATAACGGATTTTGGATTTTTCGGGAATAATTGCGGAACACCCTTCTTCCCAAGCCCGTTCAATTTCTTCAAATTCGCTTTCGCTCATATTTTAATTTATAATAACCAAAATTGTACTTAAACTTATTGACAACTAAATAAAAACTATCTATCTTGATTAAATGAATGAATCTAGTCAATATGACGAAAATGTTTAATTTTATAATTTATAATGGTATCAGTCGTGCAAAAAACGTTATAAGCATGTCGAACGTTAAGGGTAACCGATCTCAGACAATAATTGGAGTCGTCGTTCCGCTCCTTCAATTGTATTCGATCGGTATAAAACCCTTATTACCGTTCTCCATACTTGATATACTATTAGGTGTGAAAGGGTTAAATCAGCAGCAGTTATTTACCCTACTACGGTCAGTATAAAACTAATAATTCCTAGAGAAAACAAAGGGGTGGCGACATCTTTCCGCCAACATCATTTTGCAACACAAAATCGCTTACGAAGTTTCGTCTCTTGTTATATTTGTCACTCAACGGTTGTAGGAAAGGAACAGCATACGATTGAGTGAGAATATGGTTAACGTGATTACGATAGAAAGGTAGCAGGCCTTCCTATAGGACTTACCATATCCATTGGATGAGAATAAGGTCCCAGGCAACAAAGGCGATCACAGCGATTACAAATAACTGAGTTACTAAAACTGACACGACTTGATAATATTTCTGCAAAGTACAATCGACTAATTAGCAAATTTAGTATTGCTCTACAGTTCAAAAGTTACGGTTTCTACTGATTGGTGGAGCAGAAGTCGCCTAGCTCATTAGTATTTAATGGACCCCTTTTTTGTTAAGGGCTTACTTAAAGTTAACATTATACATTCTATTTCTTCTTACTCTGCCCGGTCGTTAACATCTTCTCCAGAATCGCGTAAGAGTGTATTACCATAATAATTTTTTTATTAATAGACCTTATTTCTTCTCCTCACTGTCTACATTTTAGATTTAAGACATTAAAATTAAAGTTACAAACACATTTTTGTTTTACTTTTTAGTCTAGCGACGGTCGATCGGCTGGCGTTTCAGGTCTAGTAGGAAAAGTTAGGGGACTACGGGAAGACGTTCAAAGAAAAATTTCCAGATTTAAGAACGATACTGTGGATCAACAACGTATTCCTGAGCAGCAATTTCAATGTTCGGCTAGTTCTGTAGAGAGTTTGCCTAGCGGATCTGGTTCAAGTAAGATACAAAACTTTCTAATTTAAATAAAGGAAATTATACTTCATGCTATTTTTTAAAGGTACGCAAGCATTGGTAAGAGCCGGCAGTAATCACAGTTCGATATCGACTGAAGAAGCTGATCCGAGTCCGACGGATCAAATTGTAGGAAGAGCTAGAGCTTTAGTAGATCAAACTCCAAGTCCATACGATACGGAAGTTCTAAAATTTAAGGTAAGGGATTGTTCCTAAACATTCTATTTCCAGATATTTACGAAGGTAAATCTTAATTTATAGTTATCGATCGAAAAATAGTTGCCGGACATTGTGCGCAAGAACTGTATTTTCTTCTTGGCGGTCGTTTAAAATCTGCCTTCAGCCTGATGTAAAGCCTGCTCCAGATCTTCGGATAAAAGGAAATCCGAGGTATGTGGGGATGGTGCTACCGACCCACTAAAAATAATCCACCACCTCGCATCCATTATGAGAGAAAGTGAACCGGAACTAAGTTTTCCGCTCATTCCTTCAGATCCTCTCTTCTTTTCATTCTACCATTTCATTAGTGTTCGGATTCTTTTTCTCTCTTTCCCTCCTTTCACTCTTCCTTACCCTGTGTTCCTCTTCTTTATTTTTCATTACCCTGTTAATATAGCCAAAACACTTCCAGCATCTCACCGACAAAAATTTCCGGACCAGGCACTCCCACAACATATTTTCCGGACTATCTTGAAGACTACATATGATGAAACCGTTAAAAACTGCGTCATAAAGTAACTAGACTCTTTGTATGTGCCTCTCATCCATTTTTTAACATATTTGTCCTCTGCGCCTTTTTTCTGAATCAGCCCCATCGTTCATAACATTTTTGAAAGTTGTCTTCCTATACCCTTTCCTAATTCCTGCTCTTGCTACAACTATGTATAAATAGGAAGTCTCACCAATCACATGGGTGCCGCCCCCGAAGATACTTTCCTGTATACGTCCGAAACCCTCAGCATCTTCTTAATTGCATCTTCCACACTGAAGCCGCATGCAATAACGTACTGTGTACCCACCCCAGTCAGCATCCTCCTTCTGCTCCAATAGCTCGGCATTAGCTTGCAAAGTGTCTACATTTTTCTTCCTGTCTTCTCTACGATTCTCTCAATAAGACCTCCAAAGACCCATCCCTTTTTTTAAGTACACCCCCAGATATTTAGTTTCAACCCGACCTGTACCTCTACCCTCTAATAACACCGGACTTTCTGGATGCCTGACCTATCTGGGCGCTTTCAAAATCGTCACCTACATGTTATTTCTTGCCAACATTAACCCACGATTTTCTAACAATACATTGAGTACATCGACCACATAATAGATGGTTTGTATTTTGTTGCTATCTCTCCGAAATATACCATTAAAACACATTCAGAAACTGATTTCACTTTTTTTGTCTTGCCGCCAATCCTTAGACTGTTGCCATTTCTAATATTTCTGACGGAGTATTACTAAACTCCTCTTCAGAGTCTGACGACATCTTGAAATTCTTCAAATTTATTCTTTATGGCTTATTATAATAAAATTTCAAGCACAGCGACTATACATTCACACTATGCTAATGTCAAACTTAAATAACTTTTTTGTGAAACTTTTGACAGTTCAAAATTCTTTTAATTTCAAAGCTCACTTTATACTTTTAAAACCGACTTTATAAATTCAAAACTGTTACAAAATCCCCCCCATTTTGTAACACCTACTTTTTATAACAGTTTTTGAGAAGTTCGTTAAGTATTACCTTTTTTACAATTTTTGTCTGAAGTAATTTTACCAGGGAAAACCGTAACAACGAGAAGCGACAGTGAGCCAATTTACTGGGTATCGTTTTGGTAGGCGCATGTGCCAAATAAGTTGTGTATTTGTATATTAGATAAGTTGTTTTTTTTTTATTACGCGTCGACCGGTAGGGTCATTAGCGTCTTTAAGCTGTACAAACAAAAGTTTACATGTGAATGTTTAAAACTATAATTGACTTAGGGTATTAATTGATTTAAGAAAAGTGTTTAAATTGTCAATACTGTATGTTGAACCCAATATTATTAATACGTTTTCATGGAATATTCAATTCATTTTGAATCCAATACCGATTTTTGTTTTCATGATAGGGTTCAAATCGCGATTCAAATCGATTTGAAAACGTTTTGAGATTTGACATTTTATCTGTCAATAGTGTCATGCGTCATATTATATCTTTCCAAACATTTCTAGAATTTGACGAGCATGACATATTGGAGGAACTTTCCATTATTAAAAATCTGTTACTAAACTTTCATGTGGAGTGGTTTTAAGGTTATGTGGCCAGGACCGACAGTTGACGATAAATTTGACAGCGAATATCACAGAATGCGCATGTTTCAATACGATCTCCGTTTTCATGTCTATTTCGATTTTTCGATCTCGATACGATACCAAAAAAAGCAGTATCGACCTTGAAACTCATTACGGTTTCGATACCTGTTTTCATGAAGTTTTTAATACGGAAAGTGTATTCAATTCGATTTGAATACTGCATGAAAACGTACTATATATTACAGAAAGTAAATTGCGCTTGTTGTCGTTTCAAACCATTAAATCATCAGCGTATTAAACATATTTGATGGGAGTTGGAAAGTTGGCGCATAAGTCATTTATTGCAAGGATGAATAGGATGGGACTTAATACTGATCCCTGAGGGACACCATCCTTTTGGATGTGGAGCTGGGAAAGTTTACCATTTGCAGAGACTCTGAATGATCTTGTAGTTAAAAAGTTTCGTATAAAAAAAAATGTTGCCATCTAGATTATATTGTAGTAGTTTATTCATAATTGCATTTCTGGAGATTGTATCAAAAGCACAAAAAAGTTTTGAGAAAATTTAATATTTTGTCACATATATAGTTTAGTAGGGTATATCATAAAAAAGAAAATTAAGAATGTAAAGAATATAATAATATTGTTTTATAAAATAGGAATAATATTAAATAAATACTATAATATTAATAGGTAATATTTTCTTTTAATATATGTACACATTGTTATAATTTGTTTATGGTGTTAACTAGGTAATAACAAAAAAGGTCTATCAGTAGGGGTTAAATAATATCAAAAGAACATTAGCTATTTTTTAATTTATTAATTTTAAATAAATGCATAATTATTTAAATTTAAAATGTACGTAACATCTTAATAAACTATTTTAATTTATACATACTTTTCACTTAAAAATTTAATTGCTTCATGCAATGAATCTTTTTAAAAT
The DNA here is from genome assembly GCA_035357415.1 of Ophraella communa. Lineage (NCBI taxonomy): Eukaryota > Metazoa > Arthropoda > Insecta > Coleoptera > Chrysomelidae > Ophraella > Ophraella communa. The sequence continues at coordinate 6,827,792 of CM068984.1, forward strand.
TAATATTTTAACTATACTCATAATTTCATATAAATTCGTGAATCTAGTTCATCCAGTGTAGAAAAGTAGTCAGTTTTCTTAGAGTATTAAGTTGTGTACGCCCACATTCGTTGGTACCCCCAACTTCAAAGAAACCGACACACACTGTCGCTTCTCGTTGCTAGGTTTTCTCTGATTTTACTATAAAACCCCATTTTTTACCTTTGACCTTATTTTCCGTGAGTCGGAATTTTGAAACGTTGTTTTGAACAATTTTACTAAGCTTTAACTGAATGGGATATTTGGTAGATTGACCGGACTAATTGTAAATTAAACAAAGTAAAATGAATAAATATAAATGTATACCCAATATAGATAACTAACTGTTATTGTTTTTAGGCTGGTGATATAATAGATATAGTTTCAATGAATCCGAGCGGGCAATGGAGAGGTATATGCAAAGGCAAGAAAGGTACTTTCAAATTCATCAATGTTGAATTACTATCAGAACGATCCGTCAAATCGAAGCGAGACGTCAAATGGCATCGAAATATAAAGGGTAAACCTGTATCTGTAGAAGATCTTTTAAAGAAAATCGGCATGCACGACTATATATCAGTTTTTATTTTAAACGGCTATGAAGATTTGGAATTATTCAAAGAAATAGAGCCAAGCGACTTAGATTATTTAGGTGTTGTCAATGCCGAGCATAGGACGAAACTTTTGGCCGCCGTTCAACTTCTACACGAACTTGATTGTAAGTATTAGTATTATTAAAGTTATTTAATAAATAAATTTGGAAAATACGAACGGTGAATCTGTATGCTCCGCTTCTGACACTCTTAAGTCTATTAACATTAATTGAGTAAACAGTTTTAATATTGTTTACAGTTTTATTGTTTGCAACTGTGGCATACAATATTTTAGCATCCTTTTCATCACAGCAATGTTTTATATTTATTTTATGTTAATAAATTTGAATAAGTTAAACCAACCGTTAAGTTGTGTGTAGATTTCTGCTTAGCTAATATTGTATTTTGCAAATTCATTAACTTCAATTGTGTATTCGACTGATTTTCCACTGTAGCGAAATGTTAAGTGGAAAAACAAATAAAAACACATGTTTAATCTTATACATTTATTCATGAAATTCAAATGAAAACCCAATTAAAAATTAATATGTCGTATTGCTGTTTAAAATCATGTTACTCAACGGAAAAGGAATGAAGATAGCATGCCTACAGAGTGGAATATAGGACTGATAATAACAACTGTAAGGGACTAATAAATTCTGAATACCATATATAAAATCTTGATAATGCTTATTTAAAAATTGAGAAACACCAAGTAGGACAGGATCAATGTGTATATTAAGTGACATAAAAATCCGAACACCCAGTTAAAATGATTTTATTTTTATAAAATTTTGTATAATTACTTACTGAAGAATAATAAGTAGATGATAAAAATTTCAAAATGATTACATTGCTTTAAAGCCCTTTTATCTTTAATAATGTGTGGATGCACCCCGACGTGTTACGCATTCTCCAACGCGCCAAGGCATGCTTCTGATCAGGTGGTCAATGTCCTTCTGTGGTATCTCATTCCGGGCAACCAGCAACTCTCGAAGTTCTTCTAGAGTCTGAGGAGGACGTTGCAAATTGAGTAATCTCCTACCCATCATATCCCACAAGTGCTCAATTGGGGATAAGTCGGGAGATCTTGTTGGCCAAGGTAACAATGTGACATCATTATGTTGAAAGAAGTCTATTGCGACTCTTGCGACATGTAGTCGGGCATTATCTTGTTGGAAAGTTGGATTTGCCAGGGTGCCAAGAAGGGTAAAAGATGGGGTTCTAAAACTTCTTGGATATAATAACCATAAGCTATAGCACCCCAAACCATAACTTCAACACTTTGATGAACATGCCTTTCAACAAAAAACCGTGGATTTCTCCTTTCACCACGTCTTCTTCTAACCCTCTCTCGACCATCGTGCATGCCTAAACCAAATCGAGACCCAGAGCGACCGTTCTCTGCACCACTCAAGGCTATTACGTCGGTGTTCTAGAGTTAAAGGGAGGACCCAGTGTGGTTGGTATGAAAACAGACCAAAACGTCTTATTCGTCGGTAAACACTTCACATGCCAATAGGTCTTACGTGTTCTGCAAACCATTCATTTGCAATGGAGCTGGTAGTGGAGAAACGGTCCCCTAAGGCCAATAATCTTAGGCTGCGATCTTCACGGTCTTTTTTTCTACGGGAGCGTCCAGAGCCCCTTGCTCTTTGCGTACGGCCTTCTCCAAGCCATGCCTGACAATACCTAACCACGCTCTCTACACTTCTTTGCACTCTAAGTGCAATTTCCCGAAAAGAAAATCCAGCTTCCCGAAGTCCCACTATACGACCCCTATCAAACTCACTAAGTTGACGTACAGGTCTCCGTACCCTAGACATCATAACCAATCGTAAAGAATGTCAAGAACCAAAATCCGCAAAATGTGGATCTTTACTACGACTACGATATTCATTTTTGGATTGTTAGTGGATTTTAAAAAAAGTAGTATAAAAACCGGAATCTTCAACTGATAAGGCTGAAAATTTTATCAATTGTTTATTTCAGTAAAATTAATAAATTCACCAAATTTTGTTAAAATAAAATCATTTAAATTGGGGGTTCGGATTTTTATGTCACTTAGTATATATAAGGAGACAAACCATAGCTGCCGTGCATGTAATAACACAAACAATAGAAAAAGGCCAGTGATCTGCATATACTTTTTGTAGATTTCATTCATGCGGTTGACAGTATAAATAGACAAAAATTTCCAATGAAATAATATGGGAATACAAACTGAACTCTTAAGACTACTAAGACTCAAACAAATAGAAATAAAAAAGGTAGTCAGACAGGGAGATGCATTATCATCAGTATTTTTTTAATGTAACTTTGGATGAGGCTATTAAAATGACAGAAGTAGGAATAATACGGTATGCAGATGACCTTGCCCTGATTACAAGAACCAAAAAAAACTTAGAGGAACTATTACTCAAATTAATAATGAAATATGTCATAAATTACTAAGGATAATAAACAACTATTGGATTAAACTTAACTTCCAAGTTTTATTAAAAAATTCGATTTTAAATTATATAGATGTTATTAGCCCTAAGGGACTGTCCTGGATGTACTTCCCTCTAAGATCAGTATAATTGTGCAATAATATAGAAAAACCAGGAAAAAACTATATCATGCTGATCTTTAGAATAACTTAATATATTTGTGTTACAATTACGTCTTATCTATGTATTAAGTGAAGACTCAATCAAAGTAAACAGTTTAATAATGGAGAACTTCCAAGATTTATTTGTTCGTTGACAACTTGTGGATTTTGCTAGGTCTTTTTATTTCAAGTTCATCAAGAAAATCTAAATTTTGTTTTTTATCACAAGTGTGTAATATTTGGATGTCATTGGTGTGTAAGAGTGAGATTGGTTTAGTAAATTTTCTAGATTTAAAATTGAAAAAGTTAAAAATTTACTAAATTATTCAATAAACAGAAAACCAACACAAACAGATGTAACCATACCATACAATTTAAATTATCCTATAACACATAAATTAGCAGCTTATAATTCTATGATACATAGGGTATTTTCAAATCCAATGGACAAAATTGATATCATAAAACAAATAGCTATCCAATTCATTTGATAAAAAAAATTTTAATTAATAAGTAAAAACAAAAAATGTCAATGGAACTAATATTTCCACAACAAACTAAAGAAATTAAAAGTTATAAAAATATTACATATTTTGGAAATATTTTCAATACAATTTCAGAAGTAATAACTTCGGCAACATCAGCATTAATATCATTCAAATCACACAATAATGTTGGTACAAAATTGTTAATTGTAAAAACAAAATTACCCAAATTAAAAAAATCTGGTATTTACAAAATTAATTGTCCAAAATATAATGCTGTATACAGTGCGTCCATAAAGTAACGCATAAATTCATTATTGGCTAAATAAACAATAAAATTCCAAATTCCTAAAACAGGTCGATTTTTGATTTTAATTTACTATTGTTTTAAATCATAATCTAATGACGTCATCACCATTTTTTTTTCAAATGGGACCCCCCTCTTTTTCAATTTCCAAATTGCCTTTGCTGAGCTGATTCCAAACATGCATAATATGTTGCTTCAAATTGGTAGGTATAGGGTGGGCAAAAATGCAAAAATTTACTTACAAAGTAATGAAAATGACATCCAAATACTATAATACACTTGTGATAAAAAAACTAAATTTAGATTTCCTCAAAGAAGTTGAAATAAAAAGATATATAGCAGATCCACAATTTAAAGTTGTTAATAAATAACTGTTGGAAGTTCTCCATTATTAAACTGTTTACTTTGATTGAGTCTTCATTTTATACATAGATAAGACATTAATGTAACACAAATATACTAAGTTATTGTAAAGATCAGCGTGATATAGTTTTTCTCCTGATGGTTTTTCTATATCATTGCACAGTTATACTGATCTTAGAGGGAAGTACATCCAGGATAATCCCTAACTTTTAGGTTAAATTTTTGATAATTTTGTCTACTTTTAATTTTAATTGTAATTCAGTAGTACATAAATCATAAAGGGCACATAAAGGGGGGACCATTTGAATATACCAGAAGCAGAGCATATGCCCCCGTTTTCTTTCGTATTTATAGCGAATTTTTAGCAGGTAGCGAAGGAGATGTAGCAGGCTCGAGTAGCGAATGTGACGAACATAAGGTCCTAACTAGAGACGTCGGTAATTCCCCTTTCGGTAGACGTCAATTTCCTCGCGATTCGGGTTGTTACGACGCCACCTTAAAAGGTGTACGTCAAATTCAACAACATATATCTCCGCAGGGCGAATCCGATACCAGTGATAGTACAGGTTTGTTAAATGAATTTATTTCGCACCTGCTCTTTTATTTCGCTTGTTTTCCCTTTTTGGTGTATATCTCCGTTTTAATTTAAACTTAACCTCGTTTAGCTTACTATTAATCTTACCATTTATTTGGATTGCTTGCGATTCGCTGCCATCGTTTCCATATCGATGTAAAAGGTGTCATTGTATATTCGATTGTGGTGTCTTGTTTACTATTTGGTTTTATAGCATATGATTTTTTTCAGGTTTCAGCGACAACAAAAACAACCTCGATTCAGTGGTCGAACAATGCAACAACGAAATCCTGGCGAGAGTAAAACAGGCTCAGAAAAATTTGATTAACCTGAAAGAGGAATTGTCCTATCAACCGAACATACCGAATTCGGCGAGCATCGAATTGCAGCTGCTGCAGCAGAAAAAACCGAAAGATTCTTACGTAAGTGTACACGGACAAACTTCTTTAATAGATCCGTGCGGCAAAACGGCCGCTAGTGGTGTTGGTCGGCAAAACGTCGGCATTGCAACTCGAAAAAATTTGGAAGATCCCGAAGAGATGAAGTTGTCGACGGATAAATACGTCCAAAGTAAGAATACCGTTAATGATGATTGAAAGGTAGTGGTGGATTTTGAATCGGTATTATTTAGAAATAGAATAAAATACAAGGTCTGGCTATTAAATAACGAGACTGTGCGCGCAGAAGGCGTCCTAGAGGGGTAGGGTGGGAAACGAATGCAACTATTCTAGTAATGCTACTAATGCTACTATAGACTGTGGAAGTGTGACGTCACAAAATGGCGGATTTTGACGTTTGGGTAAAAACAAACTAGTTTTGCTGAGGAGTTTTTGCGATTTTTGTTATTTTCCGAATAATTTTCCAGCTTTCAGTAGTTTTAGAGGTTTTTAGTTTTGATTATAATAATGTTTGCCGTTGTGAGCTTGAGTGCAATCTTAGAACAATTTAAAGAAGAAGTTACTGTATTTAAGAAAGGTAAAAAGAGTTATGATAGTGGCCATGTTTCGAGAGTTATGTATGATGGTTCTTTGGGTATTTTATATATAAATTTATATAAAACGCATACGTCTTCGTGTTTGTTTTTACCCAAACGTCAAAATCCGCCATTTTGTGACGTCAGAGCTTCCACAGTCTATTCCAGTAAGAAAACACGTTTTTGTCGCTGTAGTAGTATTTTTTCTGTAGAGTTTAAAAACAAACGTGTTTTTTTCTCTTGCCGATAACAATACGTGACGAAAAACACGAGCAGGACCAATGTGAAATTTCTCGTTAAATTAAAAAAACTCCGACTGAGTGCTGAGTTTTTGAAATTGGCCTATGGTGAGAATTCTCCATCTCGTGCGCGTGTTTCCGAATGGTATAAAAGGCTTTCTGAAGGTCGAGAGAGCACCGAAGATGACCAACGTCCAGGTCGACCTGTCTCTCTTTCAACTCTGCAAACAGTGACCAAAATAAATGAAATTGTGCGCGGAGATCGTCGTATGAGCATTCGAATGATTGCTGAGACTGCAAACGCCGATAAAGAAACTGTCAGAAAAATTTTACATGACGATTTGTCCCAAAACATTTAACCCCTTAGATGAAGAGTCTGAATTGATGGAAAACATCATCACTTGCGACGAAACCTGGATATTCCAAGTTGTGGAAAAACAAATCGTGGATCTTGCACCAGGACAACGCACCTGCCCATAACACGCTGTCTGTGAAGCGTTATTTAGCCGCTAGAGGCATTCCAGTGCTCGAACACCCGCAGTACTCGCCTGATTTAGAACCCTGTGACTTTTTCCTGTTTCCGAAGATCAAATCTGCCTTAAAAGGAACCCGGTTCGAGTCGATGGAAGATATGAAGCAAAAATCGGCGGAGCTCCTAAATGCTCTTACAAAAGAAGACTTCCAGTATTGCTTTGACCAATGGAAAAAACGAATGGAACGGTGTGTGGCGAGGGAAGAGGAGCATTCGATTGTAGAATAATTTTTAAAATAAAACTCTTTTTCATAAGCAGTCTCGTTATTTAATAGCCAGACCTCGTAATATAAGAAAAATAAAACAGAAAAAGTAAAGTGTGCAATTTTTAAATGGGTAACTGAACTGGACACATTTAGCTTAGAGGACCTGCATCAGAGTTACCTCCAAAAAGATAGTAAACATAAATCTATAAATAAAAAAAAAGTAACAAATAGCCCATGTAACACAAGTACATCCACTGGTCTTTCAGTTTTGGTCCAGTTAACGTCCATCGGACGAGGCGACACTTTTGGACGTCTATACTTGATCCAAATAAGGTCCAATTTTGGAGTATTTAGGGACATATAATGGACGTCCACTGGACATCCACAGGCGACACTTTTGAACGTCCATAGTTGATCCATATATGATCCAATTTTGGACTGTTTAGGGACATATATAATTTGAAAAGTCCACATTTCACAAGAGAAAAATATATCTCATACTAATAAAAAACTGTATTTAAAAAAATTAACAAAAATGTAAAATTATAAAAAAAAGTACACTCAGCTGGCAGAATTGACTGCGCAATCTTTATTTTGTTATTTAGTCAGATATTTTTCAATTTTTAGTAGTTTTTAATGTCTACTTACATCTTAAAAAAGCAAACACAATCAACTGAAACTTTTTGTTTAAGCTGAAAAACTCTATTTCAATGAACAATACAAGTAAAACATTTTTGGGTGGTGAGGCGGGGTTAATATCTATTGTATCCCCTTTTCTCGCGGTATTTTAGATGTTTTCTTAGATTTTCCATTGCTTGTTTAAAAAATTAAGTATTACAATAGTCATTTGGGTCAACATGCATAAATAATCACTAACACAAAATATGGATAAATTAATAATAGCAATTTATGCAACAAGTGCATAAAGTGGTACTTTTTTTCACGAATGGAAAAGTTGTCCGCACGAGCCGCCAGGCGAGTGCGGAAATTCCATGAGTGAAAAAAAGACACTTTATGCATATGTTGCATACAATATTTTTTCTACAGCCCTATACAAATAATAAAATCAAAATAGAAATTTGAAATAATTTAATTAAACTCCTTCAGTAAATTACAACTAATGAATGCAGAATGAATTGGAAAAAGTGCACAATAATTAAGAAAAATTAACAACTACATATTGTATTTTAGTATTATTTCGCAATGTGAATATTGAAAACGCAATTGTTTGGTTGATTAATGTGAATTTTTGATCCAGTCACATTTGTTTCCGTTTGATTCATTGATAAAGCTTCACTTAAATTGTGAATATTTGGAACATTTAAATTCATCTCTGCTTGATTCTCATTTAAATAGTGATTATTTGGAAGAGTCAAATTCGTGTCGGCTTGATTCTCATTGGATGTTGAAGGTAGGTTAAAAAAACTGCTGACATTAGATCCTTGTAAAATTCGTGAAGCACAGTTCATTTTTGCATTGAGAGAATTGTTCACATACCCTTCGGCAACAGAAGTAGATTTCCATCCTCCATGTTGCTTTAATTGAAGAATGTCTCCACCCGAATGGACTAGAAGCGATGCTGAAGTTCGTCGAAACGTGTGACCTGTATATTCTTCTGGATGTGGTAAATTTAAATACCTCGCAATTAGCGATGGAATTTTCGAAAAAGTATTTATACCAACTACTTGTTTTGTACATTTGCCGTTTCTATATGATAAAAAGAAATGGTTGCTGGTTGCATTTTTCGGTCTCAAATTAGCATACTTTTGGAATAAATGTATAAAATTAATGTTTGTAGTGGATTCTCCAATAACTGTAAAACGTCGACTTGTATGAGTTTTTGAATCTGGAATCGTGACGAGTAGAAATTCCCCCTTATTTTCAATGTCATCGATTTTCATTTTATACAACTCTTCTCGTCGACAACCTCCGGCTATTCCTAATATTAATGTTACCTACAAATTTATAAATAATGTAAGCAAAAACAAATTAACTTTTTAAAACTTTTACCTTAAACATTAAATACTTGTCGTCTGGAGCACTCAATAAAAATCTGTTCATTTCCTCTCTTGAGAATGTATTAGATTTTTTAGGTTTGTACCCAACCGACTTTCGTTTCAAAAATGCTATTAGCTTAGAGTATTTACTTATATCTATGTTATCATTAATAATTAAGGTTGCCTTTAGTTTGGAATAGCTGGACCATAATGTAGAACACTTAAATTTTTTAGACCTTTCTTCAAAAAAAGCTAACAGTACTCGCTCTGTAAAGCTATGAATATTGTTCTCGTTTCTCCATTTCATAAAAGTGTCATACTCTTTTATATAATTTTCTTTGGATTTTTCCGGCAGCAAATTTAATGTGGCCACATTTGCCTTTTCTATAATTTCTTCGGGGGTACATATTATTTCAAAGTCGGAATCTTCACTATCCATTGTAATAATAGGAACAACTACTGAATTCTCTTAGACAAATCGGATTATTTATAAAAACTAACGTCAAATGAGTTATAGTTCATGTACTGTCAAAGTCAAAGCAAACTTGATATTTTTTCCAGTAAAGGTGTGGATGAATTGCACTATTCAATTGCATCGGCTTATGGCAAGCGTGAAATAAAGTTAACGTTATGGCACTTTTTTTAACGCTTTTTCACTTTTTTTCACTCTCACCATAAACAGCCGTTTTAAGAGCTACAAACTAGTGAAATACAAGGTACCTACTTTAAAGATAGGGCTTAGAAAAAATACATTTTGTCTTTTATTATTTTTTTTAACACTGTATCATCTGATGTTACACATTAAATTTCATAAAATAATGTTGGTTAATACTTACTGAAATGTAGAAGAACTCACTCAAAAAATAACATTACATAATATTTTACACTATTTTTTCTGCGTCTTATTCACATCATAGTAGTCTGTTGCATGCGTTCATTATTTAAAGGATTTATTTAAAACTCCGATTAAACACTGATTACTACTTTAGTATTTTTTGTTAATTCTTCGTTTTCCTAAATACTTAATAGAATTTGAAGACTTAAAGTATTCTATTTTTCAAACAAGTACATTACTTGTCATTTTTTCAGATGCCATATAATGCAATAAATAAAAACTATTAAAAGGACTTTCAGAAGACTATAAAAAGATAAATTAACATCAAACAAATTTTTGTTTTAGGTGGAACGAGCAACGGCGAGTTAAATTTGGAATCCAACAACGTTAACGCTTTAGGAAGAAGTTGCCTAAGTGAAAAATCGAGTGATTCTGGTATCAGCAGCAGTTCATTATCTTCTTCTAACACGAAAGAAACGACACGTACCGTCCTCAACGCACCCGATAACGCCACCGCCCATGTTAATTTTAAGAAAACATAACCTCAACATAGATTAATTCAAACTTTATTTAAAAGATGAGAAAAAGTCAATTCTGTATTTTTTGCATGAATATAGTGAAATTAAATCGGAAAATATATTCGGAGAAAAGATGTCGAACTTAGATAATTTATAGTGGCAATAAAGAGGAAAATAGCGTTGATTTTGTTTCACTATAGAATATTGTTTATAACATACAAAATCAAAATATTATTTTATGTTTTATATATTTCACTTGAAAACTATTTTAATGCGGTTAATTTGTAAATACAATGTAGATTTAACAAAAAATCTATAGTGTCTATTCTTACATTTTAGTTATACAAGGTGGTCCATAATTGTGTACATTAATTTTCAGAGGTCATAGTACGTCAAAAAATAAGGGTACACTTTTTTATAAAACCGAATAATAAGGAAGATACAACCCTTTAAAGGGGCGAATTGAAATTCTTATTTCTTCTAATATCTTCCAAACGGCTTTGACTACGGAGTTCATATTTCGGATGGGATTATAAAACATTAGGATAATTGATTTCATGTCACCACCTACCATATCCCATATAGGCAGGGTAGTTTTGGAGGGTAAGTGAGGGTTATTTTGTCCAATTTTTTTAATTTGTAATTATTTAAAAACAAAAATCAAAAATTCGTTCCTTATACTTTTCTATGCAAAAAAGGTGATAGATATCACTGTTTTCGATTTATTTAAACTATAGGTAGGTATACAGGTATTTTACTGTAATCGTTACATTTCTGCATATGCATCAAGTAGGCTTTGGAATTCGAATTATTAAAAGAGCACCTTTTTTGCGTAGAAAAGTGTAAGGAAAGAATTTTTAAAATATTGTTTAAAATAATTAAAAATTAAAAAACAATGTGACGCAATAACCCTCACTTACCCTCCATCAATTATCCTAATGTCTTATAATCCATTCCGAAATATGAACTCCGTAGTCAAAGCCGTTTGGAAGATATTAGAAGAAATAAGAATTTCAATTCGCCCCTTTAAAGGGTTGTATCTCCCTTATTATTCGGTTTTATAAAAAAGTGTACATAAAGAAGTACCCTTATTTTTTGACGTACTATGACCTCTGAAAATTAATGTACACAATTCTGGACCACCTTGTATATTCCAAGCGGGCAGTTTCTATGTCAGTAGTGCGGATAGAATTACCTTTTTTTGTCTCAAGAGTTATTTGTTTTATTATACAATATTTTTTTTTAAACGCCTTGTCACAGCCGTTAATTGTCACGATTAGTGAAGTCAATCCTATACTATTATTAAATTACTTCTCCTTTGTGATTATGTAATTGAATATTGTTTTAGGTGGAACAAGTATGTTTAGTTGCCTGCAGAAGAACCCAATCCCATTCAAGTGATACCTAAGTGGTCTTAGTAGTCCTACCCTTACCCTGAAGATATTTTTATATAACTTAGTAGACAAAGTAATGGATCTATTCTTCTGATTTATACATTTTCGTATCTTGGTTTTTTCTTTTCTGGTTATACCAAGAACAGGAAACATTTTTAACGCCCCTCTCAGTAAGTTTATCTACGGCTTTGTTTTGTTTCTAGCCTTTATCCCCAGTTATACACTCCTAAATTACTATATAATTAGATAAACCAGGTCATTTAAGGCTTTATAACATTTAAGGGAACTTCTAGTTCACTTGGTGTGGATCCTTGCTACCTGGTCTATTCTCGCAGACTCTCCCTTTGTTTTTATCGGCCATTCTTGTAATATAGTTAGGTAAAATTATACTACGTGATAAATAAAGTCTATTATATTTTATCAAAGGTAATATCACGAGTCCTTAAAATTTTATCGATAAATTTTTAGTTTCGGCGAAAACTTTTGGCAAAAATATGAAAACAAACTGTCCATAGGACGAGTGATTTTATCTTATTCAGTTTGTTTGAGTGGTTTTGCCTAAAATAAAAAAGTGTGTGTCTAGAAAATAAAAATGTATCTAGTAAAATTTTACAAGACGAATGGTATTTTCTGAACCATTCTGTACAAAATCCACTTTATTTAAAAATTTATCGTTATCTTTTCACTATTGTTCAATATTGTTATTGAATTTTTGACAGTTAATTTTATCAATACTGGTAAAACGACTAGTGGTCTTATCAGTATAAAACGGAATGATTGGCTAGCATTTAGCACAGAACATTGAAGATTAAGCGTTTTCATTGGACGAAATCACAAAACTGATATTTTGACAGATGAAAAAAATAATCATTTAAAATCGATTTTAAGTGAAATATATAATTTTTTTAATTTTGTAAATTTGCAACCTTTATATATGTACACGAGACAACCAATCCAAATCGACTAGCAATAATACGATATAATAAAAACAACACAAAAATATCTAAAAAGTTTTAGAATTGATAACTGTATTATAGCGTATAAGTAGAATAAATGGTATTTTGTAAACAATTTTGCAAATTTATCTGACCAACAACCCATTTACAAAAATGTCCATTCATAATTCAGTGACACAAAATTGCGATTGATGAGACAATTGTAAAAATAAATATATACCTGAATCAACGATCCCAAACAGCACACGGATGTCTTTTGAATCTCCTGTGGGTATTTGATTGGGATATTTAAAATATGCAGAGAATATCCGTTTATTCGTATATTCTTCTTAGGATGTCCTAATAAGGAATAGCAAAGGAGCGCCTGAAATATCCTCATGAGATTCTATTTCAATATCCTAAGGATATTTGCAGGACATTTATAGGAATCCTTATAATACTTGAAACGTCTACAATATACATCCTCAATTAGTCCAGGTTACATCATTGAGGTGCTTTATATGCTCTTTCTAGGATTTGTTTAGGTTATAGGCATAGCTATATTTCTTCCGGAATTTTTTCAAGATAAATAAAAAAAGTTTTACACTAAAAAACATGTATACGAATTTATGCCATATAACAGATAATAAAAAAATGCCTGTGAAATATTTTGTACTATTGCCCAACTAGAAATGTTTTAAAATCAATTTCTTCACTGTCATTATCTTTATCACTTAAAAACTCTTGTTACTCAAATAAGGGTGATTTTCTTCTTCACTGCTTAAAGTGATTGATTCATCATAGAACATCACGTAATTCCAGTTAGGACCATGATGTAACATTTTTTGAGCCCATTGCAACCTTACATTTTTTTTGATAGGTTAGTTTGGGAACACGTAGAGGTCTTCTGCGATTGTTTGACTTGAGATATTCAGTCCTTCAAGTCTAGCAATTTCTCTGGATATGTCACTTGTAGATTCCTGTCGATTTCTTCGAGCTATCAATGTTATCTGCCAGTCTTGCGCTGCTGTTGTACATCGACTTCTGCCACTTCTGGGTCGATCCTTCCCATCATTTGTGTCTTGGAAATTTTTTTTAATTTCTGATGCAGCACTCTGACTAACACCAACAATATTCGCGATATCACTTTGACCAAAGCCTTGTTGTAACAAAGCAATTACTCTAGACCTATGATATCATGTGTCTGGACATTTTTAAACAGCTCAAATGAAATTTAAACAAGATTTGGAATAATGTGAAAGCACACAAATCAATTAAATATGACCAAATTAATACAAAAACGAATCAAATTTAGCATTATTTTGATTTACAAAAGCTTTAAAATAAATATCAACAAGAGTTTTCAAAAAACCATAGGCGTAGATATATTATTTCTAAATATTCCAAACTTTTGGACGTTGTGTATTTGAATCTTTAATAACAAAATCACTTTATAACTTACGAATTTTACTTTGTCTCGAAGACTTGTATTCAACAGTTTTGTATTACCACGTTGCATCTTAACCTCAAAAGTTATATGTGTAAAAAGTGTGCATAAAATGATTTAATTTTACCTTTTGATGAACGTCTGAACGTATTTCGAATATTTGTGCTGTTAGACAACCTGAATTAATCTTTGAAATATTATTTATAGTAAAGTACCTCTCTGAATTAAATTTAGATGGTTGGGATGTTCTAAGGATTACGATAGGATTTCTGAAATCGTTAAGATTCTTAAATTAAATATCTCCAGTAAAAATATTGCTATATATTTTTTTAAGGTTTTTAATTGCTATTTATTATATTCCTAAAAAAATATGAAAAACCAAAATAATATCCTTAAATTTTTTCATATTAAGGCACACAGGATATCCTTATTAGATTAAAAAAACATCCTCAGGTGCTTGGATTTGTATGTGTATCCTAAATATATCCCACCTATGTCCGAGGATATTTAGGATATACTCAGTATTATCCTGAGGATATCTTGTGCTGTTTGGATTTCAATTAAAGGTATTTGTATAATTGTTTTAAGTTGTTGGCCAGATAAAAAAAAATGTAAGTATCACTTGGCGCAAAATCTAATTTATAGTCGAAGCTGTGTGCCAAACACTATACTACTACTGCCATTTGAAAACTTTTCAAAACTAGTTTTTTAATTCTTTTTACAATTAACACTGTTAATTTCTTTTCACTTTGTATCGACTTGTACCCTATATCTAATTGAGAACGATCATATCGAGAAAGCCCTGTTTAATAATTTTCGATTTTATTACTGAATCTCCCGAGTTTAAATTAAGATCGTGCGGATTAAAATAAAAAATATATATTTTTAAAGATAATTTTAAAAAGCAGTAAACAATAAAATGGGAGTTAAGGAGTAAGTACCTGCAAACCAAAAACACAGTATACTAAAACAACCAATAGTGCATCTCACCTTCACGCATCACTTCCTAACTTCCTAACCTAACCTAACCTATCTTACCTAATCTAATCTAATGTAACTATTCTATTATTGTTTATTTTGATATAAAATATTTTTAATTCATGTGTAATGATCAATGAAATGGTGCAGCACGAATATTACCAAAGGGTGAATCGAAATCACACCTTGAAATTCACGACCAAAAATTTTAGTAGGAGCATACGTATAAAAATTTTCCATTTTTGAATTTTAGAAATAACAAAATTAAATAAGTTTTAAATGTCAAAGTAATATGTTCCAAACTCTGATTTGTTGAATTCTTTTTCCTAAAATCTTAAAACCAACAAGTCAATTTCTTATTCTTAACTTCTTGTTCCCTATAACATAAATTTTAATTGTGTTTTGCCGCATTAGAAAGCACTCACTCCATTCCTTATTAAAACCTATCTCTTTAATTATATATCTTAATTATTCCTTAAATCCTAAGTTTTTAATTGTGTTTCGGCCATAAGAGTTCTACTTTTTGGACAGGAAGGGATTAATATAATTTAAAGGTGTTACATTTATATTTAGAAAAAATTGTGGATGAAACTTTTAGATTGCACCCTCCTCAATTTACAAATACATTCGTGACCGGCGTGGCCTTCACCAACTGGACTGCAACCAACTAATTGATTTCACGGAAAGTTGTAACCGTATCATTAAAACAGTTTCTTATTTAAACACGAAGAAGAAGATGATACATAAGGTTATGTTTTGATGTTTTGAGTGAACAGTAGTGAATAATAAAATACACAATTTGAACATGTTGCAAGGAAAAAACTAGTTGAGAATTAAAATCGGCATCAAAGACTATATAACAGTAACAAAAGTTGTAAGAAAACAAAGTATTTATTTATATTTATTATACTTAGTTAAAGTCCATAATCAAATGATGTAATAGTAAATTAAGATTACATTTATTTAAATTAAATTTTTATTAATTAATTATCTTTTAGTTTCTGATTTAATTAAACTCTTTTATATACTTAAATTTATAATAAATAGAACAGGAAAAATCGGTACAAGGCGGTGTAAATTAAACTAAAAGTTTTTAAATAATTTCACGGTTAAAAAATATATGAAACATGTAAATTTAAAATTATTTCTATATTTAAAATCATAATCGTCTGATTAAATAAGTTACATTACTGTGATTATTTTAAATACTGAAATACTTATCAATAATTTAGAGTTTTCATAAATTTTTCATTATTTAAAGTGGAATTAATTAGATACTTTAGTTTTATTTAAATACTTAAGTATAATATGAATAGATTCCACGAAGAAAGTAGGTAGTTGTTTAAAATACCTTTATCGAAATCTGTGTGGAATTGTGGAGGAATTTTTACTAGCATTATATTGGCGAAACGGGAAAGATATAAACTAATTACCTACATAATTTAAAAATTTAATATTTACCTATACCAGTGTGGGCCACAGAACACAGTCCACCTCGATATTTGGCAGTATTTATTAGATTTTAAGAAAATGAGAAAACGGATCGATTTTTGTTCCAAGGGGGATACATTTTTACGATACAAATATCTGTCATTTGTCAACCCCCTCCCTTCCACTTCCCCAACCCCTCATTTTTAAATAGGGAATGTACCATGTGCGGCATATCATTAGAAAGGTATTTAGATGGAGTATTCAGACATAACGATCTTTTACGATTTGTTTTTGATGTTTGCACCGTCTTTGCAAAAAAGGCTTAATTCATTTAAAGTACAACACCTCTTAAAAATGTAACGTAACCCCTATGGTTTGTCATTTTTTTGTCACATCAGAAGTAAATGAATTGGAAGGAGAGGCCCTATTAGATAGTCTGCAAGATCCCCCGATTTAACACCCCTGGATTTCTTTCTGTGGGGTTATTTAAAGACCAAAATTTATAAAACCGAACCCGCTTCATTGGAAGAACTAAGCTGACGAACAGTACATGAATGCAGCCTAATATAACCCCTCAAATGCTTCAAAACGTTCGACGTAATTTCGAGCAGCGGCTCTACAATGGTGTGGAAGTCCATGGACACCATTTTGAACCTCTAATTAAATAATTGAATATTAATTTAAGTAAATTGTTTAATGTATTATAACTTCTAATTTATTTAATTTTCCTACATTACAATTAATTCATTGCTTTTGCAATATTTGTTTGTTTTTATTTACTTCTGATATGACAGAAAAAATGACAAACCATAGGCGCTACGTTACATTTTTAAGAGGTGTTGTACTTTAAATTAATTAAGAATTTTTTTGCACACACTGTATAAATATAAAGTCACACTATCGTGTGCATAATCTTTAGACATATCTACTAACCTCAAAGGATCTTAGTGAATTAAAAACATATATTTTTACGTATAAATATGATTTACTTTTACAGTTCTTTGCAGCACAAACTACAACTGCTTTATCTTCATTATTCATCTTGCCACTCAAAAAGGAAAAAAAAACTGACACACGACACTGCTTAAGCGACTAAACCAAACTAAAAAAAAAAAGTAGAATATACGCCGTCCTGAATTTGGCAGGTTTCTAAACCGGAATGGCGAAATGCGCACAACCCATGCGCGAAGGTGAGATGCACTACTGGTTGTTTTAGTATACTATGCCAAAAATATACCTACGTATGAAAGAAAAAGAAGTATAAACGTAAAAAAGGATAGATGAATACGAAGTAGTGCAGAGTTCCCAAAAAATTAGAGAATAAAAATAGGATTCGACAAGTGTAAAAGTTGTACGCAAACTAGTAGGAATCTGTGAGAAAATATATTTTTAATAAAGGATAACCCCAAAAAACAACGAGAATAAAATATTAAAATTTGTCTCACCAATTTGATTTTTTTGCTCTTTATCGGGTTAAAAATTAACTAGGCACTATAAAAAAAGCAAAGATGGATAAATTTTTGATAAACGTGATGGCAAATAAAATTTTAAAAATTTTGTTTTCTCTTCTAATATTTAGAATATGATAATATATAATGTACATAGAAAGAGTAAATATTATTGTAAATGTTGTAAATAAGTAAACTTTTATCGAAATTGCAACTAGTCCATTAATTTTTTTGTAAATAAGATGCTTTAAATTAGTAGTTGCGTTAATAACTTTTTTGTATTTTTTATTTTATGATTTTTAACCAAATTATTGACTGCATTTTGTGTATTCATTTCAAAGCAAAAAGTCGATCATTTGTATATGTTACTATTTGTAATTATTAGGAGAAAAAAGTGTTATATATTATATGTCAGTCAATAAAATAGGAAAATTTATTAAATAAAATTATTGAAAATAATAATTAGTTGTTTTTAATTTTTATTCCTCACCTTTTACAGTTACCAGTTAATAATTTTTAACAGGATGTGGGAGTAGGTATTGGATTACTAATTAAACATTTAAAAATAAGTGTTTAATTCTACTACAAAATTAAAAGTAATTATAAACTACATATCTTTTCGTTCGTTTTGAGTACTAATTTCATTTTTTTCTTCCTCTCCCTCCTCCTCTTCTTCTTCCTCTACTACTTCGGGCATTGTACCAAGCAATTCAGAGCAATTCAATTCAGAGTTGCCTTCAATTATTTCTGTATTGCTACCTACAAGTTAAAAAAACCATCAAACCAAACATTCCAATTTATAAAAACAGTGAATAGCATTCAAATATGAATTAGGTATCTTGCAGTTTATCAAAGTTAGAAAACTTTTAACTATTTAACAGCTAAATTTCTTCAGAAATGTAAAATTTATCTTCTATGGAAGAAGTTTAAGGAAGTATTTAACTAACTTCGCTGTTTAACAAATTATGTTTGACAATAAATGTAAACCAGTCACAAAATCTAGCAATCAATATTTGTGTTATGCCATTAGTGAGTTCTGTTGTTAAAAAGATGAAGACTATAACTCAATCTGTAAAAGATATGTAATGACAAAGACCAGGTTGGATAAGAAATTTTAATCCATCAAGAATGTGGCAAACACTACACATTATAGCCTAAAAACACAAAATGATTTAAAAATAATGCTTTACCTCTGAAAGAAACTCGTGGTTGTTTTTCTCTCTTACTATCTACTCTTTTGATCGATTTAACGATTTCAGGAACAGCTTCTTCTTTCTCTATCAAAACTGTACTGTTGGAGTCAGTGTGTACCTTTCCATTATATTTGGTAGAAGTTTCTTCCGGCTTAAAAGAACGTTTGTTGGTTATTTGGCACAATACGCCACATTATTGTGACGTCACTGTCGCCATTGCTTGGGATAAGTTATAACATTTTATCCAAACAAACTGTGGCCTTATAATATGGTGGTTAGTTTACAGTGAAGTTTTTTGTATTGTGCATTTTCTTGTTTTTTTGCAGAGTTTTTGACATTATATAGTGCTATACACACATTATTATCATTTAGGAATAGTTTAAATTATATTTAAAGAAGTTTTATTTTGTTCTAAGGCGAGAAAAACTTAAACTAATATTACTTAACCTTAAAAGCAAACTTTTTCCTATAAAACAAAATAAAACTTCTGTTGTATGTTTAGTTTACAATTATTGACACTTTTATTTTTATTTAAGATTTTTTACCAAGTCCGGCAATGTGGCTGTCTCACCTCTTGGGAGATTCAATATTTAAGTTTAGAACATTTTTCGTTTATAATAGGTTTGTTTAAATATAAGTAAGTTGTTTAATTCAAAGATTTAGTGGTATATATATTGTAAATAATTTTAAAGACAATGGTTAGTTTTAGTGCTTGTGGGTACTCAAAAACTAATAAAAATGACCATAAGAAAATTACTTTTCATCGGTAAGTAGCTATTATTATAATAAATATACATTATATATACGTAAATTATATTTTGATGTTTAAATTAAATTAATACTTTGTATTGATCCCTAACCTATCTACTTAAATAATGGAAAGAGGATAATATTTTATTTTATAATAATTATCATTAGGTAATTTACGATTTTTTGGTTAATATTGTTAAGAAGGAAGTCGCACATAACCTAAAATATAGATAATTAGATATAAGAAAAGAAGTAGTTCTATGCTAGTATGTAGTAGCACGTGTTTACTTAAAATAAAAGATTAAGAAACTTAGAAACCTTTATTTTAATATTAGTAAAGCTCCCTAGTATATAACCGTAACAGGTTATGGGCCCAGTGATAGTGGAAACACAAAAGAAGAAAAACCAAAAAGCAAGACTAATAAAAATGAATACAATAACGGTATCCCAACTTAATTCTGACAACTATAATAATTGGAAGTTTAGGGTAGGAGCTTTACTAGAAGAGAAACAGTTAGAAGATACGCTAGAAAAAGAAATTACAGATTTCACTGAAGCAAAAGAAATTTCAGATTTTAAATTAAGAGATGCAAAAGCTAAGTCAATTATTGTGCAATGTGTAACAGAAACATTTAGATATAATAAAAGACGCAAAAACAATTAAAGAAATGATCAAAGCACTGAAAGACGTTTTCCAAAGAAGAAGTGTTTTTACAAAGTTAACATTAAAAATAAGATTACTTACTATTTTATGTTCTAAGGTATCACCTAACCCAACATAACCTAACCTTATTCTATGGTCAGTATGTTTTGTTTTAATCTTGAGAGAAGTTGTGGTTGAGAATGGATGATTCCAGTAATTCAATCAGTTTTGCCACTACAAAACTTTCAGGTCTAAAATGTCTGACATTTTCTAGGCCTTTTTGGGTACGATTCAAACTCGAAGCGAAGATATTTTTTAATTTTAAAACTTTCTAGATGGTACCGAATATCTGAACGGAGCTATTAATGTTGTATTGAAAAAAAATAAATAACCTAGGGGATTCGAACTTTTTACGTTTGCCGCATGGACGAAATCTGTCAATTCTATGTCACATGTCTTATTTATTTTTGATATTTGAACCTCGATTTTGTGTTTTTTTCAAATGTGAATCAGGCTACTGTGACCTCAAAAGGTCTACCACATGAAAGTTTAGTAGTTCCTCATCCGTCAGGTTGGATGCAAAGTGAAATCTTTGCACCAACATGGTTTTCACATTTTATAAAATATGCTAAACCAACAGACGATGACCCAGTTTTGTTAATTTGCGATGGCCATTCGACACATGTAAAAAATTTAAATTTAATTTTGATGGCAAGAGATAGTAATGTTCACATTTTAATAATTCCTCCGCACACTTCGCATCGTTTGCAACCTCTTGATGTTGCATTTATGTATCCATTAAGTTCATATTATAGCCAAGGTGTCCAAAATTGGCTAAGGAATAATCCTGGAAAAGTTGTAACAATACATGAGGTTAGCACCATATTTGGTCAAGCATATATGAGAGCTGCAACAATTGAAAATGCACTGTCTGGCTTTAAACAAACGGGAATTTTTCCCTATGATAACCATATTTTTCCAGATATAGCGTTTGCGGCTGCAGAGGTTACTGACTGTCCTATTACGGGAAATTAATGCCAACATAGCTGTAGAAAATATTCACGAATCTTTAGATAACGATGGCTCTGATTCATCAGAAGGTGAAAACGATTTTGCTATAGAAGCTAAATATACAAAAAGAAAAGAAAATGTTCAGCAACCTCCGATACCAACAAACAAATTTTATGGACCTGATTCATTTAAGAAACAAAATGTTTCCGAAGCAAATGAAGCCCAATTTTCTTCAAAAAAATCAGCCAATTCAGCAGCTACCCCACCAAGAGAAATAATATCCATCTCTGAGGCAGGTCCCAGTTCCGCGAATCAACAGAACGTCTTAATTGTTGATAAAATGAAAAATGCTGTTTCTCCTAGGGATATCATGCCTATACCAAAAAGGGTTCCTAAAACTGCTAAAAGAAAAATTAGAAAAAAAGGATCTACAACTGTTATAACATCTTCTCCATATCTTACTGAGTTAAAAGCAGAAAAAGAACAACAAAAAGCTAAACTTGTGAAAAAAGAACAAAAAGCTGCTATAAAAAGAAAAATTGTTGTTCATGATTCTTCTGATTCCGAAGAACCTAATATTCAGGAAACTGAGATGTGCGATGATTCTACTGACACAGAAATATTTTCTGATAATGAAGACGTGGAAATTGAGAAAATTGAAAAACTTAATGCCGAACAAACTACAAATCTATATGTAGAGGATTATGTTCTAGTTGAGGTAACCAATGATAAACAGAAAAAAGATTTTGTTGCGCAAATAATAGACGTCAAAAAAAAATTTATGAAGTGAAATTTATGAGGCAGTATCGAGGAAACTGGAACGTATTCATATTTCCAGATGTCAATGATGTTTCCATCATAACAAAAGCTGACATTAAAGGAAAACTACGCCCACAGAAGTTACGATATGGAAAAATTCAGTTTTTATAAATAATTAGTTAATGAGTTCATGTTTTTTAAATATTTTTCGTATTAAAATGAATAAATGTTTGAATTTTTTTTTGGTTCATTTTGCCCCACTTAAAGATTCATTTTGCCCCACATGTGGGGCAAAGTGAACTTATTGCAGACTTCTCATAAACCGTTTATATGATATTGGATAAAAGATATTTTTAGTTCTATATTTTTAATATATAAAGCTAAATGGTCCTGCAAACCTCTGATGCAAAAAATATCCCAAAATACCTTTTCGTTTAAGAATTATGTTATGACAAACCTTAAGTGGCCCACTTTGCCCCGACTTCCCCTATACCTGAATGTACACGTGAGTTTTAATTTTGTATTTATTTCACACCTTATTTTTTATTAATACATTCGCGGACAGAGCGACATTTGCCGCGTTATGTGCTGGGACAGCGCGGGATATGCGGACCAATTTGAAATTTTTTTCTGGATATACTGCGGGTTTCGCCAACCGCTGTACATATGATATCTGTGTTACTGGTGTTAACTGTCTCAGCAAAAAAATTAATATCACTGTGTTGCCTACGCCAAACAGATATAACGATAATAATGTGTCTATTTAGCACTATAATAACTCATAAACAAGAAAATACATATAAAAATCTTCAATGCAAATTAACTACTGTTACGCAAAAATTTGTTTGGATAAAATGTTTTGACATATGTCCAACAATGGCGGCAGTGACATTTCTAATAACGTGGCGTACTGGGATAGAGTAAACTTCATCAATTCGTCACTACCAACAAATATTTGGTAGGTTTTTAATTAATTTATAAAAATAATTTTATGATTAATAACTTTTGTTCCTACAGAATTGCCTAAGTGTTATTGTCGATAACCAGTAACGTCTTTTTCAAGTGCAATTTGTTATGAGGGACGATTAGTATTTCATTATTATCTTGTACAATTATGTAAAACTGTATAATACTTTTAAACTCGCTTAATTAGATTCGTTAAATTGTGACTGCTTGAATTATTTTGTATTTTTAATACAGTCGTATATTTATAATGAGCTGACAAAAGAGAATTAATTGTACTAATACTGTGTATAAAAATATACTTCTTTTGTTTATATACCTAAAAATATTTGTGTGTAAAATAAAAGCATACTTACAGATTTATTATTTTCTTGTAGATAAGCAGCTTGCTGTTTAGATAACAATATATTCGCATCTGTTTCGTATTCCTTTCTACGTCTGTACTTCTTATCGGTTATAATTAAATGGTAAGTGCAAAAAACGATCACCAACAAAAAGAACGATGATAAAATAATAACGATCAGCTGCTCTGTGCTGTCTTCTTCTTCGGCTGTAGCCGAATATATCGAAGTGTAAAACACTCTTTGTGGGGCATCCTGGACCCAGGTTTTGTCAGCTCCCTTAGAGTAGAACAAATTAAATAGGTAAAATTGAAAAACAAGGTAAAATTAATTTTTATATTTTGCACTTATAAAAATCGTCATTATAAAACGCATTTGCGTATCGTAATGTAACTTTTACGCACGCAAATTTTTGTTTTAAATGGTTGGCGACATGAGTGAAGTATCTAATGACAATACTATTGACAATGACATTTGTGGCTAATAGAAACTTATTAATTTTATATTGTTCTTTAAGAAAGTATTTGTGAATATATATCATCTTTTCCTTATATAATATATTATTATTGGTGTATTAGTCATTTAAAAATATTTGAAAACATTAACATTTCATAATTTAAATGTCAAAACTGTCAAATGTTATAAATTATACAGTGCTACCGACATACTTTTTAAAATCAAAATTTTCGTAATTACAAATAATAAATTAATTTAAAAAATGGTAAAATGGCAAAATATAAAAAATATAAACATTCGCTTCGCTATTCGTTTTTTTAACTTGAACTCGTGTCATAACAGAATTCCATATGAAATGCGTTGTTTAATATACTATTATTTAATTACGTTACACTCTAAACAAAAAAGAAAAGACAAGAAAAGATTTAAATACATTTCTCAAAAATTAAAGTTACCTAATAAAAGAAACGATAAATCAAAATGGGTACTCCTAATTAAAAAAAATGGGGAACATGAAATATTGCCATAACCGTGTTCAAACAAAAAATAAAAAGATTTTATCAAATGTAAATGTAGAATTAACAAGTGTTAATATAATTTGAGATAAACAACACATCTTTTACCTGGCTAATGTTGAGGTTTATGGAAACTGGAATCTTTTCATGTATTTTATCAAAATCTGAACTGCATTGAGCGCTTCTAACTCCATGTTGATTTGAGACATTCACTTTTTCTGTGCCGGTTTTAGTAAAAAGCATATACTCCTCTAATGGTTTCATAACATGTTCATTAACTTCGATAAAAATATCTGCAAAATGTAAATGGTATCAAACTGTTTTTATAGTTGTTTTATGGGATTTGAAGCACACATTACGACTGCTTTATGTTAATAATAATTTTGTTTAAATGAAAATGAGATAATATTTTACGTAAATTTTTATTTGACTACGCTATTCATAATTAACAATAAATTGGCGCCTTTTCTATCGCTGGAATATCAGGGATCAACAACTGAACTAAACCCTGTGTGTGCAAGTTTTGGTCATGGCGCAGGCATCGTCATGCAGCTATCTGAAATAATTACACAGAGGATTGTATTTCGACAATTATTTTAAAACATATCAGCTTTTCAGGTTTTTGGAGGCAAATAGTATATTTGCGGTTGGTACCATAAGAGTAAATCGTTTTGCAACTCCAAATTTGACCAGTAAGGAGATGAAAAAAAAGGAAGAGGTTTTTCTGCTATTGCTGTTAGCAATGACGGTATCATATTGACTAAATGGTTTGATAACAAATCGGTTTTGACAGCATCTAATTTTGTCGGCACTGGCCAAATGGATAGTTACAGAAGATAGGATAAAATAAGAAAAGAATACGTAAACATTCCTAGACCAGAAGTTGATGAACTCGACTTTTTACTCAGCATGTATGCAAGATCCCGAAATTGGAATGTTATTATGATCACACATGCGATTGACTTGGTTTTAGTCAATTTGTGGATTGAGTATAAAATTATGGCAACTTCATTGGGAATTCCAAAAAAACGCATTTTAGATTTGCTTGGATTTCGTCAAAAAATAGCAAAAAATTTTATTCTTTTCAAACAGGCACCTAAGAAGGGAAGACCTTCGGCTGAAGCAGAAACACCAAGTTCTTCTAAAAAGGGGCGCTATGAAACCAGACCCTACCAAGACATGAGATATGATGGTTATAATTACCTACCAACTTATGAAGAAAAAAAAGAAAAAAAGTTCACCTTTGTATTTTAGAAAAGGGTAGAAATTGTTTCAATAAGTTCTATACCCGTTGAATTTTTTTGTACTTAGTAATCATGTTTTTGACGTTTTTTTGTAATAAAATATGTATACTTTTATGTGTTCTGTTTTACTTGTTTTTGGTCCATAACCTCCATTTGTCCCTAGTGGGAGTCATGATGGTAAAAAGGGCAAAAAGTAAAAATGAATTTTCTTTCAACTAAAATGCCCTCACAAAGGTGACATTTACTATCAGCTCGACGGTAAGTACTCCAACTCGAGGGTAAGTAATTCGCTTACCGTCGAGTTAAAAAATCTCTTAATTTTAATTTATTTTTTGAAAGAATAAAGAAAACTAACGAATTATTTATTAATATTGAAACTTATAGTACAATTTGTTAAATTATTTAATGAAATCCCACTTGTTTGGGCTGTGGTTTCACTTCTAACAGAAACTCCTGCAGAATCGCATACATTAGTAGTATTACTAGTATTGCACAATATTTTTTCTGCAAAATCTATTTTATTTTGAAAAGAATCTTCTACAAAGCTTTCTGCCACTGTCGATAAACGCCAACCAAAAGCGTTGCTCATGTCCTCCTGAACGAATGGCCAGTATAGTTCTCGGGATTTGAGAAGGCCAGCCCCCGATTGTCCCTTTCCTTATTACTTGAGCACAACATTTTCCTTTGGCGTATCTTAAGAACAAATGAGGCTTTGAACGAAATATGCCAATAGAGTCTCTTCATCAATTCTTAAATTCTTGCCTTCGCACCATTTTTTAAAACTTTGGTAGGTATTTTGATAACGGATTTTGGATTTTTCGGGAATAATTGTGGAACACTCTTCTTCAAATTCACTTTCGCTCATATTTTAATTTATAATAATTAAAATTGTACTTAAAATTATTGACAACTAAATAAAAACTCAATTCTCCATTGTTGTTATGCACCTTAGTTACTACCTATCAACCAAAGTATCTATCTTGATAAAATGAATGAAACTAGTCAATTTAACGAAAATGTTTAATTTTATAATGGTATCAATCGTGCAAAAACGTTATAAGCATGCCGAACGTTATACTCTCATACTAACTTGATAAACAGCCGCTATATCTTTTGTAAGTGGCTAATCTGGGATCGTTGGTATCGTGACCACCTATCTGAACTTCGTTGCCTCCCATTTCTGGAATATTTGTAAAAGTCTGCGCAGGAATCTGTTTCATAGCCGTCAATTCTCTGTCAATATACAATTCTGAGTCGTTGAACACTCTTCTATAATAAATCGAGTGTCTAGCACCGTTAATAAAGTTTTTAGAATTTACCGTAGCGGAAAACACTGCTCCTTCTCTATCTTCTTGAACCGTCAAATAACCCTCGGTGCTCAGGCCCACTACCAAATAATAACTGCGACTAGAACAAGAAAAGTTATGTTAAAAAATAGGACAAAACACCAAAAAGGGGGTTTACCTGTTTTCAGTTTGGAGCAATAGTAAAACTGTGCTTTTTTGACTAATATCAACACTAGAAAAAGCCAATTGGAACTTGACATAGTCCACGGATCCGTTTAGAATGTATTCTCTCCATATTATGGATTCTCCGTTGAATTCCGCACCTATTTCTTCCGAACAAAATTCTCCATAATAACTAGTGTGTTCACAATCGCATGTATGCTTTTGATTTCTAAAATCTTCTATACAGGTCCCGTTGTGTTTACAAGGGACTTCATCGCATTTCATGTTACAGTGAGCGATAACTCCTGTAAAAATATTAAAGGGTACATGGCTTAAATTAAATGTTTAAATATTGAAAAGGATATATTATAACTTTGAATTATACTAAGTGACTTCTTTGTACTTTAACTGCAATTTCCCGAAAAGAATATCCAGCTTCCCGAAGTCCCACTATACGACCCCTATCTAACTTGACGAAATCCTACAGGTCTCCGTACCCTAGGCATCGTAACCAATCGTAAAGAATATCAAGAACCAAAATCCACAAAATTTGGATCTTTACTACGGTTACTTAAAACAGAAATTTAATCAAGAAAGATTCCAAAATTATAATAAAAAATAAACAAATTAGAATGTATTTGGTCAGGAAAAAATTATATAAAATGAAATTAATATTAAATGTTTATCGACAACTGTTACAATGGTTTTTGATTTCATTAAATGTTAAAACCAAAGATTCTTTATTTGTTGATTGATTTAAAATAAAACTATATAATACATGACTACCATTATTATCCAAACTTATTTATCCAGAAAAGTGGAAAATTGTTTTTACCTGCACCCAAGGTAAAGAAATAGTTTCTATACCAAGCTTGACAGTTTTCTATGAAACAACAACTACTTCCTGGGCTATATGCTCCAACGGATAGAAATGTAATTCAATGTCCGTTGGGGCATATAGCCCAGGAAGTAGTTGTTGTTTCATAGAAAACGGTCAAGCTTGGTATAGAAACTATTAAATTTCTTTACCTTGGGTGCAGGTAAAAACAATTTTCTACTTTTCATTTTTACCATTGACTGCATCTTGTATGTGAAATTATTTTCAGTATTTGTTTATTTATCCTGATTTAATACTTATTGAGAGTCTATTTCTTTTGTTGTTGAGGTTTGTAACTGATGTATGTAATAAATTTATTTGCAAGTTGACGTTTCGTTATAGGTTGGGTTATGTGACAAAGTCTATTGTTGTTTAAAATATTTTTTTAAAACTCACTTTAGGGATTATGTAAGTTTTTTTTTTATTTTTAACTTAATTTTATGTCTTTTACATACGAAAAATATTGTTTAACTTCACTGTCACAACTATATTTTACTTTTCTAATGTTACTGTATTTTTCACAAGCTAACTGTCTGATTGAAACTCAATACCTCTAACTATGACGTCCTAAAACTGAATGAATACAAAATACTGTCTTATATAGTTTCATAAATGTTTCACACTTTTTTACTAGAAGTTACTAGGGACTTAAAGCAGTTCTAAAAATCACTACGTATCCGTATACGTATCGCAATGCGCATGTGCAGAAGCGATACGTGGGTTTCGTTACGTTACGTGAAACGTATCAATCCGTCACACGTATCTAACGTAACCTATCACATTATTGTGTTCCGTGATCGCGTTTTACAATAATTTAGCGATAAAAGTGATGTTGTGTGGTCAAAAATCATAACCTTATTTTCATAAAAAACATTTCTGTGATATGCGATAATGGATTTAAAAAGAAAAAGATTATTTTACAGTGGCAATGACGACATTATTTTGTTAAGGTAGATATCGGAGCTATATTTTTTAAACTAAAAAATTAAAACACACAAATAGTTACGTTACGTTACAAACGCATTTGCTTTATGCTTCTTTTTGCTTAGTTACGTATCTCCTTTACGTTACGTATACGGATAAGGATACGTGATAAATTTTTAGAATTGCTTTAAGTCCCTACTGTCTTCTTAAAAATACTTGTTTCATTGGTAAACACATTGCCAAGATACCTAAATAGTTGATTTTCTCGAAATTTCTGTTATTTGTTTGAAAAATACATCTATCCTCATTTAATACATTACAAAAATATGATTCTCCATTACAAAAAAAATTATCTTATCAAATAAAATTTCCTTCATAAGTTAAAGTTATTCTTAAAAATATGATTCTCCATTACAAATAAATTATCTTATCAAATATTCTTTATGTGTGCGGTCAAAACATACTACCACATAATAATTATTGTCTTATAACGGCCCATCTTCACTATAGTCTATAGTGACGCCAATCCATAAGTTTTTGATAGGTAATTTCCTATCTTTCTTTTGATTTTCGCGGTAACAAATTTTGTGTGACAGCTTGAGCTTTTTCTAATATTTTTTTTTGCTTTTTTTTTTATTGCTTTTTTTAACATCTACATTTAAGGCCTTATACATTTTTTACATCGTTAAGCGTTGATCTTCATTGAGATATTGAGAAAAAGTAAAAAAGATAATTATTTTAATACCACTTACCGACATCTGTCTCGCTTACTTTGGACGATAGATCGATGAGTGTACTTCCGATTTGAAGTCCTCTCAGACAACCTACGTATCCTTCGAGTTTAGGAGGGTAATCGGAGACTTTCAACAATGTCTCAGGATCGTATCCACCCAAATTTAATTGAAAATATTCTGTTGGCGGAGCGGGCGGTCGCTGCGGAGCCAATACCTCTAAAACATATAATATATCTCTATCAATTAACTATATAATTTAAAAATTTAACAATAAAGAAATTGTCATAAAAAATCACATTAAACTTACCCATGTCAGGATTGATCCAAGGTTTATTGGAATATTCCTGCAACAATTTTACTCCGTATGGTATAGTTTTATTTTTATCGTTTACGTGCATAGTAGTGAAATTTTTTCTTCTCACAATCGCTATCTGAACAGATTTACTAGTATTTAAATTGGTGTAATCGACAGTGATATTGTATATTTTATTTCCGTGATTGAAAAGAAATATCACTTGAGTATCGTTGTCGATGTAAAGATGAGCAAAATTGTTCAGTTGATCGTTAGCGTAAAAAATCAGCGCTCGATTTTCGTAAGTTCGCAAATTAACCAAAACTTTTTCTTTAAACATGCCCGCCAGTACAAATTTTTCCTCACTAGTGTCGTTCGTCAAATAATTTCTTCGCAAGAAAGAACTCGGTTGAGTAAATGTAATGGCATTGGTATTTATATCTGCAAAAAAATATTTACAAATAAACAGTGTCCAAAATTGTAAATTCGATTTATAGTTTATTTGTTTGGAGTTGGCAGTTATCAAATCGTAAAATGTTGTAAACAAGACACTAAATCAATAGCGCACGTACTTATTTATATCGCTATTAAGAACTATCTTTTAATCATCATGGAGAGATATTCAACAGGAGTAAATGCTCCTCGAGGAAAAGGTCGTAGACTATAGTCTATAGAGTAATAAACCCTAATTAAGTATGCAAAACCTTTACAGGGAGCACCATGAAATTTTTGATAAATCTCTTAATTTAAATTACATTTCTTCCGTAAATCTAAAAACCAGGTAGATCGACTCCGTATTTGTTTCAGTTGTAGCAAAGTTTAGGGTATTCTTCATTGTTAAAGGATTAGCAGATAAGCAATAATGCAATGCAGTGGTGTGTATTTTGGGAAAAAAATACGTTTTAAATTATAATATAATAAAAAATGAAAAGAAATAATTATTGGAATACATTTATTACTTACATTTTATTCTATATCCGACTCAGAAGAGGAAGAATCGTTGTTGACATTAATAATAATAGGGTCGATTAAATCATCACAAATATTGTCAATTTTCCACATATTTGCCTCTACTTTGATAACATGCTCGATACAGTTTGTCCAATTTTCCTTACTAACATGACTTAAAGCACTCTCAAAAAATTTCACAACATCGTTATTTTAAAGGTAGTATTTTTTTCCAACTTCCCCTTTACCTGAGCCCATATTAATTCTATGGGATTAAGTTCACAATGATAAGGGGGAAGTCGAAGAACTGATATACCACGAGAAGAAGCCATTTCATCTACAATGTAGGTTTTGTATTTATTCTTGTTCATTTTTGCAATTCTGTAAAGTTCTTTCCTTAGTGGATCTTTTGGAAACTTAATATTTTTCGAAATAAGCCACTCCAAAAGCTCTGCTTTACGCTAACGAATTGTGGAAAATGCTTCTCGTAACTTGCGTTGTCCATAACAATAACAGCCCCTTTTGGAATCAGATCCAACATTTGAACAAATCATTCCTCGAAGACATCCCCATTCATATCTTTATGATAGTCCCCCGTGCGTTTTAAAATAAAAGTTAATAATCCACCATCAACAAAACCTTCAGAACTTCCAACATGGACAATGATAAGTCTTTTTCCTTTTCCAGATGGTGGCTGCAAACCTAACGACAAAACTTCCACGAATGCCTGCCTTCCACTTTTAATGTTTTCATCTTGCCAAGATTTGGAAACTGTATATTCAGTATTTATCCATGTTTCGTCTAAGTAGAAGATTTTCAAATTTTGTTTTCTGGCTTGTCGAATGCTTCTTAAATAGTCTCTTCTCCAAAAAACTATTTCCGGTTTATCTATCAAGAGAGATTTTCTATTATGTTTTTTATATCTGAAACCCACATATTTCAAAAGTTTGCATAATGTCATTCTGAAGAATTTTGTATAGTCCGTATCTTCTTGCACTGATGTCATAATTTTGTCAAGTGTTGGAATTTCCTTTCGTAAGTAAAATCCATGGACTTTACGCCTTAGTCTTTGTTTTAATGACTCATCGATCTCAATTGGTTTTCGGTCTGAAGGAGTTTTAGGGGGTTGAAGAGTTCCATTCTTGCTTTCTTTTAGTAATCTATAAATTGTTGATTTAGCAACACACAACATAGCAGCCGTTAATTCCACAATATCATCAACACTTGCACTTGGATCCTTGTTTTTCAATGATATAACATATAACAAATCAATATCAGAGTTTTTTCATTTTAAGATAATGGACCTGTTTAGATGGTCCTTGGCTTATCGACATTGTTTGATACTTGCACAATTGTAATATATTCGGGATTTATAACTAAGATTTTTATTTATACTCAGGTATTTAAAAATTAAAATCAAATTCAGATTGTAACTAACTTTATTTCTGTATATATGTTTTATATATCATAAACAAAACTATAAAAAGTAGACGACAATAGCCGCCATAGGCGTATCTACAGGTTTAACTATAAATACATTACACACTCCTACCCTTATAACAAATAAATTAATCAACAGTTTACAATACTTTACCAACGTTAATGGTCCCTAGATCTTAAATTATATCTATGCCCAACAGCGGCCGTATCATTGATAACCGTAGGAATGGGCTGTGAAATAACCTCGTTTGCCTGAACTTCAGTTACTTCGTTATTGCTATTTCCACAGTTAATATCAGCATTAGTAACAGCCAAAGACAAAGAATTTTGTTTAGGTAAATTTAAAGAGCGAATTTGATCTGAGTGACGCCGGTATTCCATACCATCCGCTGATTTAACTTTGAAAATAACAGAACCTTCTTGATCAATGATTTTTCCATCTATCCAGGAAGGTTTAGCAGGGTTTTTATAATTTTTTATTAAAACTTGCTCTCCCACACTAAAACATCTATCTACCCCGCCATACAAACTTATTTGTTTCTCATGTTTATCTTCTAACTTTTACTTTTATCAGGTCTTAGTAAATCTAACCTACATTTTAAATTTCTGTTAAACATTTTTCTAGCAGGGCTTTCTCCTGTAGTGCAGTGAGCAGTATTTCTATAGTCTAACAGGAATCTTTCCAGTGAAAAGTTAGAAGTTTTATTTTCCAAGATACATTTTTTTAACATGTTTTTAAACGTTTTAACAAAATTTTCTGCTTGACCATTACTAGAAGGGTGATATGGTGTACAAAATATGTGTCTTATGCCATTAGATTTTAAAAAATTGTTAAAATCGATTGAAGAAAAATGGAGGTCCATTATCACTTACAATTTTAGAAGGTAAACCAAAACGAGCAAAAAGTGTTTGTAAAATTTTTGTCACAGCTACACTATTAGTGTTTTTTAATTCGAAAACTTCAGGCCATTTTGTGAAAGAGTCAATAACAACAAAATATTTTTTTTCACAAATTGGCCCCAAAAAATCCATATGAAGTCTTGACCACGGAATATTTTCAGAAGGCCAAGGTCTTAATGGAACTTTTGGCGGATTTTCTTTAATAGTATTACATATTTTACACTTTTTACAAACAGTTTCTATGTCTCTATCTATATTAGGCCACCACACGAAAGATCTTGCTATAGATTTACACTTTACAATACCCATATGAGTAAAATGAATTTCATTTAAAACATATTCTTGTAAAGATTTAGGAACTACCACTCTGTATCCCCATATAATACAACCTAGTTCTAAATGTAATTGTTCTCTTTTATAAAAAAAATCTTTATAAACATCATCCACTTTAAACGGCCAACCATTTAAGCAATATCCAAAAACTTTACTTAAAATTACGTCTTTCGTAGTTTCAGCTGCAATTTTACGATGGTCAATTGGTAAATTTTCTTCTATAAATAGAATATGAGAAAAATCTTCAGTTTTATTATTTTTGACATGAGGCAACGGTAAACGAGATAAAGCATCTGAAAAGTTTTTATTGGATTTAACATATATTTAATATTAAAATTGTAGGTTTTTAAAATTAAACTCCATCGTTGTAGTCGACTTGCTGCATACAATGGGATACCTTTTTTTTCACCAAATATACTTGTTAGTGATTGATGATCAGTATATAAAGTAAAGAATCTGGCATAAAGATAATCATGGAATTTTTTTACAGAAAAAATAATTGCTAAGGCTTCTTTATCTAATTGTGAATACTGTTTTTCAGAGTTAGATAGGGTGCGACTAGCAAATGCAATGGGACGGACGTCGCCATTAGGAAAAACATGAGAAATTACTCCTCCGATGCCATATGCACTTGCATCACAAGTCAAGATAAGTGGTAGTTTCTCATCAAAATGAACTAAAACCTTTTCAGATGCTAACTCTTTTTTAATTAATTCAAAACTAGTTTGTTGCCCTTTACCCCAAAACCACTTTTTATCTTTTTTTAAAAGCAAATATAAAGGATGTAATTTAGAACTAATATCTTTACAAAATTTGGCATAATAATTAACTAAACCCAAAAAAGATTTAAGTTCGGTGACATTTGTGGGAGGAGGAGCATTTACAATAGCCTTAATTTTTTCTGGTGATGTATGTAAGCCTTTATAATCAATAACAAAACCCAAAAATTCAATTTTGACTTGAAAAAAGAACATTTTTCTATTTTTACTCTAAGACCAACTTTTTGCAATTTTTCAAAAACTAGAAAAATATTTTGAGCATGTTTTTGTTCGTCCTCCCCTGATATTAAAATGTCATCCAAAAATACTACCACGCTATTCATACCCGCAAAAATTTGTTCGATAATTTTTTGAAAAATACTAGGAGCCGATGCCACTCCATATGGTAAACGGTTATACTGGAACAAACCTCTGTGGGTATTAATCGTGACACATTTTTTTGATGAATCCTCCAGTTCAATTTGCGCGTAAGCCTGGGACAAATCAATTTTACTAAAAAATTTTCCTTTATTTAACGCAACAAATAAATTTTCTATTTTTGGTAAAGGATACTGAGTTATATTCAACTTAGGATTTAAGGTTACACTAAAATCTCCACAAATTCTGATATCTCCTGACTTTTTAAATATAGGTACTATAGGTGTTCCCCATTCCGAAAACTCTACAGGTGTTAAAATGTTATTTTGAACTAATTTATCCAGTTCCCTCTCTACTTTATCTCTTAAAGCAAAAGGTAAATTTCTAGCTCTACAAAATACTGGTATAGCATTTTCTTTTAAATGTAATTTAGCTTTACCCCCAGTAAATTTGCCCAAATCGTTCTTTAAAACATCAGGAAATCTTTTTTTGAGTATTTCTATAAATTTATTTGTTTCAAATTTATTGATTTTATTTAAATTTAATAGATTGTCGATTGAAATATTTAACTCGCGAAGCCAAGATCTTCCAACTATAGGAGGACCACCATTTTTAATAATGTATAATTTTAGTTTATGAGAATTATTTAAATGCACTACCTGAACTTCAATAAATCCTAAGGTACTTATAACATTTCCTACATAGGATTTTAAATTTAAGTTACAACAATTTATATTTACATTTTTAAAATGATTTTTGTATACATTTTCAGAAATTGCGGAAATTGGACTTCCAGTGTCAACTTCCATATTTAATTTTGTATTATTAATATTTAAGTCAATATTTAAAGACTTTGATTTATCTCTTATATTAAAAAAATTTAAGGTGTTTGAGTTTGTATTTAACTGATTTATATAATTTAAAGATGACATACTTAAAAAATCTAATTGATCATCTGAATCATCTGAATTGTCTTCACTCATAAATTTATGTACATTTGAAACATTTTTTTTTACAATAAAATTTTTATTACTACAAATCCTACTCACGTGACCCTTATTCCCGCACTTATGACATGTCGCGTTACGAAAATAGCACTGATCACTACTATGATTCGATTTGCCACAATGACGGCAAAAACTAGTACCTGCGCTATGATTATCTTGTCTCAATGATTGGTGCGACTTTCTATTTTTCGGTAGAACTTTTGCAAGCCGATTTATTGAAGCTGCTGGATTATCTATGAGCGTAGAATTTCTCTCTGCCGCTTCAATATTCAAAGCCAATTCCAGAGCTGTATTATACGTTAACTTTTTTTCTGTGAAGAGACGTTGGCGAATAGCATCACTACGTAACCCAAATACCAACTGATCGCGTAAATTTTCTTCTAAACCCGCACGGAAATTGCAAGATTTTGATAATTTCTTTAAATTTGCAACATATTCCGCTATGGATTCACCTGGTTCTTGTCGTCTTTGACGGAATTTGTACCTCTCCGCCATTTCTGAAGGATCCGGTTGTAAGTGGTTTTTCAGTAATTTTACCAAATCTTCATATTTCATCGTTTCGGGTTTCGTGGGGCTACACAAATCAGTTATCAATTCCAAGGTATCATCTCCGACAGCAGTTAATAGGATAGCGGTTTTAATTTCATCTTTTATGCCATTTGCAATAAAATATTGCTCAACACGTGCAATGTAAGTTGTCCACTTCTTTTCTCCAATTTGAAAATATTCTAATTTACCAATAGACATCCTCGTCGCCAGTGTAATATATTCGGGATTTATAACTAAGATTTTTATTTATACTCAGGTATTTAAAAATTAAAATCAAATTCAGATTGTAACTAACTTTATTTCTGTATATATGTTTTATATATCATAAACAAAACTATAAAAAGTAGACGACAATAGCCGCCATAGGCGTATCTACAGGTTTAACTATAAATACATTACAATTAACATTCAACAAATGTTTTAAATATATTCCAACTGTTTACAATATTATGAAAACCATACAACTTTACTCAAAGAACTAATACTAAGTACTGATTTAATGTACCTACTTTCTTTTAAAATAATATTCCCGATAATGTTTCTAAGAAAACTGGGTTGTTTGGAAAATCCCTCTCAATAATGGAATAATCTGTAAATAGGTGTAATCGTATTAAGCCGGTTACAGTAGGTCACTTGCCATTTAAAATTTCTGAGAAAAATTCCCCAAACACTACATATAGGAGTAATACAAATAAAAAATATTCATTTTGCTTCTTTGAATTTAATAAAAATTGTAACGATATCTTGCTATCTTGACTTTAATTAATTTTTAAAAAATATATTTCATTGTAATTTATTTGTGACAATATTCAAAGTTTGAATTAATCTTCTAACAAAAAGAATAAAAATAATTATTGTTACAGATTGGTTTGTTTTTATTATGAATAAACTGTATTGCCTTTCTTTATCAAACTTACTAAAATTTATGTACCTCTATTACTTTTTTTTTATTAAAATTAGTACATCCCGTTACCTCTGACCTAAATCGTATATTCTTTAGCATAGCTGCAACTCATTCGTTCAATACAAAATGTACCCTCTTAAAATATATTTTGGCACGTCTATGAAAACTACTTAAATGAATGATTTATTACTCCTTGTCCTTTCTATCGTCAGAAGCCAACAATTAAAGGAGTAAGTGGGTTTTACATTAATTTATATTTAATTCTTACTTTTAAATATATAGCATATTTTTACTTTACGTTTAATTTTTATTTTAAATTGAATTATGCTTTAAAACAGTCATGGGATTCAGCTACATGTTGTGACAATATTATCTAGGGTTTCTATTGTGTTAGGAGCACATGAAATAGAAGAAGGGGATCTACCTGGTTTGAAGCCCGACGATGTCCTAATCTTCCTCAGGAAAATAGGACTCGAAGAGCTGCTATAAATCTGAGAAAACATCAGAACATGGCAAGTAAGGGGGGAACACAATAGATTCTATAGGTCGCAGTGTACTTATCACCCCTAATTTATACATAAATTGTGTTTGGGTTAGTTAATCCCTAATTATAGTGTGGACTATTTGAAAAATAACAACTATGACTATGTTTCAATAGAAATGTATACTACTTTTAGTTATTTTTCATGAACCACCTTTGCTTGGGCTTTGAAGGAATTGCATTTATAATGAATTCATTGTGCTGTCAACTCCAAACAAATATAGTATAATAAATAAACACATTGAGAACTTGCAAAAGTTCTCAAAATCAGAGAAGAGTAATTCAAGGGTCACTTACTATCATTGAATAGCTAATAGACCTTAATAGACGTTAACATGTGAAATTCTCAGAAGTTACAAAAATAAGAGGAAGTTGACATTTATACTCACTAGTTTCGCAAAATTCTCCACTGTACGCCCATGGATTGGGACATATACATTGAAAATTACTCCAAAGTTCCTTACACTGTGCGCCATTTTGACAGGGATTTGGATCACAAGACGGTTTACAATCTTTTATAATTTCGCTGAGATGGACACTCATATAACTGTAAATGTCTAAAATTTCGTCGTTCACTACCAACCCCCGGAAGCAACCTATCAATCCTTGATGTACGGAAGATTTGTGGTCAAGAAGATCGCTAGATAAAAAAAAATAATTGTGATTTTTATCAATAAAATAAAGTTGTCTTACCTGATAGCGCCTCCGATGAACATTGATCCTTCGAACGGACCGAATTCCTCTTCGGGTTTTAAGTTCACCATTTGAAAATCTTCATTTATCATGAATCTGACATGGTATTTGTTATAGTCGATCCAAACTTTGTGCCATTCTCCACCGTTAAGTTTTCTACCCGAAATTATCACCAGTTCTTTGGAGACGCCAGTGTTTAATGTAAAATTAAAAGTAAGCTGAAAATCTGAGAAAAAAGAATATATCTGGTCTTCAATCGTATAGGATTCCGCAACTTACCGCTTGTTAACGCCACCATAAAACTGGGATAATTCGGTCTGATTGGCGGTTGGTAAAGAAGAATGGCTTTTTTACCGGTTGTCCTAAAAGAAAATGCCAAATCTCCCTTTATCCAACCAGGTACTTCAATGTACGATTGACTGGTAGTAAAAGTTACAACGAATCGTTGGGTATCTAAAAAATTAAAGGATCTACGGTTACAAGTAAATATCAAAGATTTTCTCGAGTATATTTCATATTATTAAGATACGAAATAATCTCCGGGTGTATCACGGATAAAACCTCTTAAAATGTGTTCCTTCAATTTATGTTTACCTTGTTCTATATTTTCTAATTCTAACCCAAAAATGTCTTGAAAATAATAGGGTCATCATCATTATTGCGAGTTGAATACAGCTTATGGCCGTTTCTCGCATCCTACGCACAACAGGTTTTTCTATTCATCCAATCCCCATCATATAGGTTTCAGGCTACCATAGCTTCCTGAATTTCTCCCCTCCATGATCGTCGAGGCTATAGTTTTGCTATTTTTTTACTTAAAAATATGAAAAATAGGGCTTTTTAGACGCTGAATCGACTTGTGCAATCAAATGTTTAATGTGATTTGTAGAACACTGTTAAATCTAAATAAAAAGTTATCCGACGGGAAGTGATATAGTAGCACCCAAAAGTAGTTACTTTCTAATAAAAATACCGAATTTTAAAGTTTTGACGTTTTTTTTTTCGTAAAATATAAAATTTATAAGATTTTAAGAAAGGCTTTTCCATTTTTTGGGGGAAATACACAAAAAACACCGTTTTCCATAATTTTACGGAATTCAAAAGCCAAAAGTGTTTTTAAATCATGTAAGTCATCCATTCTCTAATGTGGGTAGAATCCAAAAAAAAAGTGTTTTTGTCAAAAAAATTGGCAAGGCTATAGTCTTGGATTTTTGTCGAAATTCAACAAAAATTTGATTATGCCAAAAAAGGTTTAGAACCACTATTTCGATAATGTAGAACACGAAAATCACAAGTAAATGCAATATTAGAGCTAATTTCAATAAAAATTCAGATTTTTTGAATGTGAGTGTATACTTCCCATTCGCACTTCGATTTAAGACTGTTCCATACATCCTATCGAGAAACTGATTGCGCCAGTCGATTCAGCGTCTTAAAAAACACCGTTTTCCATAATTTCACGCAATTTAAAAGCCTAAAGTGTTTTTGTCAAAAAAATGAGCAAGGCTATAGTCTTGGATTTTTGTCGAAATTCAACAAAAATTTGATTATGCCAAAAAAGGTTTAGAACCACTATTTCGATAACGTAGAACACGAAAATCGCAAGTAAAATGCAATATTAGAGCTAATTTCAATAAAAATTCAGATTTTTTGAATGTGAGTGTATACTTCCCATTCGCACTTCGATTTAAGACTGTTCCATACATCCTATCGAGAAACTGATTGCGCCAGTCGATTCAGCGTCTTAAAAAACACCGTTTTCCATAATTTCACGCAATTCAAAAGCCTAAAGTGTTTTTGTCAAAAAAATGAGCAAGGCTATAGTCTTGGATTTTTGTCGAAATTCAACAAAAATTTGATTATGCCAAAAAAGGTTTAGAACCACTATTTCGATAACGTAGAACACAAAAATCGCAAGTAAAATGCAATATTAGAGCTAATTTCAATAAAAATTTAGATTTTTTGAATGTGAGTGTATACTTCCCATTCGCACTTTGATTTAAGACTGTTCCATACATCCTATCGAGAAACTGATTGCGCCAGTCGATTTAGCGTCTTAAAAAACACCGTTTTCCATAATTTCACGCAATTCAAAAGCCTAAAGTGTTTTTGTCAAAAAAATGAGCAAGGCTATAGTCTTGGATTTTTGTCGAAATTCAACAAAAATTTGATTATGCCAAAAAAGGTTTAGAACCACTATTTTGATAACGTAGAACACAAAAATCGCAAGTAAAATGCAATATTAGAGCTAATTTCAATAAAAATTCAGATTTTTTGAATGTGAGTGTATACTTCCCATTCGCACTTCGATTTAAGACTGTTCCATACATCCTATCGAGAAACTGATTGCGCCAGTCGATTCAGCGTCTTAAAAAACACCGTTTTCCATAATTTCACGCAATTCAAAAGCCTAAAGTGTTTTTGTCAAAAAAATGAGCAAGGCTATAGTCTTGGATTTTTGTCGAAATTCAACAAAAATTTGATTATGCCAAAAAAGGTTTAGAACCACTATTTCGATAACGTAGAACACGAAAATCGCAAGTAAAATGCAATATTAGAGCTAATTTCAATAAAAATTTAGATTTTTTGAATGTGAGTGTATACTTCCCATTCGCACTTTGATTTAAGACTGTTCCATACATCCTATCGAGAAACTGATTGCGCCAGTCGATTCAGCGTCTTAAAAAACACCGTTTTCCATAATTTCACGCAATTCAAAAGCCTAAAGTGTTTTTGTCAAAAAAATGAGCAAGGCTATAGTCTTGGATTTTTGTCGAAATTCAACAAAAATTTGATTATGCCAAAAAAGGTTTAGAACCACTATTTTAATAACGTAGAACACGAAAATCGCAAGTAAAATGCAATATTAGAGCTAATTTCAATAAAAATTTAGATTTTTTGAATGTGAGTGTATACTTCCCATTCGCACTTTGATTTAAGACTGTTCCATACATCCTATCGAGAAACTGATTGCGCCAGTCGATTTAGCGTTTTAAAAACACCGTTTTCCATAATTTCACGCAATTCAAAAGCCTAAAGTGTTTTTGTCAAAAAAATGAGCAAGGCTATAGTCTTGGATTTTTGTCGAAATTCAACAAAAATTTGATTATGCCAAAAAAGGTTTAGAACCACTATTTCGATAACGTAGAACACAAAAATCGCAAGTAAAATGCAATATTAGAGCTAATTTCAATAAAAATTCAGATTTTTTGAATGTGAGTGTATACTTCCCATTCGCACTTTGATTTAAGACTGTTCCATACATCCTATCGAGAAACCGTTTTCCATAATTTCACGCAATTCAAAAGCCTAAAGTGTTTTTGTCAAAAAAATGAGCAAGGCTATAGTCTTGGATTTTTGTCGAAATTCAACAAAAATTTGATTATGCCAAAAAAGGTTTAGAACCACTATTTTGATAACGTAGAACACAAAAATCGCAAGTAAAATGCAATATTAGAGCTAATTTCAATAAAAATTTAGATTTTTTGAATGTGAGTG
The DNA here is from genome assembly GCA_035357415.1 of Ophraella communa. Classification (NCBI taxonomy): domain Eukaryota; kingdom Metazoa; phylum Arthropoda; class Insecta; order Coleoptera; family Chrysomelidae; genus Ophraella; species Ophraella communa. The sequence goes on from CM068984.1 coordinate 6,869,757, forward strand.
TATACTTCCCATTCGCACTTTGATTTAAGACTGTTCCATACATCCTATCGAGAAACTGATTGCGCCAGTCGATTTAGCGTCTTAAAAAACACCGTTTTCCATAATTTCACGCAATTCAAAAGCCTAAAGTGTTTTTGTCAAAAAAATGAGCAAGGCTATAGTCTTGGATTTTTGTCGAAATTCAACAAAAATTTGATTATGCCAAAAAAGGTTTAGAACCACTATTTCGATAACGTAGAACACGAAAATCGCAAGTAAAATGCAATATTAGAGCTAATTTCAATAAAAATTCAGATTTATTGAATGTGAGTGTATACTTCCCATTCGCACTTTGATTTAAGACTGTTCCATACATCCTATCGAGAAACTGATTGCGCCAGTCGATTCAGCGTCTTAAAAAACACCGTTTTCCATAATTTCACGCAATTCAAAAGCCTAAAGTGTTTTTGTCAAAAAAATGAGCAAGGCTATAGTCTTGGATTTTTGTCGAAATTCAACAAAAATTTGATTATGCCAAAAAGGTTTAGAACCACTATTTCGATAACGTAGAACACGAAAATCGCAAGTAAAATGCAATATTAGAGCTAATTTCAATAAAAATTCAGATTTTTTGAATGTGAGTGTATACTTCCCATTCGCACTTCGATTTAAGACTGTTCCATACATCCTATCGAGAAACTGTCGATTTAGCGTCTTAAAAAACATCGTTTTCCATAATTTCACGCAATTCAAAAGCCTAAAGTGTTTTTGTCAAAAAAATGAGCAAGGCTATAGTCTTGGATTTTTGTCGAAATTCAACAAAAATTTGATTTAAGACACTTTGATTTAAGACTGTTCCATACATCCTATCGAGAAACTGATTGCGCCAGTCGATTCAGCGTCTTAAAAAACACCGTTTTCCATAATTTCACGCAATTCAAAAGCCTAAAGTGTTTTTGTCAAAAAAATGAGCAAGGCTATAGTCTTGGATTTTTGTCGAAATTCAACAAAAATTTGATTATGCCAAAAAAGGTTTAGAACCACTATTTTGATAACGTAGAACACGAAAATCGCAAGTAAAATGCAATATTAGAGCTAATTTCAATAAAAATTCAGATTTTTTGAATGTGAGTGTATACTTCCCATTCGCACTTTGATTTAAGACTGTTCCATACATCCTATCGAGAAACTGATTGCGCCAGTCGATTCAGCGTCTTAAAAAACACCGTTTTCCATAATTTCACGCAATTCAAAAGCCTAAAGTGTTTTTGTCAAAAAAATGAGCAAGGCTATAGTCTTGGATTTTTGTCGAAATTCAACAAAAATTTGATTATGCCAAAAAAGGTTTAGAACCACTATTTCGATAACGTAAAACACGAAAATCGCAAGTAAAATGCAATATTAGAGCTAATTTCAATAAAAATTTAGATTTTTTGAATGTGAGTGTATACTTCCCATTCGCACTTTGATTTAAGACTGTTCCATACATCCTATCGAGAAACTGATTGCGCCAGTCGATTCAGCGTCTTAAAAACACCGTTTTCCATAATTTCACGCAATTCAAAAGCCTAAAGTGTTTTTGTCAAAAAAATGAGCAAGGCTATAGTCTTGGATTTTTGTCGAAATTCAACAAAAATTTGATTATGCCAAAAAAGGTTTAGAACCACTATTTCGATAACGTAAAACACGAAAATCGCAAGTAAAATGCAATATTAGAGCTAATTTCAATAAAAATTTAGATTTTTAAATGTGAGTGTATACTTCCCATTCGCACTTTGATTTAAGACTGTTCCATACATCCTATCGAGAAACTGATTGCGCCAGTCGATTCAGCGTCTTAAAAAACACCGTTTTCCATAATTTCACGCAATTCAAAAGCCTAAAGTGTTTTTGTCAAAAAATGAGCAAGGCTATAGTCTTGGATTTTTGTCGAAATTCAACAAAAATTTGATTATGCCAAAAAAGGTTTAGAACCACTATTTCGATAACGTAGAACACGAAAATCGCAAGTAAAATGCAATATTAGAGCTAATTTCAATAAAAATTCAGATTTTTTGAATGTGAGTGTATACTTCCCATTCGCACTTTGATTTAAGACTGTTCCATACATCCTATCGAGAAACTGATTGCGCCAGTCGATTCAGCGTCTTAAAAAACACCGTTTTCCATAATTTCACGCAATTCAAAAGCCTAAAGTGTTTTTGTCAAAAAAATGAGCAAGGCTATAGTCTTGGATTTTTGTCGAAATTCAACAAAAATTTGATTATGCCAAAAAAGGTTTAGAACCACTATTTCGATAACGTAAAACACGAAAATCGCAAGTAAAATGCAATATTAGAGCTAATTTCAATAAAAATTTAGATTTTTTGAATGTGAGTGTATACTTCCCATTCGCACTTTGATTTAAGACTGTTCCATACATCCTATCGAGAAACTGATTGCGCCAGTCGATTCAGCGTCTTAAAAAACACCGTTTTCCATAATTTCACGCAATTCAAAAGCCTAAAGTGTTTTTGTCAAAAAAATGAGCAAGGCTATAGTCTTGGATTTTTGTCGAAATTCAACAAAAATTTGATTATGCCAAAAAGGTTTAGAACCACTATTTCGATAACGTAGAACACGAAAATCGCAAGTAAAATGCAATATTAGAGCTAATTTCAATAAAAATTTAGATTTTTTGAATGTGAGTGTATACTTCCCATTCGCACTTTGATTTAAGACTGTTCCATACATCCTATCGAGAAACTGATTGCGCCAGTCGATTCAGCGTCTTAAAAAACACCGTTTTTTTTAATTTCACGCAATTTAAAAGCCTAAAGTGTTTTTGTCAAAAAATGAGCAAGGCTAAAGTCTTGGATTTTTGTCGAAATTCAACAAAAATTTGATTATGCCAAAAAAGGTTTAGAACCACTATTTCGATAACGTAAAACACGAAAATCGCAAGTAAAATGCAATATTAGAGCTAATTTCAATAAAAATTTAGATTTTTTGAATGTGAGTGTATACTTCCCATTCGCACTTTGATTTAAGACTGTTCCATACATCCTATCGAGAAACTGATTGCGCCAGTCGATTCAGCGTCTTAAAAAACACCGTTTTCCATAATTTCACGCAATTCAAAAGCCTAAAGTGTTTTTGTCAAAAAAATGAGCAAGGCTATAGTCTTGGATTTTTGTCGAAATTCAACAAAAATTTGATTATGCCAAAAAAGGTTTAGAACCACTATTTCGATAACGTAAAACACGAAAATCGCAAGTAAAATGCAATATTAGAGCTAATTTCAATAAAAATTTAGATTTTTTGAATGTGAGTGTATACTTCCCATTCGCACTTTGATTTAAGACTGTTCCATACATCCTATCGAGAAACTGATTGCGCCAGTCGATTCAGCGTCTTAAAAAACACCGTTTTCCATAATTTCACGCAATTCAAAAGCCTAAAGTGTTTTTGTCAAAAAATGAGCAAGGCTATAGTCTTGGATTTTTGTCGAAATTCAACAAAAATTTGATTATGCCAAAAAAGGTTTAGAACCACTATTTTGATAACGTAGAACACAAAAATCGCAAGTAAAATGCAATATTAGAGCTAATTTCAATAAAAATTTAGATTTTTTGAATGTGAGTGTATACTTCCCATTCGCACTTTGATTTAAGACTGTTCCATACATCCTATCGAGAAACTGATTGCGCCAGTCGATTCAGCGTCTTAAAAAACACCGTTTTCCATAATTTCACGCAATTCAAAAGCCTAAAGTGTTTTTGTCAAAAAATTAGCAAGGCTATAGTCTTGGATTTTTGTCGAAATTCAACAAAAATTTGATTATGCCAAAAAAGGTTTAGAACCACTATTTCGATAACGTAAAACACGAAAATCGCAAGTAAAATGCAATATTAGAGCTAATTTCAATAAAAATTTAGATTTTTTGAATGTGAGTGTATACTTCCCATTCGCACTTTGATTTAAGACTGTTCCATACATCCTATCGAGAAACTGATTGCGCCAGTCGATTCAGCGTCTTAAAAAACACCGTTTTCCATAATTTCACGCAATTCAAAAGCCTAAAGTGTTTTTGTCAAAAAATGAGCAAGGCTATAGTCTTGGATTTTTGTCGAAATTCAACAAAAATTTGATTATGCCAAAAAAGGTTTAGAACCACTATTTTGATAACGTAGAACACGAAAATCGCAAGTAAAATGCAATATTAGAGCTAATTTCAATAAAAATTCAGATTTTTTGAATGTGAGTGTATACTTCCCATTCGCACTTTGATTTAAGACTGTTCCATACATCCTATCGAGAAACTGATTGCGCCAGTCGATTCAGCGTCTTAAAAAACACCGTTTTCCATAATTTCACGCAATTCAAAAGCCTAAAGTGTTTTTGTCAAAAAAATGAGCAAGGCTATAGTCTTGGATTTTTGTCGAAATTCAACAAAAATTTGATTATGCCAAAAAAGGTTTAGAACCACTATTTCGATAACGTAGAACACGAAAATCGCAAGTAAAATGCAATATTAGAGCTAATTTCAATAAAAATTTAGATTTTTTGAATGTGAGTGTATACTTCCCATTCGCACTTTGATTTAAGACTGTTCCATACATCCTATCGAGAAACTGATTGCGCCAGTCGATTCAGCGTCTTAAAAACACCGTTTTCCATAATTTCACGCAATTCAAAAGCCTAAAAAGTGTTTTTGTCAAAAAATGAGCAAGGCTATAGTCTTGGATTTTTGTCGAAATTCAACAAAAATTTGATTATGCCAAAAAAGGTTTAGAACCACTATTTCGATAACGTAAAACACGAAAATCGCAAGTAAAATGCAATATTAGAGCTAATTTCAATAAAAATTTAGATTTTTTGAATGTGAGTGTATACTTCCCATTCGCACTTTGATTTAAGACTGTTCCATACATCCTATCGAGAAACTGATTGCGCCAGTCGATTCAGCGTCTTAAAAAACACCGTTTTCCATAATTTCACGCAATTCAAAAGCAAAAAGTGTTTTTGTCAAAAAATTAGCAAGGCTATAGTCTTGGATTTTTGTCGAAATTCAACAAAAATTTGATTATGCCAAAAAAGGTTTAGAACCACTATTTCGATAACGTAAAACACGAAAATCGCAAGTAAAATGCAATATTAGAGCTAATTTCAATAAAAATTTAGATTTTTTGAATGTGAGTGTATACTTCCCATTCGCACTTTGATTTAAGACTGTTCCATACATCCTATCGAGAAACTGATTGCGCCAGTCGATTCAGCGTCTTAAAAAACACCGTTTTCCATAATTTCACGCAATTCAAAAGCCTAAAGTGTTTTTGTCAAAAAAATGAGCAAGGCTATAGTCTTGGATTTTTGTCGAAATTCAACAAAAATTTGATTATGCCAAAAAAGGTTTAGAACCACTATTTCGATAACGTAAAACACGAAAATCGCAAGTAAAATGCAATATTAGAGCTAATTTCAATAAAAATTTAGATTTTTTGAATGTGAGTGTATACTTCCCATTCGCACTTTGATTTAAGACTGTTCCATACATCCTATCGAGAAACTGATTGCGCCAGTCGATTCAGCGTCTTAAAAAACACCGTTTTCCATAATTTCACGCAATTCAAAAGCCTAAAGTGTTTTTGTCAAAAAAATGAGCAAGGCTATAGTCTTGGATTTTTGTCGAAATTCAACAAAAATTTGATTATGCCAAAAAAGGTTTAGAACCACTATTTCGATAACGTAGAACACGAAAATCGCAAGTAAAATGCAATATTAGAGCTAATTTCAATAAAAATTCAGATTTTTTGAATGTGAGTGTATACTTCCCATTCGCACTTTGATTTAAGACTGTTCCATACATCCTATCGAGAAACTGATTGCGCCAGTCGATTCAGCGTCTTAAAAACACCGTTTTCCATAATTTCACGCAATTCAAAAGCCTAAAGTGTTTTTGTCAAAAAAATGAGCAAGGCTATAGTCTTGGATTTTTGTCGAAATTCAACAAAAATTTGATTATGCCAAAAAAGGTTTAGAACCACTATTTCGATAACGTAGAACACGAAAATCGCAAGTAAAATGCAATATTAGAGCTAATTTCAATAAAAATTTAGATTTTTTGAATGTGAGTGTATACTTCCCATTCGCACTTTGATTTAAGACTGTTCCATACATCCTATCGAGAAACTGATTGCGCCAGTCGATTCAGCGTCTTAAAAAACACCGTTTTCCATAATTTCACGCAATTCAAAAGCCTAAAGTGTTTTTGTCAAAAAATGAGCAAGGCTATAGTCTTGGATTTTTGTCGAAATTCAACAAAAATTTGATTATGCCAAAAAAGGTTTAGAACCACTATTTCGATAACGTAGAACACGAAAATCGCAAGTAAAATGCAATATTAGAGCTAATTTCAATAAAAATTTAGATTTTTTGAATGTGAGTGTATACTTCCCATTCGCACTTTGATTTAAGACTGTTCCATACATCCTATCGAGAAACTGATTGCGCCAGTCGATTCAGCGTCTTAAAAAACACCGTTTTCCATAATTTCACGCAATTCAAAAGCCTAAAGTGTTTTTGTCAAAAAAATGAGCAAGGCTATAGTCTTGGATTTTTGTCGAAATTCAACAAAAATTTGATTATGCCAAAAAAGGTTTAGAACCACTATTTCGATAACGTAGAACACGAAAATCGCAAGTAAAATGCAATATTAGAGCTAATTTCAATAAAAATTCAGATTTTTTGAATGTGAGTGTATACTTCCCATTCGCACTTTGATTTAAGACTGTTCCATACATCCTATCGAGAAACTGTCGATTTAGCGTCTTAAAAAACACCGTTTTCCATAATTTCACGCAATTTGAAAGCCTAAAGTGTTTTTGTCAAAAAAATGAGCAAGGCTATAGTCTTGGATTTTTGTCGAAATTCAACAAAAATTTGATTTAAGACACTTTGATTTAAGACTGTTCCATACATCCTATCGAGAAACTGATTGCGCCAGTCGATTCAGCGTCTTAAAAAACACCGTTTTCCATAATTTCACGCAATTCAAAAGCCTAAAGTGTTTTTGTCAAAAAAATGAGCAAGGCTATAGTCTTGGATTTTTGTCGAAATTCAACAAAAATTTGATTATGCCAAAAAAGGTTTAGAACCACTATTTCGATAACGTAGAACACGAAAATCGCAAGTAAAATGCAATATTAGAGCTAATTTCAATAAAAATTCAGATTTTTTGAATGTGAGTGTATACTTCCCATTCGCACTTTGATTTAAGACTGTTCCATACATCCTATCGAGAAACTGATTGCGCCAGTCGATTCAGCGTCTTAAAAAACACCGTTTTCCATAATTTCACGCAATTCAAAAGCCTAAAGTGTTTTTGTCAAAAAAATGAGCAAGGCTATAGTCTTGGATTTTTGTCGAAATTCAACAAAAATTTGATTATGCCAAAAAAGGTTTAGAACCACTATTTCGATAACGTAGAACACGAAAATCGCAAGTAAAATGCAATATTAGAGCTAATTTCAATAAAAATTCAGATTTTTTGAATGTGAGTGTATACTTCCCATTCGCACTTTGATTTAAGACTGTTCCATACATCCTATCGAGAAACTGATTGCGCCAGTCGATTTAGCGTCTTAAAAAACACCGTTTTCCATAATTTCACGCAATTCAAAAGCCTAAAGTGTTTTTGTCAAAAAAATGAGCAAGGCTATAGTCTTGGATTTTTGTCGAAATTCAACAAAAATTTGATTATGCCAAAAAAGGTTTAGAACCACTATTTCGATAACGTAGAACACGAAAATCGCAAGTAAAATGCAATATTAGAGCTAATTTCAATAAAAATTCAGATTTTTTGAATGTGAGTGTATACTTCCCATTCGCACTTTGATTTAAGACTGTTCCATACATCCTATCGAGAAACTGATTGCGCCAGTCGATTCAGCGTCTTAAAAAACACCGTTTTCCATAATTTCACGCAATTCAAAAGCCTAAAGTGTTTTTTTAAAAAAATGAGCAAGGCTATAGTCTTGGATTTTTGTCGAAATTCAACAAAAATTTGATTATGCCAAAAAAGGTTTAGAACCACTATTTCGATAACGTAGAACACGAAAATCGCAAGTAAAATGCAATATTAGAGCTAATTTCAATAAAAATTCAGATTTTTTGAATGTGAGTGTATACTTCCCATTCGCACTTTGATTTAAGACTGTTCCATACATCCTATCGAGAAACTGATTGCGCCAGTCGATTCAGCGTCTTAAAAAACACCGTTTTCCATAATTTCACGCAATTCAAAAGCCTAAAGTGTTTTTGTCAAAAAAATGAGCAAGGCTATAGTCTTGGATTTTTGTCGAAATTCAACAAAAATTTGATTATGCCAAAAAAGGTTTAGAACCACTATTTCGATAACGTAGAACACGAAAATCGCAAGTAAAATGCAATATTAGAGCTAATTTCAATAAAAATTCAGATTTTTTGAATGTGAGTGTATACTTCCCATTCGCACTTTGATTTAAGACTGTTCCATACATCCTATCGAGAAACTGATTGCGCCAGTCGATTTAGCGTCTTAAAAAACACCGTTTTCCATAATTTCACGCAATTCAAAAGCCTAAAGTGTTTTTGTCAAAAAATGAGCAAGGCTATAGTCTTGGATTTTTGTCGAAATTCAACAAAAATTTGATTATGCCAAAAAAGGTTTAGAACCACTATTTCGATAACGTAGAACACGAAAATCGCAAGTAAAATGCAATATTAGAGCTAATTTCAATAAAAATTCAGATTTTTTGAATGTGAGTGTATACTTCCCATTCGCACTTTGATTTAAGACTGTTCCATACATCCTATCGAGAAACTGATTGCGCCAGTCGATTCAGCGTCTTAAAAAACACCGTTTTCCATAATTTCACGCAATTCAAAAGCCTAAAGTGTTTTTGTCAAAAAAATGAGCAAGGCTATAGTCTTGGATTTTTGTCGAAATTCAACAAAAATTTGATTATGCCAAAAAAGGTTTAGAACCACTATTTCGATAACGTAGAACACGAAAATCGCAAGTAAAATGCAATATTAGAGCTAATTTCAATAAAAATTCAGATTTTTTGAATGTGAGTGTATACTTCCCATTCGCACTTTGATTTAAGACTGTTCCATACATCCTATCGAGAAACTGATTGCGCCAGTCGATTCAGCGTCTTAAAAAACACCGTTTTCCATAATTTCACGCAATTCAAAAGCCTAAAGTGTTTTTGTCAAAAAAATGAGCAAGGCTATAGTCTTGGATTTTTGTCGAAATTCAACAAAAATTTGATTATGCCAAAAAAGGTTTAGAACCACTATTTCGATAACGTAGAACACGAAAATCGCAAGTAAAATGCAATATTAGAGCTAATTTCAATAAAAATTCAGATTTTTTGAATGTGAGTGTATACTTCCCATTCGCACTTTGATTTAAGACTGTTCCATACATCCTATCGAGAAACTGATTGCGCCAGTCGATTCAGCGTCTTAAAAAACACCGTTTTCCATAATTTCACGCAATTCAAAAGCCTAAAGTGTTTTTGTCAAAAAAATGAGCAAGGCTATAGTCTTGGATTTTTGTCGAAATTCAACAAAAATTTGATTATGCCAAAAAAGGTTTAGAACCACTATTTCGATAACGTAGAACACGAAAATCGCAAGTAAAATGCAATATTAGAGCTAATTTCAATAAAAATTCAGATTTTTTGAATGTGAGTGTATACTTCCCATTCGCACTTTGATTTAAGACTGTTCCATACATCCTATCGAGAAACTGATTGCGCCAGTCGATTCAGCGTCTTAAAAAACACCGTTTTCCATAATTTCACGCAATTCAAAAGCCTAAAGTGTTTTTGTCAAAAAAATGAGCAAGGCTATAGTCTTGGATTTTTGTCGAAATTCAACAAAAATTTGATTATGCCAAAAAAGGTTTAGAACCACTATTTCGATAACGTAGAACACGAAAATCGCAAGTAAAATGCAATATTAGAGCTAATTTCAATAAAAATTCAGATTTTTTGAATGTGAGTGTATACTTCCCATTCGCACTTTGATTTAAGACTGTTCCATACATCCTATCGAGAAACTGATTGCGCCAGTCGATTTAGCGTCTTAAAAAACACCGTTTTCCATAATTTCACGCAATTCAAAAGCCTAAAGTGTTTTTGTCAAAAAATGAGCAAGGCTATAGTCTTGGATTTTTGTCGAAATTCAACAAAAATTTGATTATGCCAAAAAAGGTTTAGAACCACTATTTCGATAACGTAGAACACGAAAATCGCAAGTAAAATGCAATATTAGAGCTAATTTCAATAAAAATTCAGATTTTTTGAATGTGAGTGTATACTTCCCATTCGCACTTTGATTTAAGACTGTTCCATACATCCTATCGAGAAACTGATTGCGCCAGTCGATTCAGCGTCTTAAAAAACACCGTTTTCCATAATTTCACGCAATTCAAAAGCCTAAAGTGTTTTTGTCAAAAAAATGAGCAAGGCTATAGTCTTGGATTTTTGTCGAAATTCAACAAAAATTTGATTATGCCAAAAAAGGTTTAGAACCACTATTTCGATAACGTAGAACACGAAAATCGCAAGTAAAATGCAATATTAGAGCTAATTTCAATAAAAATTCAGATTTTTTGAATGTGAGTGTATACTTCCCATTCGCACTTTGATTTAAGACTGTTCCATACATCCTATCGAGAAACTGATTGCGCCAGTCGATTCAGCGTCTTAAAAAACACCGTTTTCCATAATTTCACGCAATTCAAAAGCCTAAAGTGTTTTTGTCAAAAAAATGAGCAAGGCTATAGTCTTGGATTTTTGTCGAAATTCAACAAAAATTTGATTATGCCAAAAAAGGTTTAGAACCACTATTTCGATAACGTAGAACACGAAAATCGCAAGTAAAATGCAATATTAGAGCTAATTTCAATAAAAATTCAGATTTTTTGAATGTGAGTGTATACTTCCCATTCGCACTTTGATTTAAGACTGTTCCATACATCCTATCGAGAAACTGATTGCGCCAGTCGATTCAGCGTCTTAAAAAACACCGTTTTCCATAATTTCACGCAATTCAAAAGCCTAAAGTGTTTTTGTCAAAAAATGAGCAAGGCTATAGTCTTGGATTTTTGTCGAAATTCAACAAAAATTTGATTATGCCAAAAAAGGTTTAGAACCACTATTTCGATAACGTAGAACACGAAAATCGCAAGTAAAATGCAATATTAGAGCTAATTTCAATAAAAATTCAGATTTTTTGAATGTGAGTGTATACTTCCCATTCGCACTTTGATTTAAGACTGTTCCATACATCCTATCGAGAAACTGATTGCGCCAGTCGATTCAGCGTCTTAAAAAACACCGTTTTCCATAATTTCACGCAATTCAAAAGCCTAAAGTGTTTTTGTCAAAAAAATGAGCAAGGCTATAGTCTTGGATTTTTGTCGAAATTCAACAAAAATTTGATTATGCCAAAAAAGGTTTAGAACCACTATTTCGATAACGTAGAACACGAAAATCGCAAGTAAAATGCAATATTAGAGCTAATTTCAATAAAAATTCAGATTTTTTGAATGTGAGTGTATACTTCCCATTCGCACTTTGATTTAAGACTGTTCCATACATCCTATCGAGAAACTGATTGCGCCAGTCGATTTAGCGTCTTAAAAAACACCGTTTTCCATAATTTCACGCAATTCAAAAGCCTAAAGTGTTTTTGTCAAAAAAATGAGCAAGGCTATAGTCTTGGATTTTTGTCGAAATTCAACAAAAATTTGATTATGCCAAAAAGGTTTAGAACCACTATTTCGATAACGTAGAACACGAAAATCGCAAGTAAAATGCAATATTAGAGCTAATTTCAATAAAAATTCAGATTTTTTGAATGTGAGTGTATACTTCCCATTCGCACTTTGATTTAAGACTGTTCCATACATCCTATCGAGAAACTGATTGCGCCAGTCGATTCAGCGTCTTAAAAAACACCGTTTTCCATAATTTCACGCAATTCAAAAGCCTAAAGTGTTTTTGTCAAAAAAATGAGCAAGGCTATAGTCTTGGATTTTTGTCGAAATTCAACAAAAATTTGATTATGCCAAAAAAGGTTTAGAACCACTATTTCGATAACGTAGAACACGAAAATCGCAAGTAAAATGCAATATTAGAGCTAATTTCAATAAAAATTCAGATTTTTTGAATGTGAGTGTATACTTCCCATTCGCACTTTGATTTAAGACTGTTCCATACATCCTATCGAGAAACTGATTGCGCCAGTCGATTTAGCGTCTTAAAAAACACCGTTTTCCATAATTTCACGCAATTCAAAAGCCTAAAGTGTTTTTGTCAAAAAATGAGCAAGGCTATAGTCTTGGATTTTTGTCGAAATTCAACAAAAATTTGATTATGCCAAAAAAGGTTTAGAACCACTATTTCGATAACGTAGAACACGAAAATCGCAAGTAAAATGCAATATTAGAGCTAATTTCAATAAAAATTCAGATTTTTTGAATGTGAGTGTATACTTCCCATTCGCACTTTGATTTAAGACTGTTCCATACATCCTATCGAGAAACTGATTGCGCCAGTCGATTCAGCGTCTTAAAAAACACCGTTTTCCATAATTTCACGCAATTCAAAAGCCTAAAGTGTTTTTGTCAAAAAAATGAGCAAGGCTATAGTCTTGGATTTTTGTCGAAATTCAACAAAAATTTGATTATGCCAAAAAGGTTTAGAACCACTATTTCGATAACGTAGAACACGAAAATCGCAAGTAAAATGCAATATTAGAGCTAATTTCAATAAAAATTCAGATTTTTTGAATGTGAGTGTATACTTCCCATTCGCACTTTGATTTAAGACTGTTCCATACATCCTATCGAGAAACTGATTGCGCCAGTCGATTTAGCGTCTTAAAAAACACCGTTTTCCATAATTTCACGCAATTCAAAAGCCTAAAGTGTTTTTGTCAAAAAAATGAGCAAGGCTATAGTCTTGGATTTTTGTCGAAATTCAACAAAAATTTGATTATGCCAAAAAAGGTTTAGAACCACTATTTCGATAACGTAAAACACGAAAATCGCAAGTAAAATGCAATATTAGAGCTAATTTCAATAAAAATTTAGATTTTTTGAATGTGAGTGTATACTTCCCATTCGCACTTTGATTTAAGACTGTTCCATACATCCTATCGAGAAACTGATTGCGCCAGCCGATTTAGCGTCTTAAAAAACACCGTTTTCCATAATTTCACGCAATTCAAAAGCCAAAAGTGTTTTTGTCAAAAAAATTAGCAGGGCTATAGTCTTGGATTTTTGTTGAAATTCAACAAAAATTTGATTATGCCAAAAAAGGTTTAGAACCACTATTTCGATAACGTAGAACACGAAAATCGCAAGTAAAATGCAATATTAGAGCTAATTTCAATAAAAATTCAGATTTTTTGAATGTGAGTGTATACTTCCCATTCGCACTTCGATTTAAGACTGTTCCATACATCCTATCGAGAAACTGATTGCGCCAGTCGATTCAGCATCTTAAAAAACACCGTTTTCCATAATTTCACGCAATTCAAGAGCCAAAAGTGTTTTTGTCAAAAAAATGAGCAAGGCTATAGTCTTGGATTTTTGTCGAAATTCAACAAAAATTTGATTATGCCAAAAAAGGTTTAGAACCACTATTTCGATAACGTAGAACACGAAAATCGCAAGTAAAATGCAATATTAGAGCTAATTTCAATAAAAATTCAGATTTTTTGAATGTGAGTGTATACTTCCCATTCGCACTTTGATTTAAGACTGTTCCATACATCCTATCGAGAAACTGATTGCGCCAGTCGATTCAGCGTCTTAAAAAACACCGTTTTCCATAATTTCACGCAATTCAAAAGCCTAAAGTGTTTTTGTCAAAAAAATGAGCAAGGCTATAGTCTTGGATTTTTGTCGAAATTCAACAAAAATTTGATTATGCCAAAAAAGGTTTAGAACCACTATTTCGATAACGTAGAACACGAAAATCGCAAGTAAAATGCAATATTAGAGCTAATTTCAATAAAAATTCAGATTTTTTGAATGTGAGTGTATACTTCCCATTCGCACTTTGATTTAAGACTGTTCCATACATCCTATCGAGAAACTGATTGCGCCAGTCGATTTAGCGTCTTTAAAAACACCGTTTTCCATAATTTCACGCAATTCAAAAGCCTAAAGTGTTTTTGTCAAAAAAATGAGCAAGGCTATAGTCTTGGATTTTTGTCGAAATTCAACAAAAATTTGATTATGCCAAAAAAGGTTTAGAACCACTATTTCGATAACGTAGAACACGAAAATCGCAAGTAAAATGCAATATTAGAGCTAATTTCAATAAAAATTCAGATTTTTTGAATGTGAGTGTATACTTCCCATTCGCACTTTGATTTAAGACTGTTCCATACATCCTATCGAGAAACTGATTGCGCCAGTCGATTCAGCGTCTTAAAAAACACCGTTTTCCATAATTTCACGCAATTCAAAAGCCTAAAGTGTTTTTGTCAAAAAAATGAGCAAGGCTATAGTCTTGGATTTTTGTCGAAATTCAACAAAAATTTGATTATGCCAAAAAAGGTTTAGAACCACTATTTCGATAACGTAGAACACGAAAATCGCAAGTAAAATGCAATATTAGAGCTAATTTCAATAAAAATTCAGATTTTTTGAATGTGAGTGTATACTTCCCATTCGCACTTTGATTTAAGACTGTTCCATACATCCTATCGAGAAACTGATTGCGCCAGTCGATTTAGCGTCTTAAAAAACACCGTTTTCCATAATTTCACGCAATTCAAAAGCCTAAAGTGTTTTTGTCAAAAAAATGAGCAAGGCTATAGTCTTGGATTTTTGTCGAAATTCAACAAAAATTTGATTATGCCAAAAAAGGTTTAGAACCACTATTTCGATAACGTAGAACACGAAAATCGCAAGTAAAATGCAATATTAGAGCTAATTTCAATAAAAATTCAGATTTTTTGAATGTGAGTGTATACTTCCCATTCGCACTTTGATTTAAGACTGTTCCATACATCCTATCGAGAAACTGATTGCGCCAGTCGATTCAGCGTCTTAAAAAACACCGTTTTCCATAATTTCACGCAATTCAAAAGCCTAAAGTGTTTTTGTCAAAAAAATGAGCAAGGCTATAGTCTTGGATTTTTGTCGAAATTCAACAAAAATTTGATTATGCCAAAAAAGGTTTAGAACCACTATTTCGATAACGTAGAACACGAAAATCGCAAGTAAAATGCAATATTAGAGCTAATTTCAATAAAAATTCAGATTTTTTGAATGTGAGTGTATACTTCCCATTCGCACTTTGATTTAAGACTGTTCCATACATCCTATCGAGAAACTGATTGCGCCAGTCGATTCAGCGTCTTAAAAAACACCGTTTTCCATAATTTCACGCAATTCAAAAGCCTAAAGTGTTTTTGTCAAAAAAATGAGCAAGGCTATAGTCTTGGATTTTTGTCGAAATTCAACAAAAATTTGATTATGCCAAAAAAGGTTTAGAACCACTATTTCGATAACGTAGAACACGAAAATCGCAAGTAAAATGCAATATTAGAGCTAATTTCAATAAAAATTCAGATTTTTTGAATGTGAGTGTATACTTCCCATTCGCACTTTGATTTAAGACTGTTCCATACATCCTATCGAGAAACTGATTGCGCCAGTCGATTTAGCGTCTTAAAAAACACCGTTTTCCATAATTTCACGCAATTCAAAAGCCTAAAGTGTTTTTGTCAAAAAAATGAGCAAGGCTATAGTCTTGGATTTTTGTCGAAATTCAACAAAAATTTGATTATGCCAAAAAAGGTTTAGAACCACTATTTCGATAACGTAGAACACGAAAATCGCAAGTAAAATGCAATATTAGAGCTAATTTCAATAAAAATTCAGATTTTTTGAATGTGAGTGTATACTTCCCATTCGCACTTTGATTTAAGACTGTTCCATACATCCTATCGAGAAACTGATTGCGCCAGTCGATTTAGCGTCTTAAAAAACACCGTTTTCCATAATTTCACGCAATTTAAAAGCCTAAAGTGTTTTTGTCAAAAAATGAGCAAGGCTATAGTCTTGGATTTTTGTCGAAATTCAACAAAAATTTGATTATGCCAAAAAAGGTTTAGAACCACTATTTCGATAACGTAGAACACGAAAATCGCAAGTAAAATGCAATATTAGAGCTAATTTCAATAAAAATTCAGATTTTTTGAATGTGAGTGTATACTTCCCATTCGCACTTTGATTTAAGACTGTTCCATACATCCTATCGAGAAACTGATTGCGCCAGTCGATTCAGCGTCTTAAAAAACACCGTTTTCCATAATTTCACGCAATTCAAAAGCCTAAAGTGTTTTTGTCAAAAAAATGAGCAAGGCTATAGTCTTGGATTTTTGTCGAAATTCAACAAAAATTTGATTATGCCAAAAAAGGTTTAGAACCACTATTTCGATAACGTAGAACACGAAAATCGCAAGTAAAATGCAATATTAGAGCTAATTTCAATAAAAATTCAGATTTTTTGAATGTGAGTGTATACTTCCCATTCGCACTTTGATTTAAGACTGTTCCATACATCCTATCGAGAAACTGATTGCGCCAGTCGATTTAGCGTCTTAAAAAACACCGTTTTCCATAATTTCACGCAATTCAAAAGCCTAAAGTGTTTTTGTCAAAAAAATGAGCAAGGCTATAGTCTTGGATTTTTGTCGAAATTCAACAAAAATTTGATTATGCCAAAAAGGTTTAGAACCACTATTTCGATAACGTAGAACACGAAAATCGCAAGTAAAATGCAATATTAGAGCTAATTTCAATAAAAATTCAGATTTTTTGAATGTGAGTGTATACTTCCCATTCGCACTTTGATTTAAGACTGTTCCATACATCCTATCGAGAAACTGATTGCGCCAGTCGATTCAGCGTCTTAAAAAACACCGTTTTCCATAATTTCACGCAACTCAAAAGCCTAAAGTGTTTTTTTAAAAAAATGAGCAAGGCTATAGTCTTGGATTTTTGTCGAAATTCAACAAAAATTTGATTATGCCAAAAAAGGTTTAGAACCACTATTTCGATAACGTAGAACACGAAAATCGCAAGTAAAATGCAATATTAGAGCTAATTTCAATAAAAATTCAGATTTTTTGAATGTGAGTGTATACTTCCCATTCGCACTTTGATTTAAGACTGTTCCATACATCCTATCGAGAAACTGATTGCGCCAGTCGATTTAGCGTCTTAAAAAACACCGTTTTCCATAATTTCACGCAATTCAAAAGCCTAAAGTGTTTTTGTCAAAAAATGAGCAAGGCTATAGTCTTGGATTTTTGTCGAAATTCAACAAAAATTTGATTATGCCAAAAAAGGTTTAGAACCACTATTTCGATAACGTAGAACACGAAAATCGCAAGTAAAATGCAATATTAGAGCTAATTTCAATAAAAATTCAGATTTTTTGAATGTGAGTGTATACTTCCCATTCGCACTTTGATTTAAGACTGTTCCATACATCCTATCGAGAAACTGATTTTGCCAGTCGATTCAGCATCTTTAAAACACCGTTTTTTATAATTTCACGCAATTCAAAAGCCTAAAGTGTTTTTGTCAAAAAAATGAGCAAGGCTATAGTCTTGGATTTTTGTCGAAATTCAACAAAAATTTGATTATGCCAAAAAAGGTTTAGAACCACTATTTCGATAACGTAGAACACGAAAATCGCAAGTAAAATGCAATATTAGAGCTAATTTCAATAAAAATTCAGATTTTTTGAATGTGAGTGTATACTTCCCATTCGCACTTTGATTTAAGACTGTTCCATACATCCTATCGAGAAACTGATTGCGCCAGTCGATTCAGCGTCTTAAAAAACACCGTTTTCCATAATTTCACGCAATTCAAAAGCCTAAAGTGTTTTTGTCAAAAAAATGAGCAAGGCTATAGTCTTGGATTTTTGTCGAAATTCAACAAAAATTTGATTATGCCAAAAAAGGTTTAGAACCACTATTTCGATAACGTAGAACACGAAAATCGCAAGTAAAATGCAATATTAGAGCTAATTTCAATAAAAATTCAGATTTTTTGAATGTGAGTGTATACTTCCCATTCGCACTTTGATTTAAGACTGTTCCATACATCCTATCGAGAAACTGATTGCGCCAGTCGATTTAGCGTCTTAAAAAACACCGTTTTCCATAATTTCACGCAATTCAAAAGCCTAAAGTGTTTTTGTCAAAAAAATGAGCAAGGCTATAGTCTTGGATTTTTGTCGAAATTCAACAAAAATTTGATTATGCCAAAAAGGTTTAGAACCACTATTTCGATAACGTAGAACACGAAAATCGCAAGTAAAATGCAATATTAGAGCTAATTTCAATAAAAATTCAGATTTTTTGAATGTGAGTGTATACTTCCCATTCGCACTTTGATTTAAGACTGTTCCATACATCCTATCGAGAAACTGATTGCGCCAGTCGATTCAGCGTCTTAAAAAACACCGTTTTCCATAATTTCACGCAATTCAAAAGCCTAAAGTGTTTTTGTCAAAAAAATGAGCAAGGCTATAGTCTTGGATTTTTGTCGAAATTCAACAAAAATTTGATTATGCCAAAAAAGGTTTAGAACCACTATTTCGATAACGTAGAACACGAAAATCGCAAGTAAAATGCAATATTAGAGCTAATTTCAATAAAAATTCAGATTTTTTGAATGTGAGTGTATACTTCCCATTCGCACTTTGATTTAAGACTGTTCCATACATCCTATCGAGAAACTGATTGCGCCAGTCGATTTAGCGTCTTAAAAAACACCGTTTTCCATAATTTCACGCAATTCAAAAGCCTAAAGTGTTTTTGTCAAAAAATGAGCAAGGCTATAGTCTTGGATTTTTGTCGAAATTCAACAAAAATTTGATTATGCCAAAAAAGGTTTAGAACCACTATTTCGATAACGTAGAACACGAAAATCGCAAGTAAAATGCAATATTAGAGCTAATTTCAATAAAAATTCAGATTTTTTGAATGTGAGTGTATACTTCCCATTCGCACTTTGATTTAAGACTGTTCCATACATCCTATCGAGAAACTGATTGCGCCAGTCGATTCAGCGTCTTAAAAAACACCGTTTTCCATAATTTCACGCAATTCAAAAGCCTAAAGTGTTTTTGTCAAAAAAATGAGCAAGGCTATAGTCTTGGATTTTTGTCGAAATTCAACAAAAATTTGATTATGCCAAAAAAGGTTTAGAACCACTATTTCGATAACGTAGAACACGAAAATCGCAAGTAAAATGCAATATTAGAGCTAATTTCAATAAAAATTCAGATTTTTTGAATGTGAGTGTATACTTCCCATTCGCACTTTGATTTAAGACTGTTCCATACATCCTATCGAGAAACTGATTGCGCCAGTCGATTTAGCGTCTTAAAAAACACCGTTTTCCATAATTTCACGCAATTCAAAAGCCTAAAGTGTTTTTGTCAAAAAAATGAGCAAGGCTATAGTCTTGGATTTTTGTCGAAATTCAACAAAAATTTGATTATGCCAAAAAAGGTTTAGAACCACTATTTCGATAACGTAAAACACGAAAATCGCAAGTAAAATGCAATATTAGAGCTAATTTCAATAAAAATTTAGATTTTTTGAATGTGAGTGTATACTTCCCATTCGCACTTTGATTTAAGACTGTTCCATACATCCTATCGAGAAACTGATTGCGCCAGTCGATTCAGCGTCTTAAAAAACACCGTTTTCCATAATTTCACGCAATTCAAAAGCCTAAAGTGTTTTTGTCAAAAAAATGAGCAAGGCTATAGTCTTGGATTTTTGTCGAAATTCAACAAAAATTTGATTATGCCAAAAAAGGTTTAGAACCACTATTTCGATAACGTAGAACACGAAAATCGCAAGTAAAATGCAATATTAGAGCTAATTTCAATAAAAATTCAGATTTTTTGAATGTGAGTGTATACTTCCCATTCGCACTTTGATTTAAGACTGTTCCATACATCCTATCGAGAAACTGATTGCGCCAGTCGATTCAGCGTCTTAAAAAACACCGTTTTCCATAATTTCACGCAATTCAAAAGCCTAAAGTGTTTTTGTCAAAAAAATGAGCAAGGCTATAGTCTTGGATTTTTGTCGAAATTCAACAAAAATTTGATTATGCCAAAAAAGGTTTAGAACCACTATTTCGATAACGTAGAACACGAAAATCGCAAGTAAAATGCAATATTAGAGCTAATTTCAATAAAAATTCAGATTTTTTGAATGTGAGTGTATACTTCCCATTCGCACTTTGATTTAAGACTGTTCCATACATCCTATCAAAAAACTGATTGCGCCAGTCGATTCAGCATCGTAAAAGACACCGTTTTCCATAATTTCACGCAATTCAAAAGCCTAAAGTGTTTTTGTCAAAAAAATGAGCAAGGCTATAGTCTTGGATTTTTGTCGAAATTCAACAAAAATTTGATTATGCCAAAAAAGGTTTAGAACCACTATTTCGATAACGTAGAACACGAAAATCGCAAGTAAAATGCAATATTAGAGCTAATTTCAATAAAAATTCAGATTTTTTGAATGTGAGTGTATACTTCCCATTCGCACTTTGATTTAAGACTGTTCCATACATCCTATCGAGAAACTGATTGCGCCAGTCGATTTAGCGTCTTAAAAAACACCGTTTTCCATAATTTCACGCAATTCAAAAGCCTAAAGTGTTTTTGTCAAAAAAATGAGCAAGGCTATAGTCTTGGATTTTTGTCGAAATTCAACAAAAATTTGATTATGCCAAAAAGGTTTAGAACCACTATTTCGATAACGTAGAACACGAAAATCGCAAGTAAAATGCAATATTAGAGCTAATTTCAATAAAAATTCAGATTTTTTGAATGTGAGTGTATACTTCCCATTCGCACTTTGATTTAAGACTGTTCCATACATCCTATCGAGAAACTGATTGCGCCAGTCGATTTAGCGTCTTAAAAAACACCGTTTTCCATAATTTCACGCAATTCAAAAGCCTAAAGTGTTTTTGTCAAAAAATGAGCAAGGCTATAGTCTTGGATTTTTGTCGAAATTCAACAAAAATTTGATTATGCCAAAAAAGGTTTAGAACCACTATTTCGATAACGTAGAACACGAAAATCGCAAGTAAAATGCAATATTAGAGCTAATTTCAATAAAAATTCAGATTTTTTGAATGTGAGTGTATACTTCCCATTCGCACTTTGATTTAAGACTGTTCCATACATCCTATCGAGAAACTGATTGCGCCAGTCGATTCAGCGTCTTAAAAAACACCGTTTTCCATAATTTCACGCAATTCAAAAGCCTAAAGTGTTTTTGTCAAAAAAATGAGCAAGGCTATAGTCTTGGATTTTTGTCGAAATTCAACAAAAATTTGATTATGCCAAAAAAGGTTTAGAACCACTATTTCGATAACGTAGAACACGAAAATCGCAAGTAAAATGCAATATTAGAGCTAATTTCAATAAAAATTCAGATTTTTTGAATGTGAGTGTATACTTCCCATTCGCACTTTGATTTAAGACTGTTCCATACATCCTATCGAGAAACTGATTGCGCCAGTCGATTCAGCGTCTTAAAAAACACCGTTTTCCATAATTTCACGCAATTCAAAAGCCTAAAGTGTTTTTGTCAAAAAAATGAGCAAGGCTATAGTCTTGGATTTTTGTCGAAATTCAACAAAAATTTGATTATGCCAAAAAAGGTTTAGAACCACTATTTCGATAACGTAGAACACGAAAATCGCAAGTAAAATGCAATATTAGAGCTAATTTCAATAAAAATTCAGATTTTTTGAATGTGAGTGTATACTTCCCATTCGCACTTTGATTTAAGACTGTTCCATACATCCTATCGAGAAACTGATTGCGCCAGTCGATTCAGCGTCTTAAAAAACACCGTTTTCCATAATTTCACGCAATTCAAAAGCCTAAAGTGTTTTTGTCAAAAAAATGAGCAAGGCTATAGTCTTGGATTTTTGTCGAAATTCAACAAAAATTTGATTATGCCAAAAAAGGTTTAGAACCACTATTTCGATAACGTAGAACACGAAAATCGCAAGTAAAATGCAATATTAGAGCTAATTTCAATAAAAATTCAGATTTATTGAATGTGAGTGTATACTTCCCATTCGCACTTTGATTTAAGACTGTTCCATACATCCTATCGAGAAACTGATTGCGCCAGTCGATTCAGCGTCTTAAAAAACACCGTTTTCCATAATTTCACGCAATTCAAAAGCCTAAAGTGTTTTTGTCAAAAAATGAGCAAGGCTATAGTCTTGGATTTTTGTCGAAATTCAACAAAAATTTGATTATGCCAAAAAAGGTTTAGAACCACTATTTCGATAACGTAGAACACGAAAATCGCAAGTAAAATGCAATATTAGAGCTAATTTCAATAAAAATTCAGATTTTTTGAATGTGAGTGTATACTTCCCATTCGCACTTTGATTTAAGACTGTTCCATACATCCTATCGAGAAACTGATTGCGCCAGTCGATTCAGCGTCTTAAAAAACACCGTTTTCCATAATTTCACGCAATTCAAAAGCCTAAAGTGTTTTTGTCAAAAAATGAGCAAGGCTATAGTCTTGGATTTTTGTCGAAATTCAACAAAAATTTGATTATGCCAAAAAAGGTTTAGAACCACTATTTCGATAACGTAGAACACGAAAATCGCAAGTAAAATGCAATATTAGAGCTAATTTCAATAAAAATTTAGATTTTTTGAATGTGAGTGTATACTTCCCATTCGCACTTTGATTTAAGACTGTTCCATACATCCTATCGAGAAACTGATTGCGCCAGTCGATTTAGCGTCTTAAAAAACACCGTTTTCCATAATTTCACGCAATTCAAAAGCCTAAAGTGTTTTTGTCAAAAAATGAGCAAGGCTATAGTCTTGGATTTTTGTCGAAATTCAACAAAAATTTGATTATGCCAAAAAAGGTTTAGAACCACTATTTCGATAACGTAGAACACGAAAATCGCAAGTAAAATGCAATATTAGAGCTAATTTCAATAAAAATTCAGATTTTTTGAATGTGAGTGTATACTTCCCATTCGCACTTTGATTTAAGACTGTTCCATACATCCTATCGAGAAACTGATTGCGCCAGTCGATTCAGCGTCTTAAAAAACACCGTTTTCCATAATTTCACGCAATTCAAAAGCCTAAAGTGTTTTTGTCAAAAAAATGAGCAAGGCTATAGTCTTGGATTTTTGTCGAAATTCAACAAAAATTTGATTATGCCAAAAAAGGTTTAGAACCACTATTTCGATAACGTAGAACACGAAAATCGCAAGTAAAATGCAATATTAGAGCTAATTTCAATAAAAATTCAGATTTTTTGAATGTGAGTGTATACTTCCCATTCGCACTTTGATTTAAGACTGTTCCATACATCCTATCGAGAAACTGATTGCGCCAGTCGATTCAGCGTCTTAAAAAACACCGTTTTCCATAATTTCACGCAATTCAAAAGCCTAAAGTGTTTTTGTCAAAAAAATGAGCAAGGCTATAGTCTTGGATTTTTGTCGAAATTCAACAAAAATTTGATTATGCCAAAAAAGGTTTAGAACCACTATTTCGATAACGTAGAACACGAAAATCGCAAGTAAAATGCAATATTAGAGCTAATTTCAATAAAAATTCAGATTTTTTGAATGTGAGTGTATACTTCCCATTCGCACTTTGATTTAAGACTGTTCCATACATCCTATCGAGAAACTGATTGCGCCAGTCGATTTAGCGTCTTAAAAAACACCGTTTTCCATAATTTCACGCAATTCAAAAGCCTAAAGTGTTTTTGTCAAAAAAATGAGCAAGGCTATAGTCTTGGATTTTTGTCGAAATTCAACAAAAATTTGATTATGCCAAAAAAGGTTTAGAACCACTATTTCGATAACGTAGAACACGAAAATCGCAAGTAAAATGCAATATTAGAGCTAATTTCAATAAAAATTTAGATTTTTTGAATGTGAGTGTATACTTCCCATTCGCACTTTGATTTAAGACTGTTCCATACATCCTATCGAGAAACTGATTGCGCCAGTCGATTTAGCGTCTTAAAAAACACCGTTTTCCATAATTTCACGCAATTCAAAAGCCTAAAGTGTTTTTGTCAAAAAAATGAGCAAGGCTATAGTCTTGGATTTTTGTCGAAATTCAACAAAAATTTGATTATGCCAAAAAAGGTTTAGAACCACTATTTCGATAACGTAGAACACGAAAATCGCAAGTAAAATGCAATATTAGAGCTAATTTCAATAAAAATTCAGATTTTTTGAATGTGAGTGTATACTTCCCATTCGCACTTTGATTTAAGACTGTTCCATACATCCTATCGAGAAACTGATTGCGCCAGTCGATTCAGCGTCTTAAAAAACACCGTTTTCCATAATTTCACGCAATTCAAAAGCCTAAAGTGTTTTTGTCAAAAAAATGAGCAAGGCTATAGTCTTGGATTTTTGTCGAAATTCAACAAAAATTTGATTATGCCAAAAAAGGTTTAGAACCACTATTTCGATAACGTAGAACACGAAAATCGCAAGTAAAATGCAATATTAGAGCTAATTTCAATAAAAATTCAGATTTTTTGAATGTGAGTGTATACTTCCCATTCGCACTTTGATTTAAGACTGTTCCATACATCCTATCGAGAAACTGATTGCGCCAGTCGATTCAGCGTCTTAAAAAACACCGTTTTCCATAATTTCACGCAATTCAAAAGCCTAAAGTGTTTTTGTCAAAAAAATGAGCAAGGCTATAGTCTTGGATTTTTGTCGAAATTCAACAAAAATTTGATTATGCCAAAAAAGGTTTAGAACCACTATTTCGATAACGTAGAACACGAAAATCGCAAGTAAAATGCAATATTAGAGCTAATTTCAATAAAAATTCAGATTTTTTGAATGTGAGTGTATACTTCCCATTCGCACTTTGATTTAAGACTGTTCCATACATCCTATCGAGAAACTGATTGCGCCAGTCGATTTAGCGTCTTAAAAAACACCGTTTTCCATAATTTCACGCAATTCAAAAGCCTAAAGTGTTTTTGTCAAAAAAATGAGCAAGGCTATAGTCTTGGATTTTTGTCGAAATTCAACAAAAATTTGATTATGCCAAAAAAGGTTTAGAACCACTATTTCGATAACGTAGAACACGAAAATCGCAAGTAAAATGCAATATTAGAGCTAATTTCAATAAAAATTCAGATTTATTGAATGTGAGTGTATACTTCCCATTCGCACTTTGATTTAAGACTGTTCCATACATCCTATCGAGAAACTGATTGCGCCAGTCGATTCAGCGTCTTAAAAACACCGTTTTCCATAATTTCACGCAATTCAAAAGCCTAAAGTGTTTTTGTCAAAAAAATGAGCAAGGCTATAGTCTTGGATTTTTGTCGAAATTCAACAAAAATTTGATTATGCCAAAAAAGGTTTAGAACCACTATTTCGATAACGTAGAACACGAAAATCGCAAGTAAAATGCAATATTAGAGCTAATTTCAATAAAAATTCAGATTTTTTGAATGTGAGTGTATACTTCCCATTCGCACTTTGATTTAAGACTGTTCCATACATCCTATCGAGAAACTGATTGCGCCAGTCGATTCAGCGTCTTAAAAAACACCGTTTTCCATAATTTCACGCAATTCAAAAGCCTAAAGTGTTTTTGTCAAAAAATGAGCAAGGCTATAGTCTTGGATTTTTGTCGAAATTCAACAAAAATTTGATTATGCCAAAAAAGGTTTAGAACCACTATTTCGATAACGTAGAACACGAAAATCGCAAGTAAAATGCAATATTAGAGCTAATTTCAATAAAAATTCAGATTTATTGAATGTGAGTGTATACTTCCCATTCGCACTTTGATTTAAGACTGTTTCATACATCCCATCAAAAAACTGATTTTGCCAGTCAATTCAGCATCTTAAAAAACACCGTTTTCCATAAATTTCACGCAATTCAAAAGCCAAAAGTGTTTTTGTCAAAAAAGATGAGCAAGTCTTGGATTTTTGTCGAAATTCAACAAAAATTTGATTATGCCAAAAAAGGTTTAGAACCACTATTTCGATAACGTAGAACACGAAAATCGCAAGTAAAATGCAATATTAGAGCTAATTTCAATAAAAATTCAGATTTTTTGAATGTGAGTGTATACTTCCCATTCGCACTTTGATTTAAGACTGTTCCATACATCCTATCGAGAAACTGATTGCGCCAGTCGATTCAGCGTCTTAAAAAACACCGTTTTCCATAATTTCACGCAATTCAAAAGCCTAAAGTGTTTTTGTCAAAAAAATGAGCAAGGCTATAGTCTTGGATTTTTGTCGAAATTCAACAAAAATTTGATTATGCCAAAAAAGGTTTAGAACCACTATTTCGATAACGTAGAACACGAAAATCGCAAGTAAAATGCAATATTAGAGCTAATTTCAATAAAAATTCAGATTTATTGAATGTGAGTGTATACTTCCCATTCGCACTTTGATTTAAGACTGTTCCATACATCCTATCGAGAAACTGATTGCGCCAGTCGATTCAGCGTCTTAAAAAACACCGTTTTCCATAATTTCACGCAATTCAAAAGCCTAAAGTGTTTTTGTCAAAAAAATGAGCAAGGCTATAGTCTTGGATTTTTGTCGAAATTCAACAAAAATTTGATTATGCCAAAAAAGGTTTAGAACCACTATTTCGATAACGTAGAACACGAAAATCGCAAGTAAAATGCAATATTAGAGCTAATTTCAATAAAAATTCAGATTTTTTGAATGTGAGTGTATACTTCCCATTCGCACTTTGATTTAAGACTGTTCCATACATCCTATCGAGAAACTGATTGCGCCAGTCGATTTAGCGTCTTAAAAAACACCGTTTTCCATAATTTCACGCAATTCAAAAGCCTAAAGTGTTTTTGTCAAAAAAATGAGCAAGGCTATAGTCTTGGATTTTTGTCGAAATTCAACAAAAATTTGATTATGCCAAAAAAGGTTTAGAACCACTATTTCGATAACGTAGAACACGAAAATCGCAAGTAAAATGCAATATTAGAGCTAATTTCAATAAAAATTCAGATTTTTTGAATGTGAGTGTATACTTCCCATTCGCACTTTGATTTAAGACTGTTCCATACATCCTATCGAGAAACTGATTGCGCCAGTCGATTCAGCGTCTTAAAAAACACCGTTTTCCATAATTTCACGCAATTCAAAAGCCTAAAGTGTTTTTGTCAAAAAAATGAGCAAGGCTATAGTCTTGGATTTTTGTCGAAATTCAACAAAAATTTGATTATGCCAAAAAAGGTTTAGAACCACTATTTCGATAACGTAGAACACGAAAATCGCAAGTAAAATGCAATATTAGAGCTAATTTCAATAAAAATTCAGATTTTTTGAATGTGAGTGTATACTTCCCATTCGCACTTTGATTTAAGACTGTTCCATACATCCTATCGAGAAACTGATTGCGCCAGTCGATTTAGCGTCTTAAAAAACACCGTTTTCCATAATTTCACGCAATTCAAAAGCCTAAAGTGTTTTTGTCAAAAAATGAGCAAGGCTATAGTCTTGGATTTTTGTCGAAATTCAACAAAAATTTGATTATGCCAAAAAAGGTTTAGAACCACTATTTCGATAACGTAGAACACGAAAATCGCAAGTAAAATGCAATATTAGAGCTAATTTCAATAAAAATTCAGATTTATTGAATGTGAGTGTATACTTCCCATTCGCACTTTGATTTAAGACTGTTCCATACATCCTATCGAGAAACTGATTGCGCCAGTCGATTCAGCGTCTTAAAAAACACCGTTTTCCATAATTTCACGCAATTCAAAAGCCTAAAGTGTTTTTGTCAAAAAAATGAGCAAGGCTATAGTCTTGGATTTTTGTCGAAATTCAACAAAAATTTGATTATGCCAAAAAGGTTTAGAACCACTATTTCGATAACGTAGAACACGAAAATCGCAAGTAAAATGCAATATTAGAGCTAATTTCAATAAAAATTCAGATTTTTTGAATGTGAGTGTATACTTCCCATTCGCACTTTGATTTAAGACTGTTCCATACATCCTATCGAGAAACTGATTGCGCCAGTCGATTTAGCGTCTTAAAAAACACCGTTTTCCATAATTTCACGCAATTCAAAAGCCTAAAGTGTTTTTGTCAAAAAAATGAGCAAGGCTATAGTCTTGGATTTTTGTCGAAATTCAACAAAAATTTGATTATGCCAAAAAAGGTTTAGAACCACTATTTCGATAACGTAGAACACGAAAATCGCAAGTAAAATGCAATATTAGAGCTAATTTCAATAAAAATTCAGATTTTTTGAATGTGAGTGTATACTTCCCATTCGCACTTTGATTTAAGACTGTTCCATACATCCTATCGAGAAACTGATTGCGCCAGTCGATTTAGCGTCTTAAAAAACACCGTTTTCCATAATTTCACGCAATTCAAAAGCCTAAAGTGTTTTTGTCAAAAAAATGAGCAAGGCTATAGTCTTGGATTTTTGTCGAAATTCAACAAAAATTTGATTATGCCAAAAAAGGTTTAGAACCACTATTTCGATAACGTAGAACACGAAAATCGCAAGTAAAATGCAATATTAGAGCTAATTTCAATAAAAATTCAGATTTTTTGAATGTGAGTGTATACTTCCCATTCGCACTTTGATTTAAGACTGTTCCATACATCCTATCGAGAAACTGATTGCGCCAGTCGATTCAGCGTCTTAAAAAACACCGTTTTCCATAATTTCACGCAATTCAAAAGCCTAAAGTGTTTTTGTCAAAAAAATGAGCAAGGCTATAGTCTTGGATTTTTGTCGAAATTCAACAAAAATTTGATTATGCCAAAAAAGGTTTAGAACCACTATTTCGATAACGTAGAACACGAAAATCGCAAGTAAAATGCAATATTAGAGCTAATTTCAATAAAAATTCAGATTTTTTGAATGTGAGTGTATACTTCCCATTCGCACTTTGATTTAAGACTGTTCCATACATCCTATCGAGAAACTGATTGCGCCAGTCGATTTAGCGTCTTAAAAAACACCGTTTTCCATAATTTCACGCAATTCAAAAGCCTAAAGTGTTTTTGTCAAAAAAATGAGCAAGGCTATAGTCTTGGATTTTTGTCGAAATTCAACAAAAATTTGATTATGCCAAAAAAGGTTTAGAACCACTATTTCGATAACGTAGAACACGAAAATCGCAAGTAAAATGCAATATTAGAGCTAATTTCAATAAAAATTCAGATTTTTTGAATGTGAGTGTATACTTCCCATTCGCACTTTGATTTAAGACTGTTCCATACATCCTATCGAGAAACTGATTGCGCCAGTCGATTCAGCGTCTTAAAAAACACCGTTTTCCATAATTTCACGCAATTCAAAAGCCTAAAGTGTTTTTGTCAAAAAAATGAGCAAGGCTATAGTCTTGGATTTTTGTCGAAATTCAACAAAAATTTGATTATGCCAAAAAAGGTTTAGAACCACTATTTCGATAACGTAGAACACGAAAATCGCAAGTAAAATGCAATATTAGAGCTAATTTCAATAAAAATTCAGATTTTTTGAATGTGAGTGTATACTTCCCATTCGCACTTTGATTTAAGACTGTTCCATACATCCTATCGAGAAACTGATTGCGCCAGTCGATTCAGCGTC
The DNA here is from genome assembly GCA_035357415.1 of Ophraella communa. NCBI lineage: Eukaryota > Metazoa > Arthropoda > Insecta > Coleoptera > Chrysomelidae > Ophraella > Ophraella communa. The sequence goes on from CM068984.1 coordinate 6,899,482, forward strand.
TTAAAAAACACCGTTTTCCATAATTTCACGCAATTCAAAAGCCTAAAGTGTTTTTGTCAAAAAAATGAGCAAGGCTATAGTCTTGGATTTTTGTCGAAATTCAACAAAAATTTGATTATGCCAAAAAAGGTTTAGAACCACTATTTCGATAACGTAGAACACGAAAATCGCAAGTAAAATGCAATATTAGAGCTAATTTCAATAAAAATTCAGATTTATTGAATGTGAGTGTATACTTCCCATTCGCACTTTGATTTAAGACTGTTCCATACATCCTATCGAGAAACTGATTGCGCCAGTCGATTCAGCGTCTTAAAAAACACCGTTTTCCATAATTTCACGCAATTCAAAAGCCTAAAGTGTTTTTGTCAAAAAAATGAGCAAGGCTATAGTCTTGGATTTTTGTCGAAATTCAACAAAAATTTGATTATGCCAAAAAGGTTTAGAACCACTATTTCGATAACGTAGAACACGAAAATCGCAAGTAAAATGCAATATTAGAGCTAATTTCAATAAAAATTCAGATTTTTTGAATGTGAGTGTATACTTCCCATTCGCACTTTGATTTAAGACTGTTCCATACATCCTATCGAGAAACTGATTGCGCCAGTCGATTCAGCGTCTTAAAAAACACCGTTTTTTATAATTTCACGCAATTCAAAAGCCTAAAGTGTTTTTGTCAAAAAAATGAGCAATGCTATAGTCTTGGATTTTTGTCGAAATTCAACAAAAATTTGATTATGCCAAAAAAGGTTTAGAACCACTATTTCGATAACGTAGAACACGGAAATCGCAAGTAAAATGCAATATTAGAGCTAATTTCAATAAAAATTCAGATTTTTTGAATGTGAGTGTATACTTCCCATTCGCACTTTGATTTAAGACTGTTCCATACATCCTATCGAGAAACTGATTGCGCCAGTCGATTTAGCGTCTTAAAAAACACCGTTTTCCATAATTTCACGCAATTCAAAAGCCTAAAGTGTTTTTGTCAAAAAAATGAGCAAGGCTATAGTCTTGGATTTTTGTCGAAATTCAACAAAAATTTGATTATGCCAAAAAAGGTTTAGAACCACTATTTCGATAACGTAGAACACGAAAATCGCAAGTAAAATGCAATATTAGAGCTAATTTCAATAAAAATTCAGATTTTTTGAATGTGAGTGTATACTTCCCATTCGCACTTTGATTTAAGACTGTTCCATACATCCTATCGAGAAACTGATTGCGCCAGTCGATTCAGCGTCTTAAAAAACACCGTTTTCCATAATTTCACGCAATTCAAAAGCCTAAAGTGTTTTTGTCAAAAAAATGAGCAAGGCTATAGTCTTGGATTTTTGTCGAAATTCAACAAAAATTTGATTATGCCAAAAAAGGTTTAGAACCACTATTTCGATAACGTAGAACACGAAAATCGCAAGTAAAATGCAATATTAGAGCTAATTTCAATAAAAATTCAGATTTTTTGAATGTGAGTGTATACTTCCCATTCGCACTTTGATTTAAGACTGTTCCATACATCCTATCGAGAAACTGATTGCGCCAGTCGATTCAGCGTCTTAAAAAACACCGTTTTCCATAATTTCACGCAATTCAAAAGCCTAAAGTGTTTTTGTCAAAAAATGAGCAAGGCTATAGTCTTGGATTTTTGTCGAAATTCAACAAAAATTTGATTATGCCAAAAAAGGTTTAGAACCACTATTTCGATAACGTAGAACACGAAAATCGCAAGTAAAATGCAATATTAGAGCTAATTTCAATAAAAATTCAGATTTTATTGAATGTGAGTGTATACTTCCCATTCGCACTTTGATTTAAGACTGTTCCATACATCCTATCGAGAAACTGATTGCGCCAGTCGATTCAGCGTCTTAAAAAACACCGTTTTCCATAATTTCACGCAATTCAAAAGCCTAAAGTGTTTTTGTCAAAAAAATGAGCAAGGCTATAGTCTTGGATTTTTGTCGAAATTCAACAAAAATTTGATTATGCCAAAAAAGGTTTAGAACCACTATTTCGATAACGTAGAACACGAAAATCGCAAGTAAAATGCAATATTAGAGCTAATTTCAATAAAAATTCAGATTTTTTGAATGTGAGTGTATACTTCCCATTCGCACTTTGATTTAAGACTGTTCCATACATCCTATCGAGAAACTGATTGCGCCAGTCGATTCAGCGTCTTAAAAAACACCGTTTTCCATAATTTCACGCAATTCAAAAGCCTAAAGTGTTTTTGTCAAAAAAATGAGCAAGGCTATAGTCTTGGATTTTTGTCGAAATTCAACAAAAATTTGATTATGCCAAAAAGGTTTAGAACCACTATTTCGATAACGTAGAACACGAAAATCGCAAGTAAAATGCAATATTAGAGCTAATTTCAATAAAAATTCAGATTTTTTGAATGTGAGTGTATACTTCCCATTCGCACTTTGATTTAAGACTGTTCCATACATCCTATCGAGAAACTGATTGCGCCAGTCGATTCAGCGTCTTAAAAAACACCGTTTTCCATAATTTCACGCAATTCAAAAGCCTAAAGTGTTTTTGTCAAAAAAATGAGCAAGGCTATAGTCTTGGATTTTTGTCGAAATTCAACAAAAATTTGATTATGCCAAAAAAGGTTTAGAACCACTATTTCGATAACGTAGAACACGAAAATCGCAAGTAAAATGCAATATTAGAGCTAATTTCAATAAAAATTCAGATTTTTTGAATGTGAGTGTATACTTCCCATTCGCACTTTGATTTAAGACTGTTCCATACATCCTATCGAGAAACTGATTGCGCCAGTCGATTCAGCGTCTTAAAAAACACCGTTTTCCATAATTTCACGCAATTCAAAAGCCTAAAGTGTTTTTGTCAAAAAAATGAGCAAGGCTATAGTCTTGGATTTTTGTCGAAATTCAACAAAAATTTGATTATGCCAAAAAAGGTTTAGAACCACTATTTCGATAACGTAGAACACGAAAATCGCAAGTAAAATGCAATATTAGAGCTAATTTCAATAAAAATTCAGATTTATTGAATGTGAGTGTATACTTCCCATTCGCACTTTGATTTAAGACTGTTCCATACATCCTATCGAGAAACTGATTGCGCCAGTCGATTTAGCGTCTTAAAAAACACCGTTTTCCATAATTTCACGCAATTCAAAAGCCTAAAGTGTTTTTGTCAAAAAAATGAGCAAGGCTATAGTCTTGGATTTTTGTCGAAATTCAACAAAAATTTGATTATGCCAAAAAAGGTTTAGAACCACTATTTCGATAACGTAGAACACGAAAATCGCAAGTAAAATGCAATATTAGAGCTAATTTCAATAAAAATTCAGATTTATTGAATGTGAGTGTATACTTCCCATTCGCACTTTGATTTAAGACTGTTCCATACATCCTATCGAGAAACTGATTGCGCCAGTCGATTCAGCGTCTTAAAAAACACCGTTTTCCATAATTTCACGCAATTCAAAAGCCTAAAGTGTTTTTGTCAAAAAAATGAGCAAGGCTATAGTCTTGGATTTTTGTCGAAATTCAACAAAAATTTGATTATGCCAAAAAAGGTTTAGAACCACTATTTCGATAACGTAGAACACGAAAATCGCAAGTAAAATGCAATATTAGAGCTAATTTCAATAAAAATTCAGATTTTTTGAATGTGAGTGTATACTTCCCATTCGCACTTTGATTTAAGACTGTTCCATACATCCTATCGAGAAACTGATTGCGCCAGTCGATTCAGCGTCTTAAAAAACACCGTTTTCCATAATTTCACGCAATTCAAAAGCCTAAAGTGTTTTTGTCAAAAAATGAGCAAGGCTATAGTCTTGGATTTTTGTCGAAATTCAACAAAAATTTGATTATGCCAAAAAAGGTTTAGAACCACTATTTCGATAACGTAGAACACGAAAATCGCAAGTAAAATGCAATATTAGAGCTAATTTCAATAAAAATTCAGATTTTTTGAATGTGAGTGTATACTTCCCATTCGCACTTTGATTTAAGACTGTTCCATACATCCTATCGAGAAACTGATTGCGCCAGTCGATTCAGCGTCTTAAAAAACACCGTTTTCCATAATTTCACGCAATTCAAAAGCCTAAAGTGTTTTTGTCAAAAAAATGAGCAAGGCTATAGTCTTGGATTTTTGTCGAAATTCAACAAAAATTTGATTATGCCAAAAAAGGTTTAGAACCACTATTTCGATAACGTAGAACACGAAAATCGCAAGTAAAATGCAATATTAGAGCTAATTTCAATAAAAATTCAGATTTTATTGAATGTGAGTGTATACTTCCCATTCGCACTTTGATTTAAGACTGTTCCATACATCCTATCGAGAAACTGATTGCGCCAGTCGATTCAGCGTCTTAAAAAACACCGTTTTCCATAATTTCACGCAATTCAAAAGCCTAAAGTGTTTTTGTCAAAAAAATGAGCAAGGCTATAGTCTTGGATTTTTGTCGAAATTCAACAAAAATTTGATTATGCCAAAAAAGGTTTAGAACCACTATTTCGATAACGTAGAACACGAAAATCGCAAGTAAAATGCAATATTAGAGCTAATTTCAATAAAAATTCAGATTTTTTGAATGTGAGTGTATACTTCCCATTCGCACTTTGATTTAAGACTGTTCCATACATCCTATCGAGAAACTGATTGCGCCAGTCGATTTAGCGTCTTAAAAAACACCGTTTTCCATAATTTCACGCAATTCAAAAGCCTAAAGTGTTTTTGTCAAAAAAATGAGCAAGGCTATAGTCTTGGATTTTTGTCGAAATTCAACAAAAATTTGATTATGCCAAAAAAGGTTTAGAACCACTATTTCGATAACGTAGAACACGAAAATCGCAAGTAAAATGCAATATTAGAGCTAATTTCAATAAAAATTCAGATTTTTTGAATGTGAGTGTATACTTCCCATTCGCACTTTGATTTAAGACTGTTCCATACATCCTATCGAGAAACTGATTGCGCCAGTCGATTCAGCGTCTTAAAAAACACCGTTTTCCATAATTTCACGCAATTCAAAAGCCTAAAGTGTTTTTGTCAAAAAAATGAGCAAGGCTATAGTCTTGGATTTTTGTCGAAATTCAACAAAAATTTGATTATGCCAAAAAAGGTTTAGAACCACTATTTCGATAACGTAGAACACGAAAATCGCAAGTAAAATGCAATATTAGAGCTAATTTCAATAAAAATTCAGATTTTTTGAATGTGAGTGTATACTTCCCATTCGCACTTTGATTTAAGACTGTTCCATACATCCTATCGAGAAACTGATTGCGCCAGTCGATTCAGCGTCTTAAAAAACACCGTTTTCCATAATTTCACGCAATTCAAAAGCCTAAAGTGTTTTTGTCAAAAAAATGAGCAAGGCTATAGTCTTGGATTTTTGTCGAAATTCAACAAAAATTTGATTATGCCAAAAAAGGTTTAGAACCACTATTTCGATAACGTAGAACACGAAAATCGCAAGTAAAATGCAATATTAGAGCTAATTTCAATAAAAATTCAGATTTTTTGAATGTGAGTGTATACTTCCCATTCGCACTTTGATTTAAGACTGTTCCATACATCCTATCGAGAAACTGATTGCGCCAGTCGATTCAGCGTCTTAAAAAACACCGTTTTCCATAATTTCACGCAATTCAAAAGCCTAAAGTGTTTTTGTCAAAAAAATGAGCAAGGCTATAGTCTTGGATTTTTGTCGAAATTCAACAAAAATTTGATTATGCCAAAAAAGGTTTAGAACCACTATTTCGATAACGTAGAACACGAAAATCGCAAGTAAAATGCAATATTAGAGCTAATTTCAATAAAAATTCAGATTTTTTGAATGTGAGTGTATACTTCCCATTCGCACTTTGATTTAAGACTGTTCCATACATCCTATCGAGAAACTGATTGCGCCAGTCGATTCAGCGTCTTAAAAAACACCGTTTTCCATAATTTCACGCAATTCAAAAGCCTAAAGTGTTTTTGTCAAAAATATGAGCAATCTTGGATTTTTGTCGAAATTCAACAAAAATTTGATTATGCCAAAAAGGTTTAGAACCACTATTTCGATAACGTAGAACACGAAAATCGCAAGTAAAATGCAATATTAGAGCTAATTTCAATAAAAATTCAGATTTTTTGAATGTGAGTGTATACTTCCCATTCGCACTTTGATTTAAGACTGTTCCATACATCCTATCGAGAAACTGATTGCGCCAGTCGATTTAGCGTTTTAAAAATTACCGTTTTCCATAATTTCACGCAATTCAAAAGCCTAAAGTGTTTTTGTCAAAAAAATGAGCAAGGCTATAGTCTTGGATTTTTGTCGAAATTCAACAAAAATTTGATTATGCCAAAAAAGGTTTAGAACCACTATTTCGATAACGTAGAACACGAAAATCGCAAGTAAAATGCAATATTAGAGCTAATTTCAATAAAAATTCAGATTTATTGAATGTGAGTGTATACTTCCCATTCGCACTTTGATTTAAGACTGTTCCATACATCCTATCGAGAAACTGATTGCGCCAGTCGATTCAGCGTCTTAAAAAACACCGTTTTCCATAATTTCACGCAATTCAAAAGCCTAAAGTGTTTTTGTCAAAAAAATGAGCAAGGCTATAGTCTTGGATTTTTGTCGAAATTCAACAAAAATTTGATTATGCCAAAAAGGTTTAGAACCACTATTTCGATAACGTAGAACACGAAAATCGCAAGTAAAATGCAATATTAGAGCTAATTTCAATAAAAATTCAGATTTTTTGAATGTGAGTGTATACTTCCCATTCGCACTTTGATTTAAGACTGTTCCATACATCCTATCGAGAAACTGATTGCGCCAGTCGATTTAGCGTCTTAAAAAACACCGTTTTCCATAATTTCACGCAATTCAAAAGCCTAAAGTGTTTTTGTCAAAAAAATGAGCAAGGCTATAGTCTTGGATTTTTGTCGAAATTCAACAAAAATTTGATTATGCCAAAAAAGGTTTAGAACCACTATTTCGATAACGTAGAACACGAAAATCGCAAGTAAAATGCAATATTAGAGCTAATTTCAATAAAAATTCAGATTTTTTGAATGTGAGTGTATACTTCCCATTCGCACTTTGATTTAAGACTGTTCCATACATCCTATCGAGAAACTGATTGCGCCAGTCGATTTAGCGTCTTAAAAAACACCGTTTTCCATAATTTCACGCAATTCAAAAGCCTAAAGTGTTTTTGTCAAAAAAATGAGCAAGGCTATAGTCTTGGATTTTTGTCGAAATTCAACAAAAATTTGATTATGCCAAAAAAGGTTTAGAACCACTATTTCGATAACGTAGAACACGAAAATCGCAAGTAAAATGCAATATTAGAGCTAATTTCAATAAAAATTCAGATTTTTTGAATGTGAGTGTATACTTCCCATTCGCACTTTGATTTAAGACTGTTCCATACATCCTATCGAGAAACTGATTGCGCCAGTCGATTCAGCGTCTTAAAAAACACCGTTTTCCATAATTTCACGCAATTCAAAAGCCTAAAGTGTTTTTGTCAAAAAAATGAGCAAGGCTATAGTCTTGGATTTTTGTCGAAATTCAACAAAAATTTGATTATGCCAAAAAAGGTTTAGAACCACTATTTCGATAACGTAGAACACGAAAATCGCAAGTAAAATGCAATATTAGAGCTAATTTCAATAAAAATTCAGATTTTTTGAATGTGAGTGTATACTTCCCATTCGCACTTTGATTTAAGACTGTTCCATACATCCTATCGAGAAACTGATTGCGCCAGTCGATTTAGCGTCTTAAAAAACACCGTTTTCCATAATTTCACGCAATTCAAAAGCCTAAAGTGTTTTTGTCAAAAAAATGAGCAAGGCTATAGTCTTGGATTTTTGTCGAAATTCAACAAAAATTTGATTATGCCAAAAAAGGTTTAGAACCACTATTTCGATAACGTAGAACACGAAAATCGCAAGTAAAATGCAATATTAGAGCTAATTTCAATAAAAATTCAGATTTTTTGAATGTGAGTGTATACTTCCCATTCGCACTTTGATTTAAGACTGTTCCATACATCCTATCGAGAAACTGATTGCGCCAGTCGATTCAGCGTCTTAAAAAACACCGTTTTCCATAATTTCACGCAATTCAAAAGCCTAAAGTGTTTTTGTCAAAAAAATGAGCAAGGCTATAGTCTTGGATTTTTGTCGAAATTCAACAAAAATTTGATTATGCCAAAAAAGGTTTAGAACCACTATTTCGATAACGTAGAACACGAAAATCGCAAGTAAAATGCAATATTAGAGCTAATTTCAATAAAAATTCAGATTTTTTGAATGTGAGTGTATACTTCCCATTCGCACTTTGATTTAAGACTGTTCCATACATCCTATCGAGAAACTGATTGCGCCAGTCGATTCAGCGTCTTAAAAAACACCGTTTTCCATAATTTCACGCAATTCAAAAGCCTAAAGTGTTTTTGTCAAAAAAATGAGCAAGGCTATAGTCTTGGATTTTTGTCGAAATTCAACAAAAATTTGATTATGCCAAAAAAGGTTTAGAACCACTATTTCGATAACGTAGAACACGAAAATCGCAAGTAAAATGCAATATTAGAGCTAATTTCAATAAAAATTCAGATTTATTGAATGTGAGTGTATACTTCCCATTCGCACTTTGATTTAAGACTGTTCCATACATCCTATCGAGAAACTGATTGCGCCAGTCGATTCAGCGTCTTAAAAAACACCGTTTTCCATAATTTCACGCAATTCAAAAGCCTAAAGTGTTTTTGTCAAAAAAATGAGCAAGGCTATAGTCTTGGATTTTTGTCGAAATTCAACAAAAATTTGATTATGCCAAAAAAGGTTTAGAACCACTATTTCGATAACGTAGAACACGAAAATCGCAAGTAAAATGCAATATTAGAGCTAATTTCAATAAAAATTCAGATTTTTTGAATGTGAGTGTATACTTCCCATTCGCACTTTGATTTAAGACTGTTCCATACATCCTATCGAGAAACTGATTGCGCCAGTCGATTCAGCGTCTTAAAAAACACCGTTTTCCATAATTTCACGCAATTCAAAAGCCTAAAGTGTTTTTGTCAAAAAAATGAGCAAGGCTATAGTCTTGGATTTTTGTCGAAATTCAACAAAAATTTGATTATGCCAAAAAAGGTTTAGAACCACTATTTCGATAACGTAGAACACGAAAATCGCAAGTAAAATGCAATATTAGAGCTAATTTCAATAAAAATTCAGATTTTTTGAATGTGAGTGTATACTTCCCATTCGCACTTTGATTTAAGACTGTTCCATACATCCTATCGAGAAACTGATTGCGCCAGTCGATTCAGCGTCTTAAAAAACACCGTTTTCCATAATTTCACGCAATTCAAAAGCCTAAAGTGTTTTTGTCAAAAAAATGAGCAAGGCTATAGTCTTGGATTTTTGTCGAAATTCAACAAAAATTTGATTATGCCAAAAAAGGTTTAGAACCACTATTTCGATAACGTAGAACACGAAAATCGCAAGTAAAATGCAATATTAGAGCTAATTTCAATAAAAATTCAGATTTTTTGAATGTGAGTGTATACTTCCCATTCGCACTTTGATTTAAGACTGTTCCATACATCCTATCGAGAAACTGATTGCGCCAGTCGATTTAGCGTCTTAAAAAACACCGTTTTCCATAATTTCACGCAATTCAAAAGCCTAAAGTGTTTTTGTCAAAAAAATGAGCAAGGCTATAGTCTTGGATTTTTGTCGAAATTCAACAAAAATTTGATTATGCCAAAAAGGTTTAGAACCACTATTTCGATAACGTAGAACACGAAAATCGCAAGTAAAATGCAATATTAGAGCTAATTTCAATAAAAATTCAGATTTTTTGAATGTGAGTGTATACTTCCCATTCGCACTTTGATTTAAGACTGTTCCATACATCCTATCGAGAAACTGATTGCGCCAGTCGATTCAGCGTCTTAAAAAACACCGTTTTCCATAATTTCACGCAATTCAAAAGCCTAAAGTGTTTTTGTCAAAAAAATGAGCAAGGCTATAGTCTTGGATTTTTGTCGAAATTCAACAAAAATTTGATTATGCCAAAAAAGGTTTAGAACCACTATTTCGATAACGTAGAACACGAAAATCGCAAGTAAAATGCAATATTAGAGCTAATTTCAATAAAAATTCAGATTTATTGAATGTGAGTGTATACTTCCCATTCGCACTTTGATTTAAGACTGTTCCATACATCCTATCGAGAAACTGATTGCGCCAGTCGATTCAGCGTCTTAAAAAACACCGTTTTCCATAATTTCACGCAATTCAAAAGCCTAAAGTGTTTTTGTCAAAAAAAATGAGCAAGGCTATAGTCTTGGATTTTTGTCGAAATTCAACAAAAATTTGATTATGCCAAAAAAGGTTTAGAACCACTATTTCGATAACGTAGAACACGAAAATCGCAAGTAAAATGCAATATTAGAGCTAATTTCAATAAAAATTCAGATTTTTTGAATGTGAGTGTATACTTCCCATTCGCACTTTGATTTAAGACTGTTCCATACATCCTATCGAGAAACTGATTGCGCCAGTCGATTCAGCGTCTTAAAAAACACCGTTTTCCATAATTTCACGCAATTCAAAAGCCTAAAGTGTTTTTGTCAAAAAAATGAGCAAGGCTATAGTCTTGGATTTTTGTCGAAATTCAACAAAAATTTGATTATGCCAAAAAGGTTTAGAACCACTATTTCGATAACGTAGAACACGAAAATCGCAAGTAAAATGCAATATTAGAGCTAATTTCAATAAAAATTCAGATTTATTGAATGTGAGTGTATACTTCCCATTCGCACTTTGATTTAAGACTGTTCCATACATCCTATCGAGAAACTGATTGCGCCAGTCGATTCAGCGTCTTAAAAAACACCGTTTTCCATAATTTCACGCAATTCAAAAGCCTAAAGTGTTTTTGTCAAAAAAATGAGCAAGGCTATAGTCTTGGATTTTTGTCGAAATTCAACAAAAATTTGATTATGCCAAAAAAGGTTTAGAACCACTATTTCGATAACGTAGAACACGAAAATCGCAAGTAAAATGCAATATTAGAGCTAATTTCAATAAAAATTCAGATTTATTGAATGTGAGTGTATACTTCCCATTCGCACTTTGATTTAAGACTGTTCCATACATCCTATCGAGAAACTGATTGCGCCAGTCGATTCAGCGTCTTAAAAAACACCGTTTTCCATAATTTCACGCAATTCAAAAGCCTAAAGTGTTTTTGTCAAAAAAATGAGCAAGGCTATAGTCTTGGATTTTTGTCGAAATTCAACAAAAATTTGATTATGCCAAAAAGGTTTAGAACCACTATTTCGATAACGTAGAACACGAAAATCGCAAGTAAAATGCAATATTAGAGCTAATTTCAATAAAAATTCAGATTTTTTGAATGTGAGTGTATACTTCCCATTCGCACTTTGATTTAAGACTGTTCCATACATCCTATCGAGAAACTGATTGCGCCAGTCGATTCAGCGTCTTAAAAAACACCGTTTTCCATAATTTCACGCAATTCAAAAGCCTAAAGTGTTTTTGTCAAAAAAATGAGCAAGGCTATAGTCTTGGATTTTTGTCGAAATTCAACAAAAATTTGATTATGCCAAAAAAGGTTTAGAACCACTATTTCGATAACGTAGAACACGAAAATCGCAAGTAAAATGCAATATTAGAGCTAATTTCAATAAAAATTCAGATTTTTTGAATGTGAGTGTATACTTCCCATTCGCACTTTGATTTAAGACTGTTCCATACATCCTATCGAGAAACTGATTGCGCCAGTCGATTCAGCGTCTTAAAAAACACCGTTTTCCATAATTTCACGCAATTCAAAAGCCTAAAGTGTTTTTGTCAAAAAAATGAGCAAGGCTATAGTCTTGGATTTTTGTCGAAATTCAACAAAAATTTGATTATGCCAAAAAAGGTTTAGAACCACTATTTCGATAACGTAGAACACGAAAATCGCAAGTAAAATGCAATATTAGAGCTAATTTCAATAAAAATTCAGATTTATTGAATGTGAGTGTATACTTCCCATTCGCACTTTGATTTAAGACTGTTCCATACATCCTATCGAGAAACTGATTGCGCCAGTCGATTCAGCGTCTTAAAAAACACCGTTTTCCATAATTTCACGCAATTCAAAAGCCTAAAGTGTTTTTGTCAAAAAAATGAGCAAGGCTATAGTCTTGGATTTTTGTCGAAATTCAACAAAAATTTGATTATGCCAAAAAAGGTTTAGAACCACTATTTCGATAACGTAGAACACGAAAATCGCAAGTAAAATGCAATATTAGAGCTAATTTCAATAAAAATTCAGATTTTTTGAATGCGAGTGTATACTTCCCATTCGCACTTCGATTTTAAGACTGTTCCATACATCCTATCGAGAAACTGATTTTGCCAGTCGATTCAGCATCTTAAAAAACACCGTTTTTTATAATTTCACGCAATTCAAAAGCCAAAAGTGTTTTTGTCAAAAAAATGAGCAAGGCTATAGTCTTGGATTTTTGTCGAAATTCAACAAAAATTTGATTATGCCAAAAAAGGTTTAGAACCACTATTTCGATAACGTAGAACACGAAAATCGCAAGTAAAATGCAATATTAGAGCTAATTTCAATAAAAATTCAGATTTTTTGAATGTGAGTGTATACTTCCCATTCGCACTTTGATTTAAGACTGTTCCATACATCCTATCGAGAAACTGATTGCGCCAGTCGATTCAGCGTCTTAAAAAACACCGTTTTCCATAATTTCACGCAATTCAAAAGCCTAAAGTGTTTTTGTCAAAAAAATGAGCAAGGCTATAGTCTTGGATTTTTGTCGAAATTCAACAAAAATTTGATTATGCCAAAAAAGGTTTAGAACCACTATTTCGATAACGTAGAACACGAAAATCGCAAGTAAAATGCAATATTAGAGCTAATTTCAATAAAAATTCAGATTTTTTGAATGTGAGTGTATACTTCCCATTCGCACTTTGATTTAAGACTGTTCCATACATCCTATCGAGAAACTGATTGCGCCAGTCGATTCAGCGTCTTAAAAAACACCGTTTTCCATAATTTCACGCAATTCAAAAGCCTAAAGTGTTTTTGTCAAAAAAATGAGCAAGGCTATAGTCTTGGATTTTTGTCGAAATTCAACAAAAATTTGATTATGCCAAAAAAGGTTTAGAACCACTATTTCGATAACGTAGAACACGAAAATCGCAAGTAAAATGCAATATTAGAGCTAATTTCAATAAAAATTCAGATTTTTTGAATGTGAGTGTATACTTCCCATTCGCACTTTGATTTAAGACTGTTCCATACATCCTATCGAGAAACTGATTGCGCCAGTCGATTCAGCGTCTTAAAAAACACCGTTTTCCATAATTTCACGCAATTCAAAAGCCTAAAGTGTTTTTGTCAAAAAAATGAGCAAGGCTATAGTCTTGGATTTTTGTCGAAATTCAACAAAAATTTGATTATGCCAAAAAAGGTTTAGAACCACTATTTCGATAACGTAGAACACGAAAATCGCAAGTAAAATGCAATATTAGAGCTAATTTCAATAAAAATTCAGATTTATTGAATGTGAGTGTATACTTCCCATTCGCACTTTGATTTAAGACTGTTCCATACATCCTATCGAGAAACTGATTGCGCCAGTCGATTCAGCGTCTTAAAAAACACCGTTTTCCATAATTTCACGCAATTCAAAAGCCTAAAGTGTTTTTGTCAAAAAAATGAGCAAGGCTATAGTCTTGGATTTTTGTCGAAATTCAACAAAAATTTGATTATGCCAAAAAAGGTTTAGAACCACTATTTCGATAACGTAGAACACGAAAATCGCAAGTAAAATGCAATATTAGAGCTAATTTCAATAAAAATTCAGATTTTATTGAATGTGAGTGTATACTTCCCATTCGCACTTTGATTTAAGACTGTTCCATACATCCTATCGAGAAACTGATTGCGCCAGTCGATTCAGCGTCTTAAAAAACACCGTTTTCCATAATTTCACGCAATTCAAAAGCCTAAAGTGTTTTTGTCAAAAAAATGAGCAAGGCTATAGTCTTGGATTTTTGTCGAAATTCAACAAAAATTTGATTATGCCAAAAAAGGTTTAGAACCACTATTTCGATAACGTAGAACACGAAAATCGCAAGTAAAATGCAATATTAGAGCTAATTTCAATAAAAATTCAGATTTTTTGAATGTGAGTGTATACTTCCCATTCGCACTTTGATTTAAGACTGTTCCATACATCCTATCGAGAAACTGATTGCGCCAGTCGATTCAGCGTCTTAAAAACACCGTTTTCCATAATTTCACGCAATTCAAAAGCCTAAAGTGTTTTTGTCAAAAAAATGAGCAAGGCTATAGTCTTGGATTTTTGTCGAAATTCAACAAAAATTTGATTATGCCAAAAAAGGTTTAGAACCACTATTTCGATAACGTAGAACACGAAAATCGCAAGTAAAATGCAATATTAGAGCTAATTTCAATAAAAATTCAGATTTATTGAATGTGAGTGTATACTTCCCATTCGCACTTTGATTTAAGACTGTTCCATACATCCTATCGAGAAACTGATTGCGCCAGTCGATTCAGCGTCTTAAAAAACACCGTTTTCCATAATTTCACGCAATTCAAAAGCCTAAAGTGTTTTTGTCAAAAAATGAGCAAGGCTATAGTCTTGGATTTTTGTCGAAATTCAACAAAAATTTGATTATGCCAAAAAAGGTTTAGAACCACTATTTCGATAACGTAGAACACGAAAATCGCAAGTAAAATGCAATATTAGAGCTAATTTCAATAAAAATTCAGATTTTTTGAATGTGAGTGTATACTTCCCATTCGCACTTTGATTTAAGACTGTTCCATACATCCTATCGAGAAACTGATTGCGCCAGTCGATTCAGCGTCTTAAAAAACACCGTTTTCCATAATTTCACGCAATTCAAAAGCCTAAAGTGTTTTTGTCAAAAAAATGAGCAAGGCTATAGTCTTGGATTTTTGTCGAAATTCAACAAAAATTTGATTATGCCAAAAAAGGTTTAGAACCACTATTTCGATAACGTAGAACACGAAAATCGCAAGTAAAATGCAATATTAGAGCTAATTTCAATAAAAATTCAGATTTTTTGAATGTGAGTGTATACTTCCCATTCGCACTTTGATTTAAGACTGTTCCATACATCCTATCGAGAAACTGATTGCGCCAGTCGATTCAGCGTCTTAAAAAACACCGTTTTCCATAATTTCACGCAATTCAAAAGCCTAAAGTGTTTTTGTCAAAAAAATGAGCAAGGCTATAGTCTTGGATTTTTGTCGAAATTCAACAAAAATTTGATTATGCCAAAAAAGGTTTAGAACCACTATTTCGATAACGTAGAACACGAAAATCGCAAGTAAAATGCAATATTAGAGCTAATTTCAATAAAAATTCAGATTTTTTGAATGTGAGTGTATACTTCCCATTCGCACTTTGATTTAAGACTGTTCCATACATCCTATCGAGAAACTGATTGCGCCAGTCGATTCAGCGTCTTAAAAAACACCGTTTTCCATAATTTCACGCAATTCAAAAGCCTAAAGTGTTTTTGTCAAAAAAATGAGCAAGGCTATAGTCTTGGATTTTTGTCGAAATTCAACAAAAATTTGATTATGCCAAAAAAGGTTTAGAACCACTATTTCGATAACGTAGAACACGAAAATCGCAAGTAAAATGCAATATTAGAGCTAATTTCAATAAAAATTCAGATTTATTGAATGTGAGTGTATACTTCCCATTCGCACTTTGATTTAAGACTGTTCCATACATCCTATCGAGAAACTGATTGCGCCAGTCGATTCAGCGTCTTAAAAAACACCGTTTTCCATAATTTCACGCAATTCAAAAGCCTAAAGTGTTTTTGTCAAAAAATGAGCAAGGCTATAGTCTTGGATTTTTGTCGAAATTCAACAAAAATTTGATTATGCCAAAAAAGGTTTAGAACCACTATTTCGATAACGTAGAACACGAAAATCGCAAGTAAAATGCAATATTAGAGCTAATTTCAATAAAAATTCAGATTTATTGAATGTGAGTGTATACTTCCCATTCGCACTTTGATTTAAGACTGTTCCATACATCCTATCGAGAAACTGATTGCGCCAGTCGATTCAGCGTCTTAAAAAACACCGTTTTCCATAATTTCACGCAATTCAAAAGCCTAAAGTGTTTTTGTCAAAAAAATGAGCAAGGCTATAGTCTTGGATTTTTGTCGAAATTCAACAAAAATTTGATTATGCCAAAAAAGGTTTAGAACCACTATTTCGATAACGTAGAACACGAAAATCGCAAGTAAAATGCAATATTAGAGCTAATTTCAATAAAAATTCAGATTTTTTGAATGTGAGTGTATACTTCCCATTCGCACTTTGATTTAAGACTGTTCCATACATCCTATCGAGAAACTGATTGCGCCAGTCGATTCAGCGTCTTAAAAAACACCGTTTTCCATAATTTCACGCAATTCAAAAGCCTAAAGTGTTTTTGTCAAAAAATGAGCAAGGCTATAGTCTTGGATTTTTGTCGAAATTCAACAAAAATTTGATTATGCCAAAAAAGGTTTAGAACCACTATTTCGATAACGTAGAACACGAAAATCGCAAGTAAAATGCAATATTAGAGCTAATTTCAATAAAAATTCAGATTTATTGAATGTGAGTGTATACTTCCCATTCGCACTTTGATTTAAGACTGTTCCATACATCCTATCGAGAAACTGATTGCGCCAGTCGATTCAGCGTCTTAAAAAACACCGTTTTCCATAATTTCACGCAATTCAAAAGCCTAAAGTGTTTTTGTCAAAAAAATGAGCAAGGCTATAGTCTTGGATTTTTGTCGAAATTCAACAAAAATTTGATTATGCCAAAAAAGGTTTAGAACCACTATTTCGATAACGTAGAACACGAAAATCGCAAGTAAAATGCAATATTAGAGCTAATTTCAATAAAAATTCAGATTTATTGAATGTGAGTGTATACTTCCCATTCGCACTTTGATTTAAGACTGTTCCATACATCCTATCGAGAAACTGATTGCGCCAGTCGATTCAGCGTCTTAAAAAACACCGTTTTCCATAATTTCACGCAATTCAAAAGCCTAAAGTGTTTTTGTCAAAAAATGAGCAAGGCTATAGTCTTGGATTTTTGTCGAAATTCAACAAAAATTTGATTATGCCAAAAAAGGTTTAGAACCACTATTTTGATAACGTAGAACACGAAAATCGCAAGTAAAATGCAATATTAGAGCTAATTTCAATAAAAATTCAGATTTTTTGAATGTGAGTGTATACTTCCCATTCGCACTTTGATTTAAGACTGTTCCATACATCCTATCGAGAAACTGATTGCGCCAGTCGATTTAGCGTCTTAAAAAACACCGTTTTCCATAATTTCACGCAATTCAAAAGCCTAAAGTGTTTTTGTCAAAAAAATGAGCAAGGCTATAGTCTTGGATTTTTGTCGAAATTCAACAAAAATTTGATTATGCCAAAAAAGGTTTAGAACCACTATTTCGATAACGTAGAACACGAAAATCGCAAGTAAAATGCAATATTAGAGCTAATTTCAATAAAAATTCAGATTTATTGAATGTGAGTGTATACTTCCCATTCGCACTTTGATTTAAGACTGTTCCATACATCCTATCGAGAAACTGATTGCGCCAGTCGATTCAGCGTCTTAAAAAACACCGTTTTCCATAATTTCACGCAATTCAAAAGCCTAAAGTGTTTTTGTCAAAAAAATGAGCAAGGCTATAGTCTTGGATTTTTGTCGAAATTCAACAAAAATTTGATTATGCCAAAAAAGGTTTAGAACCACTATTTCGATAACGTAGAACACGAAAATCGCAAGTAAAATGCAATATTAGAGCTAATTTCAATAAAAATTCAGATTTATTGAATGTGAGTGTATACTTCCCATTCGCACTTTGATTTAAGACTGTTCCATACATCCTATCGAGAAACTGATTGCGCCAGTCGATTCAGCGTCTTAAAAACACCGTTTTCCATAATTTCACGCAATTCAAAAGCCTAAAGTGTTTTTGTCAAAAAAATGAGCAAGGCTATAGTCTTGGATTTTTGTCGAAATTCAACAAAAATTTGATTATGCCAAAAAAGGTTTAGAACCACTATTTCGATAACGTAGAACACGAAAATCGCAAGTAAAATGCAATATTAGAGCTAATTTCAATAAAAATTCAGATTTTTTGAATGTGAGTGTATACTTCCCATTCGCACTTTGATTTAAGACTGTTCCATACATCCTATCGAGAAACTGATTGCGCCAGTCGATTTAGCGTCTTAAAAAACACCGTTTTCCATAATTTCACGCAATTCAAAAGCCTAAAGTGTTTTTGTCAAAAAAATGAGCAAGGCTATAGTCTTGGATTTTTGTCGAAATTCAACAAAAATTTGATTATGCCAAAAAAGGTTTAGAACCACTATTTCGATAACGTAGAACACGAAAATCGCAAGTAAAATGCAATATTAGAGCTAATTTCAATAAAAATTCAGATTTATTGAATGTGAGTGTATACTTCCCATTCGCACTTTGATTTAAGACTGTTCCATACATCCTATCGAGAAACTGATTGCGCCAGTCGATTCAGCGTCTTAAAAACACCGTTTTCCATAATTTCACGCAATTCAAAAGCCTAAAGTGTTTTTGTCAAAAAAATGAGCAAGGCTATAGTCTTGGATTTTTGTCGAAATTCAACAAAAATTTGATTATGCCAAAAAAGGTTTAGAACCACTATTTCGATAACGTAGAACACGAAAATCGCAAGTAAAATGCAATATTAGAGCTAATTTCAATAAAAATTCAGATTTTTTGAATGTGAGTGTATACTTCCCATTCGCACTTTGATTTAAGACTGTTCCATACATCCTATCGAGAAACTGATTGCGCCAGTCGATTCAGCGTCTTAAAAAACACCGTTTTCCATAATTTCACGCAATTCAAAAGCCTAAAGTGTTTTTGTCAAAAAAATGAGCAAGGCTATAGTCTTGGATTTTTGTCGAAATTCAACAAAAATTTGATTATGCCAAAAAAGGTTTAGAACCACTATTTCGATAACGTAGAACACGAAAATCGCAAGTAAAATGCAATATTAGAGCTAATTTCAATAAAAATTCAGATTTTTTGAATGTGAGTGTATACTTCCCATTCGCACTTTGATTTAAGACTGTTCCATACATCCTATCGAGAAACTGATTGCGCCAGTCGATTCAGCGTCTTAAAAAACACCGTTTTCCATAATTTCACGCAATTCAAAAGCCTAAAGTGTTTTTTTAAAAAAATGAGCAAGGCTATAGTCTTGGATTTTTGTCGAAATTCAACAAAAATTTGATTATGCCAAAAAAGGTTTAGAACCACTATTTCGATAACGTAGAACACGAAAATCGCAAGTAAAATGCAATATTAGAGCTAATTTCAATAAAAATTCAGATTTTTTGAATGTGAGTGTATACTTCCCATTCGCACTTTGATTTAAGACTGTTCCATACATCCTATCGAGAAACTGATTGCGCCAGTCGATTCAGCGTCTTAAAAAACACCGTTTTCCATAATTTCACGCAATTCAAAAGCCTAAAGTGTTTTTGTCAAAAAAATGAGCAAGGCTATAGTCTTGGATTTTTGTCGAAATTCAACAAAAATTTGATTATGCCAAAAAAGGTTTAGAACCACTATTTCGATAACGTAGAACACGAAAATCGCAAGTAAAATGCAATATTAGAGCTAATTTCAATAAAAATTCAGATTTATTGAATGTGAGTGTATACTTCCCATTCGCACTTTGATTTAAGACTGTTCCATACATCCTATCGAGAAACTGATTGCGCCAGTCGATTCAGCGTCTTAAAAAACACCGTTTTCCATAATTTCACGCAATTCAAAAGCCTAAAGTGTTTTTGTCAAAAAAATGAGCAAGGCTATAGTCTTGGATTTTTGTCGAAATTCAACAAAAATTTGATTATGCCAAAAAAGGTTTAGAACCACTATTTCGATAACGTAGAACACGAAAATCGCAAGTAAAATGCAATATTAGAGCTAATTTCAATAAAAATTCAGATTTTTTGAATGTGAGTGTATACTTCCCATTCGCACTTTGATTTAAGACTGTTCCATACATCCTATCGAGAAACTGATTGCGCCAGTCGATTCAGCGTCTTAAAAAACACCGTTTTCCATAATTTCACGCAATTCAAAAGCCTAAAGTGTTTTTGTCAAAAAAATGAGCAAGGCTATAGTCTTGGATTTTTGTCGAAATTCAACAAAAATTTGATTATGCCAAAAAAGGTTTAGAACCACTATTTCGATAACGTAGAACACGAAAATCGCAAGTAAAATGCAATATTAGAGCTAATTTCAATAAAAATTCAGATTTTTTGAATGTGAGTGTATACTTCCCATTCGCACTTTGATTTAAGACTGTTCCATACATCCTATCGAGAAACTGATTGCGCCAGTCGATTCAGCATCTTAAAAAACACCGTTTTCCATAATTTCACGCAATTCAAAAGCCTAAAGTGTTTTTGTCAAAAAAATGAGCAAGGCTATAGTCTTGGATTTTTGTCGAAATTCAACAAAAATTTGATTATGCCAAAAAAGGTTTAGAACCACTATTTCGATAACGTAGAACACGAAAATCGCAAGTAAAATGCAATATTAGAGCTAATTTCAATAAAAATTCAGATTTATTGAATGTGAGTGTATACTTCCCATTCGCACTTTGATTTAAGACTGTTCCATACATCCTATCGAGAAACTGATTGCGCCAGTCGATTCAGCGTCTTAAAAAACACCGTTTTCCATAATTTCACGCAATTCAAAAGCCTAAAGTGTTTTTTTAAAAAAATGAGCAAGGCTATAGTCTTGGATTTTTGTCGAAATTCAACAAAAATTTGATTATGCCAAAAAAGGTTTAGAACCACTATTTCGATAACGTAGAACACGAAAATCGCAAGTAAAATGCAATATTAGAGCTAATTTCAATAAAAATTCAGATTTTTTGAATGTGAGTGTATACTTCCCATTCGCACTTTGATTTAAGACTGTTCCATACATCCTATCGAGAAACTGATTGCGCCAGTCGATTCAGCGTCTTAAAAAACACCGTTTTCCATAATTTCACGCAATTCAAAAGCCTAAAGTGTTTTTGTCAAAAAAATGAGCAAGGCTATAGTCTTGGATTTTTGTCGAAATTCAACAAAAATTTGATTATGCCAAAAAAGGTTTAGAACCACTATTTTGATAACGTAGAACACAAAAATCGCAAGTAAAATGCAATATTAGAGCTAATTTCAATAAAAATTCAGATTTTTTGAATGTGAGTGTATACTTCCCATTCGCACTTTGATTTAAGACTGTTCCATACATCCTATCGAGAAACTGATTGCGCCAGTCGATTTAGCGTCTTAAAAAACACCGTTTTCCATAATTTCACGCAATTCAAAAGCCTAAAGTGTTTTTGTCAAAAAATGAGCAAGGCTATAGTCTTGGATTTTTGTCGAAATTCAACAAAAATTTGATTATGCCAAAAAAGGTTTAGAACCACTATTTCGATAACGTAGAACACGAAAATCGCAAGTAAAATGCAATATTAGAGCTAATTTCAATAAAAATTCAGATTTATTGAATGTGAGTGTATACTTCCCATTCGCACTTTGATTTAAGACTGTTCCATACATCCTATCGAGAAACTGATTGCGCCAGTCGATTCAGCGTCTTAAAAAACACCGTTTTCCATAATTTCACGCAATTCAAAAGCCTAAAGTGTTTTTGTCAAAAAAATGAGCAAGGCTATAGTCTTGGATTTTTGTCGAAATTCAACAAAAATTTGATTATGCCAAAAAAGGTTTAGAACCACTATTTCGATAACGTAGAACACGAAAATCGCAAGTAAAATGCAATATTAGAGCTAATTTCAATAAAAATTCAGATTTTTTGAATGTGAGTGTATACTTCCCATTCGCACTTTGATTTAAGACTGTTCCATACATCCTATCGAGAAACTGATTGCGCCAGTCGATTCAGCGTCTTAAAAAACACCGTTTTCCATAATTTCACGCAATTCAAAAGCCTAAAGTGTTTTTGTCAAAAAAATGAGCAAGGCTATAGTCTTGGATTTTTGTCGAAATTCAACAAAAATTTGATTATGCCAAAAAAGGTTTAGAACCACTATTTCGATAACGTAGAACACGAAAATCGCAAGTAAAATGCAATATTAGAGCTAATTTCAATAAAAATTCAGATTTATTGAATGTGAGTGTATACTTCCCATTCGCACTTTGATTTAAGACTGTTCCATACATCCTATCGAGAAACTGATTGCGCCAGTCGATTCAGCGTCTTAAAAAACACCGTTTTCCATAATTTCACGCAATTCAAAAGCCTAAAGTGTTTTTGTCAAAAAAATGAGCAAGGCTATAGTCTTGGATTTTTGTCGAAATTCAACAAAAATTTGATTATGCCAAAAAAGGTTTAGAACCACTATTTCGATAACGTAGAACACGAAAATCGCAAGTAAAATGCAATATTAGAGCTAATTTCAATAAAAATTCAGATTTTTTGAATGTGAGTGTATACTTCCCATTCGCACTTTGATTTAAGACTGTTCCATACATCCTATCGAGAAACTGATTGCGCCAGTCGATTCAGCGTCTTAAAAAACACCGTTTTCCATAATTTCACGCAATTCAAAAGCCTAAAGTGTTTTTGTCAAAAAAATGAGCAAGGCTATAGTCTTGGATTTTTGTCGAAATTCAACAAAAATTTGATTATGCCAAAAAAGGTTTAGAACCACTATTTCGATAACGTAGAACACGAAAATCGCAAGTAAAATGCAATATTAGAGCTAATTTCAATAAAAATTCAGATTTTTTGAATGTGAGTGTATACTTCCCATTCGCACTTTGATTTAAGACTGTTCCATACATCCTATCGAGAAACTGATTGCGCCAGTCGATTCAGCGTCTTAAAAAACACCGTTTTCCATAATTTCACGCAATTCAAAAGCCTAAAGTGTTTTTGTCGAAATTCAACAAAAATTTGATTATGCCAAAAAAGGTTTAGAACCACTATTTCGATAACGTAGAACACGAAAATCGCAAGTAAAATGCAATATTAGAGCTAATTTCAATAAAAATTCAGATTTTTTGAATGTGAGTGTATACTTCCCATTCGCACTTTGATTTAAGACTGTTCCATACATCCTATCGAGAAACTGATTGCGCCAGTCGATTCAGCATCTTAAAAAACAGAGTTTTTCGTAATTTTACGTATTCCAAAAGCCAAAAATGTTTTTGTCAAAAAAATGAGCAAGGCTATAGTCTTGAATTTTTGTCGAAATTTAACAAAAATTTGATTATGACAAAAAAGGTTTAGAACCACTATTTCGATAACGTAGAACACGAAAATCGCAAGTAAAATTGCTAAGCAATTGCTAAAAAGCAATTTTTGAAATAAATAGTGGAAGTTTTGTTAAAACGACGAGTTTTTTATTATTTTTAATAAGATGAACTTCCAAAAAGTAAGGGTTAGTACAATCAATTTAATATTTCTTTAGATCAATTTAAATTTTTCCTATCGATTTCACTAAATTCTCAAATGGTTTAAACAGTTGGATGTAACACTTACTTGTTTCGACACATTCTAAAGGTCCTAAAGTAATTCTGCCGAGTGCTTCTTCGGGTAAATCGGACTGTTGAAGGAACACCATTTCCGTAATACCCACATTATTGGCGTTCGTATAGTATCCGTCGTCCGTATACCATTTTTCGTCGTCAATGTCCTCACAGTTACACCATTGCGATTTGTTTTCGCACTTTCTGCCTATAGAACACGGACATGCGCCCCTGTAAAGCTGACATTAGGAAATAAAGTGAAATCATCATATTTGCCTATTATTTGCTCACCTTCTTACTTCTCCGATAAAATCTACCGTTTCGTTAGCCGAACTTACGAACCATGTCGCAGAGTGTAATTCCAGCGGAGCTTTTTGACAATCGTATCTGATATATTGACTGCAATTTAAAGAATGTGACACCAATTCCTGTATCATTTCGGCGTCGAATTCCCTGTATTTGATGGTGAACATGAAATCTTTCTCCGACGGTGACCTTACGTCTATTTGACTAGGCAAGTTGTGTTCTACTATTGTTTTCGTGGAATCTTCGTGGCTTTGGAATTCGCAACGAACGTGGGCCGGCGGAAATTTACCATTGCCGTCGATGTCGATTAGATAGACGTCAGGTTTTGTATAACCTAAATTATGAAAAATCGGAGACATTAAATATTATCTTCGCTTTGTATAATAATACATAAACAAATCTTTAAATTTGATTATATAAATAGTTTGTAATTATTACTTGTGTTCCTTATTCCTGAAAATACAGGGAAGACGTATAGTCTCAACCTGGGCTCAGTAGATACTATCCTGCAAGCTGAAGTGGTTGCCATCAATACATGCTCGGTAATTATCCTGAACGAGATAGTCCCTATAACAGGACTGCGTCACAAACAGTTAAGCACTGCCAAGGATCTGTAGCTGAACTGTCACAACGCTACAAGGTTATCCTTGAATGGATACCAGGACACACTGGGATCCTCGGAAATAAAAAAGCTGACCTCCTAGCCAAGGAAGCTTCAGAAAGAACCCTGATCGGACCTCTCCCCACATGTGGGGTCTCATACCGACATATAAAGGGAATAATAGAGGAACGGTTAAGGGAACAACATAGGAAACTCTGGATGGAACTGCCTGGACTCAGGCAATCCAGATTATTCATAACAGGTCCATCCAGGAAGAAAACTACAAAATTACTCAACCTAAGTAGAACCCAACTAAGAAAGGCAGTGGGACTGCTTACAGGACACTGCCAATATTATCAAACAAATTTTTATTATTACAAAATTATTCAGTTCAATGATGATTCTTTCAACACTGCAAAAAGAATCTATTTAAGGAGCAACGCTGTGTCGTTAAAAAAATCTTACATATATAATATTATATTTACATATGTGTGTGTAATTATGCGTGAGAAAAATCTGTCATCATTTGTATACTCATAAATCGTAAAACAAATTAAATTCTTATATCAAATAAACTTGTAAAAGAAAATGAGATTAAAATAATAGACAGTGGTGACATCTAGTAACACTGAACACGCTTCTAAAGTGATTATCTCGACTGAGAACTGGAATTTAGTGTACAGGCTATGCATGAGATGAAGTGTTGTGAAATGAATAATTTTATAAAACGTAATATGACTGTGATGGTTTTTTGTGGGTGTCCGGTTATCTCGGCAATGCTCGTTCCTGTTTCCTATGGTGAAATTGTGAATATATAATTGTAAAATTCTTACATATGTCCTGGGTTTCTTGAAGATTAAAGTCTTCAGCAGAATGGCGAAGATTCTAGCTGTCTTCTCCACGTGTCTAAGCAGCAAGATGGCGAAGATTCTAGCTGTCTTCTCCTCGGTCTTCTCCACGTATGCCCAATGGATGTTTTGAAGTCGTCAAAATGGATTAAAATTCAGGTACAATTTGCAAGTTTTTTGGTTAAATGTATTCGTTTCTTTTAAACGTAACTTTTGAAAGTAACTATGTGACTTGGAAGTGACTGCTTCCTCACAAATTTAATTTTTTTAACGAACACTCGAGAATAACGTGCTCTCTCTTCGTGTTCCCAAAATAGACTATTTGTTTATTAAAAAAATGAATCAATCAACAACTGACTAGCCTTCCCTATCTTGAATTATTTAACGTGTATACTTATGGCCCAAAAGTTAAGCTAGGTTTTTGTGACAGATTTTTGTGGCGTATACATTTATATTTATAACCTATCCTAACATCTAATACTGTACAAACTGTCAAACATATTTTATTAAATTACCTAAACTATATTTCTTACTTGTGTTAACTAATAAATGTCCTTTAATTTTATTCAATTGCCTTTTTTTATATAAATAGTTTGGAGGTATAATACTGTTTATGCCTTAAAAGGCTTTTAAAGCTTAATTCATTAGTCCAAACACTACCTCCATTCACTTTCATTGTCTGTCACCTATGAATGTTAGTTCGCACTGTCTCTACATATGTTTGTACAACAAATAAATGTTCTTAACACTTTGTCTATTGATAAATACACTTACATGGTATTCTATGAACATAAATCTTTGATTTATGAGTATTCAAATTCTAAATGACTTTCTCATATTTTACTTTCTTATTATTAATGATAAATGAACTTAATTAAATTATGTATTTTTTAATATCTACCTATTCTTTGTACTTCGTCCTAATATATTATACGGAGTAGAACGTTCTTTTTGTTTCTCAACACAAAAAGAGTCACTTCTACTCCTAGTGATATAATCTACTATTTCTATTACTGTTACAAAACCCTTCATCCCATCCCCATTTTGTAACATGTATGAAAATCTTTTCAAAAACTGTTTTATAAAGTAACAGTTTGGAATTTATAAAGTCGGCTTTGAAAGTGTAAAGTGAGTTTTGAAATTAAAAGAATTCTTAACTGTCAAAAGTTTTACAAGAAAATTATTCAAGTTTGACATTAGCATATTATGTAGTGTGAATTTATAGCCGCTCTCCATGAAAATTTATTATAATAAGCCATAAAGAATAAATTTAAAGAAGTTCAAGATGTCGTCAGACTCTGAAGATGATTTTAGTAATATTCCGCCAGAAATAGTAGAAATCGTAGCAGCTACCTGTATAATTTATTACCAGAAAAGTGTAAGGACCGCTATGAACAAGTTTATGGAGTATTTATGGATTGTCGGCAAGAAAAAAAGAGATAATTTTCTGAAAATGTGTTAATGGTATATTTCGGAGAGATAGCAACAAAATACAAATTATCTACGATTTGGTGTTAAGGTTTCAATTAACCATTCGACATAATATAAACAATGCTACCTATGACAAATTAAGAGCATTTTTAGCAAGAAAAAGCGACGGATTCAAGTCAAAAAAATTAAAGACCAAGCGGTGACGATATTAATAAGTTTCTAAAAGAAGCTCCTGATAGTAAACAGGTAAGGTAAGTAGTTCAAAGTAACTTTGATATCTTTATTGCAAGTAAGTTCTTTGATTCTATAATAACAACTATCAATCTAAAAAACATTAGTAGTAACATTTTTCTTTATACCTTCAACATGCTGTACTTATCATGGGTGTAACTGGCGTATGTCGCAAAAATGAACTGAAAAATATTAAATTAAATGACATTGACGATACCGGAAAATCCGACGTCACACTTTGTATTATTTTTGATTTTTCACTTTTGGAAAGATTGTAAAAAGATCTTAATGTGACAAAACATGAAACAACTCAAACAAGGCGGATTTTTCTGGGAACATTGGTGGTATATTGTTATTACTGACTGATATTGATGGATTTTCTTATTTTATTATAATACAAAGTAATTTAATTTTTATATAAAAAAAGTATTTTAAAAGTTAAATATAGTAAATTATAGTAATCTTTGGAGACTGTAAAACTCCTCAATTTGAAGACAATCATAAGATTCTATCTATAACCCACTTATAAATACACTCGTCACAAAAAGTATCGTATAAGTGATTTATGAATAAAATTTTTAGTATTCTCTTTTCATTTTTTTGGAAAATGATGGGAAATAAATTTGGAATTATGTTTCAAAGTGGTTTATTTAATTAAAATCAAAAATCAAAAAATAATGGGCATAAATAATGAAAATAACAATTATTCCAAAAAATCAAATAATACAAAGTAACAAAATAAAAAATTTAAATGATAAATTTAACATTTAAGTATCTGGTATTGCCACCTCTGGCTCTAATAACATCTCTTTTATGCGCCTGTTTAGGTAGTCCCAAACATGTTCAATTGGGTTTAGGTCTGGACTAACTGCTGGCCAATCTAAAACTTGGATACCAACCTCTTGAAGGTATTCCATTGTCATTCTGGCAACGTGCGGGCGAGCATTATCGTGCATCAGAATAAAATTCTAATACTACGGACTCTACAGAGAACATTTTGCAATTGTTTGGCTATAACGAGTTCGCAAAGTCTGAATTCTTAAATACCGGACATCTGCAGAATTAGTACACCTGGGACGTCCTGGAACTGGTCTTCTATTACAACTTCCAGTTTCTCTAAAACTTGTTAATACTTTAGAAACGCTGGATTGGTTGATTCCCATGACTTCAGGAACATATTGCTGAGATCGTCCATCTTCAACTAAAGCCACGATTTGAGCTGCTTGTTTCGGGGTTAAATTATTCATTTTTACTCAAAATGTTTCTAGACATTTCCAAGTGAAAAATTAAACAAACGTAATGCACACAAGAAATTTTAAAATGTAAATAATACAAATAGGATTTATCAATATTTATTAATTTTTTGTTTTTCAACAAAAAGGCCCGAGGAAAATATCAAAAAAATCCACAAAATGATTTTGAGTGACCGTAAAGTGAATATGATCGAGATAGCTGACACTCTAAAGATATCTAAGGAACGTGTTGGACATATCGTTCACGAATATTTGGGTATACGGAAGCTCTGTGCGAAATGGGTGCCGCGCGTGCTCACAATCGACCAAAAACAGCAACGAATTGATGATTCTGAGCAGTGTTTGCAGCTGTTAAGTCGTAATAAACCCGATTTTTTGCGTCGATATGTGACTATGGATAAAACTTGGCTCTATCACTACACGCCTGAGTCCAATCGACAGTCAGCTGAGTGGACTGCGGCCGGTGAACCGCCACCAAAGCGTGGAAAGACTCAACAGTCAGCTGGCAAAGTTATGGCCTCAGTTTTTTGGGATACACACGGTATATTGTTCATCGACTATTTGGAAAAGGGAAAAACAATTAACAGCGACTATTACTGTGCATTATTGGAGCGATTGAAGACCGAAATCGCGAAAAAAGGCCCCATATGAAGAAGAAAAAGTGTTGTTTCATCAAGACAATGCACCATGTCACAAATCATCAAAAACGATAGCAAAATTGCATGAATTGGGCTTCGAATTGCTTCCTCACCCACCGTATTATCCAGATCTAGCCCCCAGCGACTTTTTCCTTTTCTCTGACCTGAAGAGAATGCTCGCGGGAAAAAAAATTTGGCTCTGATACTGAGGTAATCGCCGAAACTGAAGCCTATTTTGAGGACAAACCGAAGGAGTACTACAAAAATGGTATCGAAAAGTTGGAAGGTCGCTATAATCGCTGTATCGCCCTTGAAGGCAACTATGTTGAATAAAAAAAATGAATTTTGTCAAAATATTGTGTTTTACTATGGTAGACCGGGGACTTTTCAGCCGACCTAATAAACTGTGAATATTTTGGGCTTTTATACATCTAAAGAATACCATATACTCATATTAAATATTCTGAAAAATGTGATATTTTATTTTACACCATAATTCAATTTTTAAAATTATGCCATACTTTTTGTGACGAGTGTATAAAGCTATACTGTGTCTTACCTAACAATGCCAATTCTTCACAAGTCTTCCTGTACTGAGCAAAATGGCAATTCTTCCCCATATAACCGGTATTGGTACAATCACAAATCAATTTATCCTCTTTAACCGAGCACTTACCGCCGTGTTCGCAAGTATTCGGTCTCTTACATGCATCTATGAATCTGCAATCGTCCAGAGTTACCTCACCGACGACTCTTTCGCTTTGCAATATCGATCTTGGTTCCAATAGAGCACCATTCACCATTATATCCATCATACACCCAACTAGACCAGCGTTGGATCGTGAACCGGCCGCCACTTTAATTTTATCGCCTATTGCAAACTTTATATCGCCAATTTTTTCTTGTTTCGTTCGATTATCCACCGTGAGAGTTATCTCGTCCGATTCGCCTTTGTAGGTTAAATTGAGCCAGTGCCAGACGCCGGGAGTTTTCTTAACGCTAATCAAATGAGTTACGTTTTTGGTATTGTCCGATACTTCGAAACGTACTTCGTCGTTCACTATCCTGACTTCCCAATAAACGCCGGTTTGAGCTTCGCTCGAAGCGACCACGCTTAAATTCGTGCTTGCTTTATAGCTAAAAGACAACGATAGACTATCTGTGTGGTCGTTGTGCCACCAAATATGCGACGAAGAAAACGGAAAAGTGATCGGTATATCGGTGACATCCATCTCGTAAAATTCCGGTCTTAGTATACCGATGTAATGCACTTTCGGGTTATTTTTGTGCAACTCGTATATAACCGAAATATCGTTGTAGAAAACATACTTCAAAGAACCGACAAAGTTGTTGGTCGATTTCAATCCGGGTTTTTTCTGTAGCTCTGGACCACCTCCGATGTAAATTTCCGGATCGATATAGAGTAACGGCACCCCGGTCACGTTCAAAGTTACTTTTTCTTCGTTCAAGATCAAGTGAATTTTATTGTACTCGTGAAATATGGTTAGGTTGTTCCAACTGTATAGTTTGAAATCGGCCGCTTTACCTAAGACGGTTAAAAGGGGACAATCGCCGAAATTGACTTCAACGAAAACGGTGTTGTTGAATATTGAAGCTGCGATGTAGTGATTTAGATTTTGATCACCTCCGGCGGCGAATAACAAGGCAGAGTCATCGAATCTCGTTTTGAATAGCATAGAAAATCGGGTAACTGATGAGTGTACTCGATCTTTCCAATCGTAGACGCGGTAAGAAACATAAGATGATCCCTTTAAAGTAAGAATGGTGGCAGCTGAAACAACACAAACATTTTAGAACTCTACCATTATCAGCAAGTAACGTCTATATATTTAATATACTGTACTTCAACAATTGATCTACAAACAAAATGTTTTATTTCTTTATATAATCATGAAAAATAAAAAAAATAATCATAATTTTTTGTGAACCATAGGTATATGGTTGATTTTTTTGGAGTTGGCAGCACAGTGAATTCATTATAAATGCAAATCCTTCAAAGCCCAAGCAAGGGTGGTTTATGAAAAATAACTAAAAGTAGTATATATTTCTATTGAAACATAGTCATAGTTAAGAATAATAAAAAACTCTTCGTTTTAACAAAACTTCCAATATTTATTTAAAAAATTGCTTTTTTAACTTTAATGACAACCGTTTCGCTAGACTTATAATAGTGTATTTGAAAATCAAGAGAGAGTAAATTCCCAGAAATGTTTTGCAGTTATCAGTGTTAAAGGCAGTAAACCATAGACGTGCTTTTTCAAAATTAAATTAATATGGAAATAGAAATATTTAATTTGTTTTAGTTATTTATACCTATATTACCAATTTTAGATAGATAAACATAATTCGTAAGTAGTAATTTAATTTGGGTAAAATGAAGAAAAAGTCAATATTATTTTAGGCATTTTGTTTTAGGCATATGTTTATTTACAAAATATGTATATAATATGTACAGATAATTACAATTACTTATAAATTAATATGAGGAGCTAAAAAAACAATTAAGTAGGTATATGAGAAAAAAAACCAACCGCAAGGATAAAATTTGACGAGCAACATGCAAAAAATACGACAATATTAAATCTTAAAAAATAAAAATCTAAAAATAAAATTAAATTACATAAATTAATAATTTTAAAGTTATGGTTCCTCGCACTCTGTGTCAGAAGATTCACCATCTGATTGTAGAGAAATTACAATGGGCTCTATAGTAATATCAATTATGTTATCTAGCTCCCACATTTTTTTTTCTATTTCTGTAACGTGTCTAATACATTTTTGCCAATTTTCACTTGTTACTTCAGATATTGCCTTATTGAAGAGATAAACATCTGATAATTTAAAAGTAGTGTTATTTCTGGCAACATTTCAATTTCTCGTTTTTTGGCTATCTCCTCAATATTATATTTTTTATAATTTTGCTTATGTTTTTTAGCAATAGTTAACAATTCTGCCCTCAGCATTGTATTGTCAAAGGCTAAATTTTTAGAAGATAACCATTTTGCAATTTCATCCTTTTTCCATTTAGTGGTTGGTAAAGGTTCAAGTAATCTGGAGTGGTAACTTGCATTGTCCATTACAATAACCGATCCTTTTGGTATGAATTGAATCATCTGTTCAAAATATTCCTCAAACACGTCTCCATTCATTTCTTCGTGATAATCAACGGTTTTTTTTATTCAAATAAGAGTAAACCATTTTCAAGAAAACCGTTTGTACTGACAAATATGACAAATAATTAATCTTTTACCTTTTCCTATAGGTTCCTTAAAACCAGTAGTATATCCTTCTAGAAAAGCTTGATGGGATGATTTTATATTTTTGTCTTTCCAAACTCTTCCTACACAATGTCCTTCATTTACCCATGTTTCATCTAAATAATAAATGTTTTTATTTTGAGCTTTAACTTGTTGTATTCTTCTGAGGTACTGTCTTCTCCAGCATACAATTTCTTCAGAATCAATTAGCATTGAGTTTCTGCCCATTTTTCAAATTTAAAGTTTAACTCATGTAACGTTTTCCATAGTTTATCCCGGCTTATTGTGGGTAAATCAACATCATTCGTAATGGCTTGCAAAACTTTATCTAAAGTTGGTATTTGCTTGTTTATAAAAAATGAGTGAAGAAGCTTACGAATTGCATTTTTAAAAAACTCGTACACGTTGACTTTTAATAGTTTTTGTCTACCTGGTTTCGGCTTTGGTGAGGTTACTCCACCTGATTTTTCCTCCTTTAGAACTCTATATATTGTAGATTTTCCATATCCCATTGCCTTAGATGTTGTTTCAACTATACTGTCAATAGTGTTTGAGGGATTTTGATGTTTAAAATAGTAGTACACGTTCACTACAGCACTCTTTTCATTGAGCGATAAATGGTCTAGTTTTAATTTTTTCACTGGCGTATACTCACAAACTGCTTCCATTTTTAGTCACTACTATTTGTTACGTTTATCGAAAATCAAATAACTACATTTCTAGAAACTTAAGCACTATTTAAGTCAAAATATCTGTCATTAGAAGCTTTTGCCATTCGGAGGTCGTTAAATAACAATTATCCCTTTCTAATCTGGTTACGCCTATGACGCACGTTAATCCTCTTAGGCCTACTGTAGTAACAATGAAAGATCATAAAATAATGTGATAGTCCAAAAAATTTAATAAATTTTGTATTGAAATTAACAAAAACAATTTAGAATGCATTACAAATATTGAAGTTTTACCGCACGTACTGTACTATAGTTTTGCATACCGAATTAGTTTTTATTCTGGGAATTTACTTTCTCTTGATTTTCAAATACAGTATATCATCGTCAGATTGACATATTGAAGTTACATTTTGTTTGTTTGTAGCTAGGTACCTAATGTTTATTAGGTAGTTATAAGGCTAGACTAAGTATGGAAGTAATAAGACATAACAATATTAAAGCCTAGATGTCACCCTGTAATTAGAGATTAACTAATCCAAACACAATAGAAACCCTAGATAATGTTGTCACAACAGGTAGTTGAATAGATCCCATGACTGTCGAACCGAAGTTTTTTTAAAGCATAATTCAAATTAAAATAAAAATATGCTACATATTAACAAGTAAGAATTAAATATAAATTAATACAAAGAGCAATTACTCCTTTAATTGTCGGCTTCCATTTCGTATTTATCCGACGAAGATTCAGATTCGTTGCCTGATCCGATAGGAATTACAATGGGTTCGAACAGTTCTTCAATATTGATATCAACACTCCACAATCGTTCTTCTTCCTTCTTCAAATGGTTTATGGCATTAGTTCAATTTTCTCGAGTTACGTTTCCAAAAGAATTTATCAAAAGTTGTCTAACGTCATTCAATTTAAAAGTTGTATTGTTTCTTGTCACCTCACCTTTTACCTGTGCTCATATTAATTTTATACGGTTTAATTGACAGTGGTAAGGTTGCAAACGTAATACAGTTATTCATTTTGCCTTCGCTATTTCGTTAATTACATATCTTTTATATTGTAATTTGTGTCGCTTTGCAATTTACAGTAATTTCGTTTTCAGCATGGTGTCGACAAAAGAAATATTCTTGCTCTGGAGCACTCTTTGATATCTCTTTTTTTCCGTTGTTAACTTTTCTATCAGTTTTGAATGATAACTGGCGTTATCTAAGACAGCCACTGCAGCTATAGGCAAAAAGTCCAATAACTGAGAAAAATAATCTTGAAAAACACCAGAAGTCATTTCCTCGTGGTAATATTTGGTTGACTTTGATACAAAGTCTAATCATCCATTTTCTACAAAACCATGTTCACTGCCAATGTGTGCGATTATTAGTCTGCGACCTTTTCCTCGAGGAGCATTTAATTCTGTTGAATATCCCTCCAAAAAAGCCTGACGAGAATTAAAAATATTGAAGTCCATCCATGGTTTAGAAACAGTGTGTCCTTCAGTCACAGTTTAGCTACGTTCGTTTCAAGTATTCTCAAAGAACTGGCGTCACAAAACACCGTGTTCTGTGACTAACTGATTTTACCAGTTGACAAAATATATGACAGGAGAGAAAATCGTTTTTATCTGTAATAAACAAACAAGACCCCTATTCTTGACGGTGATAGAATAGAACAGCCAATAGAAAGTGGGCGTGGTTCTATTGAAAATGCCAAAACCGTATTCTTGAAATTCGTTCTCTCACTCTACCGATAGAAGGGTTGCTCCCCAAGAGAACAATTACTTCTATTGGTTATTTTTGAAGGAACCGCTATAACACCAAGAGAAGGTGTTAGGGATTTTTATTTTCGAACCAAAAATAGTATAGAAAAATTTCTTTCAAACACCAAACACAACCAAACAACAAATTAAACTAACGAAAATGACAGAATATTTTGTTTAGTGTTTTACTTCTTATTTGATAAAGTGTCAATCAGAGAACAAAAATATCAGAAATAAACTAGTCCATTGTGTGTGTAAATTAAGTGATAAAAATGGAAGATATGGACACGGAGTTACTAATAGACGCTATTAAGTCTAAACCCGAGATATGGGATTGTTCAAATGAAGACTATAAAAACAGACTAAAGAAAACAGATGCTTGGTTCTTTGTTTGTGCTCTGGTGGTGCCACAATTTGAAGATAAAAGCAACATAGAAAAAAACAAATGAAACAACACTCATTCGGAATTAATTAAAAAAATTTTCACCATGGACTCGTAACTCCTCATATAAAGTGTAAAATGCACCTTTTGAGTGGCGTACACTGTTTATAGGGTGTACTGACCACCTTCTCCACTCCCGCTGTTTGTTTCTTATTGTTAAATAGATGTTCATCACATATGGATCCATGACAGCAAACACTGTGAGTCCAACTATGTATGAGCAGACGATCTGTAGGTGGAAAAAGACGTCCGTACCACGCTCGCCCGACGCGCGCCTGACGTGCGCCAACGAGCGCCTGACGGACGTCATTCGACGTTGAGACATTTTTCTCAACGTCACATTACGACCGTCCGACGACCGTCGCATGGCACCGTGCATAAAAGGGTCCTAACATTTCCCTATTTTCTCTCACTTAAAAATCAAAAACACCGGTCATATTGGAGCACCTAGCTACCACATCACGAACAGTTGCTGATGCATCTTGATATATTAGTGCATCATGAACACTTAAAACAATAGTTTTTCCCTTTGAGAAAATGCACTTTGTTTTAAATGAGCCACTTGTACTGAAACAAAACTCGAACTTGACGCCATTTTCACTACCGAAAAAATAAAAATAAATATAGATCACAATATAAACCACCAACACTAACGAGTACCAATATTCTTATTTTTTAGGATATATACAAATCCTTAATTTATAGACTAATAACTACCTGTATTTACAATTAAACACATAGGGTTAACTTAATCCCTTAACACCACTAACGACCACAATTATTCTCGTTAAAATCGAAAAACAAAATATTCTAAATATCGTATTATGACTACTATTCTTTTATTATTAAAATATTATTATTAAAAGAAATTTCTTAATACCGATATAAATAAGTACGTGCGCTACTGATTTAGGGTCTTGTTTACAACATTTTACGATTTAATGACTTTTCTTAGCAGCCAACTTCAAACAAACGAACATAACAGAACACGAACATCAGGAAAACAACTAAAATAATAATAAAACTGACAGTAGTATTTGACATTTTTATGTGAAGTTTTGACGTGACTATTTCTCTTGGGAGATAGTCGCTGATAATTGACTCCGATTGGTCTATATTTTAAAAATGGTGCCATTTCATTGGTAAATATAAAGAAAGGGAAATAATCTGTGAAAAAAATAGGTACCCCTTATAAACAATAACATATATCGTAAAAATGAAGCTGACTATAATGTTTTGGAGTTGTAGGGGCCAATGTAGTAGTTGACTACCTTTTAAATAAACTGCTTATCAAAAGCTTAGGATGTTGGTAATATTTATTGAAAAAAATTTTTTCGAAGTCACTTGCTCTCATCTACATTGAACTTGCTTGAAATCAACTCCAAAGAGCACGAGCCACGCCCTGAAACTCTTTTGTCTCAACTTTGGATGCAAATCAGACAAGACATTTAAAAATATTTTTTATATTTTGCACTTATAAAAATCTTCATTATAAAACGCATTTGCGTATCGTAATGTAACTTTTACGCACGTAAAGTTTTATTTTAAATGGTTGGCAACATGAGTGAAGTATCTAATGACAAGACTATTGACAATGACATTTGTGGTTAATAGCAATTTATTAATTTTATATTGTTCTTTAAGAAAGTATTTGTGAATATGAATATCATTTTTTATTTATATATCTAATATATTATTATTGGTGGATTGTTCATTATAAAATATTTTAAAACATTAACATTGTCAGTTTCTGACAAACCAATCATGGCCAACTCACAATAATTATTGGTAAACGTTAAAATATCTACCAAATTAATTCTTTTATGGAAAAATAAAAATATCTAGAAAACTGATAACTTTAGGTATAGGGAGTACTCAATAAAATTTGAAGAATGATATTAGTACTTTTCGATAGTGATATAAAATACAGGGTGTTCTATTTAAAATTA
Organism: Ophraella communa; assembly: GCA_035357415.1. Lineage (NCBI taxonomy): Eukaryota > Metazoa > Arthropoda > Insecta > Coleoptera > Chrysomelidae > Ophraella > Ophraella communa. The sequence goes on from CM068984.1 coordinate 6,936,605, forward strand.
CCAAGAAAATAATGTACTAGCATTTTGACTTACCATGTATTTGATTTAACGAATATTATGAAAACGAATATGTTTTATAATTTTTAACAAATATTAAAAAACTATGATTGTAATAGATCAATGCTCCTATACTCCTTTTTAATTATACAGGGAGTTAAATTTGATACGATTTTCAGTTAATATTGGTTATAACTTTTTAAATACCCGGTATAACATAATAAAACTTTACATTGTTGTGATGTGGAAGTGATGCAGATTTCGAATTTAAAATAAAATACAGGGTGTTCTATTTAAAAAAAAACACAAGTTTGGTGTGCTACTATCTTATGGAACATCCTAACTAATTTTAAAATGTGGAGTTTAAAGTTGCCTATAATTTTTGTCAATAACTTTTTTTTGTATTATTTACTATAACAGATCTACTAAGCTTCCTCACACTAATCAATCACCTTGTATATATGTTGTATATATAAATGTTTATATGAAATAAAGAATATTATTATTATTATTATTATTATTATTATTATTATTATTATTATTATTATTATTATTATTATTATTATTATTATTATTATTATTATTATTATTATTATTATTATTATTATTATTATTATTATTATTATTATTATTATTATTATTATTATTATTATTATTATTATTATTATTATTATTATTATTATTATTATTATTATTATTATTATTATTATTATTATTATTATTATTATTATTATTATTAGCATGCTCTGTTTTCCATATTAATGTTCAAAGTATTTCAAATAAAGCCGATGACTTACATGTTTTTCTTGAAGAAACATCAAAGTTTAATATTTTATGTATATCGGAACATTGGCTAAATGCTAATATTTTACCATTTTTCAAGTTAAAAAATTACAATCTTGTATCTTCATTTTGCCGTGGCGATAAATCTCACGGAGGTGTAGCTATTTTTTCACGTTTTGATTTTCATCTTAAATCAGTTGATGTTTCTTCATTTTGTCGACCTGTTCACGCAGAGTTTTGTTGTGCTTGCATTCCTGGTGCTAGTACTTGCGTTGTTACTGTTTACCGGTCGTCGTGTGCTGGTAATTTTAATATTTTCAAAACCCAGATTGAAGGTTTAATTGATTTTCTCATTCTTAAATTTAAGGTTCTTGTCGTTCTTGGTGATTTCAATATTGATCTAAATGGAGATACAGGGCATGCTCGTGACTTGAACAATATTTTCAATATATACGGTCTGACGCATTACATTGACGTACCAACACGTGTTACGTTCAGCACCGAGTCATGTCTGGATAACATTGTTACAAATATTTGCCCTGGATTGTTTGAGACGGGTGTGTGCGAGCCATTGGTGTCAGATCATTTGGGAGTTTTCATATCTATTTTAAAGGTTCCCGACTTGGTCTCTGGGAATCCACGGGTGATTCAAGTGTTGAATGGTGACACATTGAACAGGCTGAGGTTGACTGGACAAGTCTTAATTCTGCGACTATGGACTCTAACCAAATCGCTCAAACATTATTGGGAATTCTATCTGTGCAAAAAGATATACACATACCTACCAAGTTACACTCTCGGAGACAAACACGAGCAAGGTGGTTTGGTCATGAACTAAAGATGCGCCGAAAAGAAGTGTTAAGATGTAGACGCGCGTTCCAGTCTTCTAGAGATCTGGAGGATTGGCGGTTGTACTGCAGCATCAGAAAAGTTTATAAGCAAGAGATCAGATCCGCCAAAAGGAATTCGTATTCTGAGGCTATTCAGATGTCAGATAATCAGAATAAAATGATCTGGAAGATAGTAAACCAGGAGAGAGAGAACAAGAAATGTCAGAATACAGTTTCTGCGTTAACATCTTCGGAGTTCAATAGCTTTTTTGCTAACATTGCAGAAAGAATTTCTAGCGCTTTGCCGACCGCAGTTTCCGATCCCCTTAACTTTGTCAGTGGTTTACCTAGTCCTTCTACCTCTTTCTTTTTACCTCCAGTTGTTGAAGGTGAGGTTCAAGCGGCTATTTTGCAGCTAAAAAACTCAACATGCACTGATTGTTATGGCCTAAGTAGCCGTTTAATAAAGGCTGCTCTTGAACATGTTACCGGTCCTTTAACACTTTTATTTAATGCTTGCTTAACCGAGGGTAACTGGCCTGGTGAGCTAAAGATTGCTAAGGTTTTGCCGTTGCATAAAAAAGGTGACTTGAATTGTGCCAATAATTTCAGATCGATTTCCATCGTTCCCGTTTTATCAAAAATTTTTGAAATCATCATCAACCGGAGACTTCTAGAATTTCTTGAGCTTCATTCCATCATTTCTCCTCATCAGTTTGGTTTTAGAAAAAATGTCTCAACAATCGATGCTCTTGCAAAGGTGATTGGGACCGTGGTCGATGGCCTTGACGAGCGCCACGGTACTTCTGCTATTCTGTGCGATCTCGCCAAGGCGTTTGACTGCGTGGACCATTCTCTTTTGCTTGCCAAAATGGAACATTACGGCATTCGTGGTTTACCATCCGAGCTCCTTGGCTCGTACCTTGCCGATAGGACCCAGTATGTTAGCTTTGATGGGTGTGAATCAGTTAATATGCCAATCCGATTTGGAGTTCCACAGGGTTCAGTTTTGGGACCCTTACTTTTTCTAATATTTATTAATGACTTGCCGTCAGCCGTTAGCGGATGTACTTGTATTTTATATGCTGAAGACACGACACTACTTTATAATGAGGATGAGTCTGATGGATCTGAACATCTTTCATTAGCAAAAAATTGGTTTGTGGCTAATAAATTGCAATTGAATGAAAGCAAGACCGTCAAAATCGCTTTCACTTCGGACAAGCTGGCTCATAAGTCACAACCAGTTAGGCTTCTCGGTTAAACGCTTGACTCGAGTCTTACCTGGTCTGCTCAAATTGAAGCTTTGTGCTCTACGATATCTTCGCGGATTTACGCACTGCGGCAGCTTCGGAATTGCTTGCAAACCAGTGCACTTCGTACTGCGTATTTTGGCACCATTCACTCGCTTCTCACTTATGGCATTAGATTTTGGGGAAACTCCAGTGGGGCTTATAAAGTTTTCGCTCTTCAGAAATCTGCAGTGAGGATTATCGGGAATGCTTCTTATGGTTCGCACTGCCGTGAACTGTTTAGGGGGTGCAGGATTTTACCGGTTCCTTGTCTGTATATTTATGAAACATTAACATTGGTTCACAAGAATAGATCGAATTATAATTCACATTCTCACATTCATACCTACGGCACAAGGAATGCGGTGAATCTTGTGGCTCCTTTCTCTAGACTCAGGACTACCCAGGCGAATAAACTGGATGTTGAACTTTACAATGTTTTTAATAGTTTTTTTAGAGGTCTCGGCCTCAAAAATTAAAGTCTTCGTGAATTTAGTAAATTCACTAAGCTGTTTTTATTAGAACACTGTTTTTACAGTATCGATGATTTTTTAAAATTTACGCCCACAGACCGTTAATGTTAATTCTACTTAACATTCAATTATTAGTTGTTTTTTTATTACCTTTTAACTAGTTGTTTAAATTATGTGTTGCGTTTCTCTTTTATTAATTGTTTCAAATATTTGTATTCGTCTTCTCATAACTGCTATTGTAACTGACTTCAAACATAATATATATGTATAAGTTGTCAATAAACGTATATCTATCTATCTATTATTAAGATTTAGTGCTTATTATTCTTTTTCTACCTTGGTTAAAATTGAACAACTTTACTACATCAACAAAAGTCAATAAAGTTAGATTCAGAGGCTAGTTGTTAAAAAAAAAATAATTAAAATATCCAAAGATAGTACTTACTATAAATGTCGCAGTATTCTCCCTCGTATTTTGTCCCGAAACAATCACAAGTGAATGTATTATAGTGATTGATACATTTCGACCCTTGAAAGCAAAGATTTTCCACCGTTATGCATTTGTCTACGCATCCTTCTTGTACGTTTTCGTGTTTGGTGGCAATAAGAGGCGATATCGGTAATAAATCCGATGCCGATTTTCCCGTACTAAGTATGACGTTTTTTATACAACCTACAAAAGATTCGATGATATATTTGACACCATGTAGTCGTTCTTCCGAACTTAACCCTAAAAAAATAAAACAAAATCCAAATATGCTTGCGCTTTGCAGGAAAATAAAGTACCTCCTATTAAAATTACTGAAGTAACATTTGCCGACACGCCATAATTATTTTCTTTATCTAAACCTTTCAAAGTCGTTTCGTCTTTCAGGTCATCGACAGTTGCCATTAATCGAGCACCATGGACATCAATCCTGACCTAAAACCGTGCAACAAATTAAACACTAATTAACCGATTTAATTAGATAAAAAAGAGGAAGACTATTATAGTTGAGCTTTGTTTGGATTACTTGGGACCATACCAGTTGATGGAAAAGCTTGTTAGGTATATACTGAACAAATTATAACACTTTCCCAACTGATATTTCTCCTAAAGCATCTTATAAGAGGGTTGCCTTTTATAGGATTAGATAACAAATATTAATCACCGAAAATCACTTTTTTTTTCAAAGGTATTTCCCATGAAGATCAAAATACTTTTGCATGCATTTGAACCATTTGTGGCTGCACTTTTGACACTCTGATTGAGGTATCTCCAAAACATGCATTCTGAATGCAGCAACCACTTCTTCGGGTGTTGAAAAACGTTGACCACAATTTTAAGTGTTTTAGGACAAAGCCTATTTAGCAAAGCAACAAAATCATCAAATGTGCGCAAATTATCAAGTGGTGGTGTCCTGATACTATTGTATAGACTACACTTCATAACGATGTGTTCCAGTATTTCGGGCTGCAATGAGTTGCACATGGTACAAATTTCATCCTGAACGATTTTGTAAAAGTTGCCATCAAACGAAAGGTGTAAGGATGTTTTGGAGCAAAGTCGAATTTGGCTAATCAACCTGATAAATTTAATAGGCATTTGATACCCTAAATAATAAGCATATTCAGGGAATACAAGAAGACCACTATAAATGAGACAATAGCGTTGATTCGGAGAGTTTTTACAGATCTTCGTTATACAGTTTAGTTTTGTAAGTATCCAAAATTCTATTATATTCCAACTTAAGCTTTCCAAATGACAAGGTATCCCACAGTTCTGAAAGGCCAAGTTCATAAAAAGTAAGTTTTACTTGTAAAACCCAATTTAATTTAAAATTGTTGTGAGATTGGAGATACAATAACCTATTAAACATTATTTTAGGCATTCTAGAGGAATCCATAGCAAATAATTTGAGGAACCATTTAAGACATAGTTTAAAAACCAAAAATTCTAATTTTACACAACCTGCTTCTAAACGTACAAGGTAGTCAGGAGTGTTTCTGGGTAGTAAAAGAAGTCTTGTAAAAAAACCTACTTGAACTCTCTCAATGATTCCAAGATAACGAAGTCCCAGACAGGAATAGATGTTGAAAGTGTGTTTAATATTATTGAGTTATATAAAGCCATTCTACATTCCCAAGAGTTAGATTTGGATTTCGACAAGATAGATATTACCGCGCCTATTGCCTGTTTTGCCTTTACGGCTGCCTGGTTAGCTTGTTCACGAAACAGGGAGGATGCTGTGAAAGACACTCCTAAGTAATTATACTTATTTCCCATTTCCATAACTTGATTATTAAAAGTAAATCTATAGTTTAGTGGTAGTTTAAAATTACCTCTTGAAAAACAAACTATTTTAGGTTTTAGTGCATTTACTGACAAATTATTGATCGACATATAATTATCTAGAACCTTAAGTTTCTTTGCGATATCTATTTTGGATTCACCAAATATAACGAGATCGTCTACGTATAGGAGCATCAGAATATCGTGTGTGTTGTCAATATTTGTTCCAGAAGCCCCCACCTTCCTGTCAGTCAATGTCACTGAGAAATAGTGAAAATAAAGTTGGGTTTAAGGGCTCACCTTATAGTAATCCCTCATTTGGAAAATTCTTTGTCAACCTTTACGCGAAATGTGGCATTAGAATAAAAGCACTTTAACAGCCGGACAACTTTAGCGGAAATGCCCACACCAAAAAGTTTGTTCCAGAGAAGACTGTGGTCAACAGAGTCAAAGGCACGTTTTAAATCAATAAAAGCAGCAAAGACTTTCCTGTTTTTACGATGCAAGTGAATTTGTATTAAACTACTGAGCGTAAAAATGTTATCAGTACATCCCCTATGTTTTCTAAACCCACATTGAACTTCGGGCAAAATATTATTTTCCTCAACCCAGCTGGTAACTCTGTTTAAAATAATCATTGAAAATAGTTTAGCTACGGTGTTTATGCATGCAATACCACGATAATTATTTGGATCTACCCGGGGACCTTTTTTATGTAACATAGATAAAGACACAATTGACCATTCTATGGGAAAACGCTCATATGCAAAAACTACATTAAACAGATTGCAAAGGTATAGCCTCCAGTTTTGGGGCAAATATTCAAAAAATTCGAACGGTATGCCATCAGTACCGGGGGCTTTATTATATTTACAGGAGTGCAGAACTGTTTCGACTTCAGCAAGAGTTATACTGCGGTCAAGAAAAGGATGACTAGCATCGTAGTATCATACAATCTTTCACGGGTAAGGTTATCATAAAATAATTCGCACTGAGAGATTGGAAGAGAAATTGGACTATAATTTCCGCGAAAAGTTTTGATACCTTTCCAGAATGATCTATTGTCTTTAGAATTGCTAAATGTTTCAATAATATCTTTCTCGTATTCAAGTCTTTTTAATTTACATAAGTTTCTGTATGTTTTTTTTTAGCGCTCGTATGTCAAAACGTTCTGAGTACGTATAACTTCAAAAATGTCCAACTTTACGATAGAGCTGTCAGTTGCCAGATTGCAACATCAGGGTTGCCAAATCCCGAAATATAAAAGGCAACCTTGTATTATTGTTTATTGTATTTTGTATTGTTATTTCACTTTGTTTACTAGAATTACTAATATTTGTCTTATACATTTCTTATACTATTCTTTGACTAAACATTTATTATTATATGTAAAAATAGTATAATACTTGCCGTTACTGAATGCCATTCGTCTCTGTTTAGGCCACTGCCTACCGTGAGCGCCGTGGAATGTTTTCCATACACATGCACAACTTTTAATTGTCCCTGTTGTACTATTATATATAATGCGTAAGGTTGGAGAGATATTCCTTTAGGGACTTTAACATTGTGATATACTAAGAGTCCATGAGGTAGTCTAGTTCGAAATTTAAAGGATATCTGTCGACATAACCTGTGAAAATGAAAAGTATATTTACCAAGTAATTTAGCAAAAATTAAAAATCAGAGGGACATAACTCCTATGTTACCAAACGAAGTTAACCATTCACATCTCAAATGAGACTGATAAGAAACACCAAATGTAAAACCCAACGTCTGATTTACAGAATTTTATTAAAATTAATATGGACAAAAATCAGCGACTAGTTTCGGCCAAACATGGAGGCCACCATCAGGTTTAGTGTAAAAATACATATAAAATTGGCACAGTTGACTTAAAACACTCGATTAAAACAAGCTTCGCTAAAGGGGACAAGACACCCCTTATAGACGCTAACTATTTATCTGTTTAAACGAGGCCAAATAAAAAACGCGTCTCTCGCTTACAATTGAATAACGAACGCATTTCTTCTGACAAATGACACGAACACGCATTGAGCTAGCCTATAAAATGCTAGCAAGACAATCCTAATCCCTTTCATCGACCAACAGGCCAACTAAAGCGTCTGAACCTCATCTTATGAAATTTCTCCTTTCTGGTTGTTGGTATGTAGACTTTTTTCTATTCTTTATATTGTTAGTTACATAATTATGCTTTAATTATAATAAAAAATCTTTTCCACACAATTACACACACAATTTCTACACATACTATTTGAAAACTAATAAAATGTATCAGAAGCGTGCTTTCGAACACGTGGCTACAATAATCGTTCAAGGTAAGCTATTACTTTTAGACAAAATATAATAATTAATCAGTAAACCGCTATACATTATATTTTTCGTAAGCTAAAAAACATAATTATTGACAAATTTTAAGTTCATAAAAATCTTAGAGCGTAGTCTTCAACCACGCTATTAAAACTTGCTGTAGAAACAATTAATAGTAGTTATTAAAACAAAAACCACTTCACTGTAATATTTTTAATGTTTTAAAAAATCAATTTTTCACAAATATGCATTTAGTACAAATATATGATTGTTTCAAAGCTTTACTAGAAATAGTTACCTTTTTTATTTAATTATTAGTCTATTGATAATTTTTTTGTATTATAAAGAACTGGACCGGCTTCACCGTCCCGTACATTAATAATTTTCAATATTGCTTATTTGTTTATTTTTATGGAAGACTGTGTTGGAAGACTGTGTTGGAAGACTTGAAGATAAGACAATTTATTTGTTGAAATTTAGTAATTTGCTGTCCTATCTGAAAAGTCTGTCCAATACCAACGCCCATACCTCCATGATTCCTTCTCACACACATAAAACTTTCAGCAAGATACAACCCCCTAAGTTGGAGCCTGGCATCTCTAAGTTGGAGCCGAGTTTCAGTCAAGATACCTCTAAGTTTGAGTCGAGTTACAGACAAGATACCCCTAAATTTAGAGCCCAGTTACCGCTTATGTGTAAACCACTTCTCAGCTAAGAATACTATTACATCTTGAGCAGCCAGAACCATTACAGAAACTTTCATCCCTCCACAATGAAGCTGAAGCCGCCATTCTAGACAGGACAGAAACTCAAAGTTAAGTCCTCTTTTTACAACTCCAGTTCATTATCAGCAAGTACTTACAATTTTAATAAATAAACAATAGTTTTAAAAAACAGGTTCATTTGTATACCTTAGACTATAAGTCTTAAGGGTGTAGCGTGGTCGGTATTTTATTTCAAGTAGCTTCTTTATTTGTTTAATTAAAGTAATTACAAGGTGTTTCTATCTTTCTCACCTTAGTTTTTGTGTAGTTTGTTTGCTTAATCGATAGAGTTCAAAAGATAGTGGCGCCCTTTTTACTTCCTTCCTATAGTGAGCATTAACTTGGAGTCGAACCAACCCCTGGAGAGGGTCTCTTAGCCGGGATCTCTTTTGGAGAGTTTTTTAGTTTCAAATTGACGCCTTTGAGGAGCTAATATTGTTACAAATTGGCTTCCTGCCTTTTGGGACTAATAGTGTTACATTCTTTTATTTAATTTTAAATGTCAGTACATTTTAACTTATATAAGTTTAATAAAGTTTATTTGCAACTAATACAATTTTAGCAGAATACAATATAAAACAAATAGAACGTTGTAATAGATAATAGTAGGAGTTGCAAAGAGGACTGATGAACAGTAAAACTGATCAAAGCACCATCGCCACATACAGCAGAATAAACAAAATGAATACAAAAGATGAAATAATAGAAAATCGCAGAAGAAGAATAACGAACAATATTTATATATTCTTAAGTCAATGTGTCAAGAAGAAACTTTTTATATGAAATTGTTATAAGATAGCTCTTTATATTGCTCAGGAATCCCATTATACATAGCATAAACGTTGTAACTGAATGACCGTCTAAAGATGGCCATTCGATGTATCGGAGGAGAGATACGACCGCGAAAGCGTAAATTTACATTGTGTACATCCGATCTAAACTGAATCTATTCAAAAAGGTATGGAGGGGATTTGTACAGCAATATGTGATGGAAGAGATTAGCCGAATGTAAATCACCCCTTGATTTCATATCTAGCCAATTCGAGTCCTTGAGTTTGTGAGACACTCTATCAAATTTCCGAATTCCATAAATGTATCTGAGGCAGGATTTTTGTACCCTCTCAATTCTATTTATATCTATACTGTCTAAACAAGGTGCTTAAACCGTATCGCAGTAATTAAAATGACTGAGAACTAAGGATTCCGTCAGCAACAGTTTCGTAGTAGCTGAAAGAATTTTTCTAAGTGGATAAAGCATTTTAAGATTGGCGTAAGCTTTCTGCAAAGATTTAGAGACATGAAGCTTAAATCTTAAGTCATAATCAATTTCCAATCCTAAGTTCCGAGCAGATGTAGAGAAGTCCAACATTTGACCGTCAATAAATATCTCCATTCCATTTTGAAGCTGATGCCGATATTTCCCGATTAACATTATCACGCTTTTTGATGGATTAATACTAAGCTGATGATCCTTAGACATTTGAACTACACTGTCGAGATCTTGATTAATCATGTCACAAGCTTCAACAGAAGAATGGTAAACCATGCATTAAGCTATGCTATTTTCAAAGTTTAGAGCATATAATGAAAATAATAACGGCCCCAGTATTGATCCTTGTGGCACCCCACAGGAAATCTCTTTTATGTTTGAAACCCCTGCATCAGTAGCAACGAACTGCTTTTGGTCAATAAGATAGCTTTTAAAGAGTCTAATAGCATCTTTGGAACAGCCAATGAAGTGTAAAATTGCTAGTAAAGTTTTATGATTAATGGTGTCAAATGCTTTGGAGTAATCAAGCAACGCCAGAGCAACAGTTTTCCCATTGTCAATATCTCTGAACAGATCATCAATGACGTCAAGCAATGCAGTGGTACAACTGTAACCAGTTCGAAAACCTGATTGCTGCATCGGAAGTACATTATTAAATTTAAGATGAATATTTAGCTGAAATTTCATAATTTTTTCAAGTACTTTTGACAAAACTGGAATAATGGAAATTGGTCTTAAATCGCTTAAGCTAGTTATGGTCTTTTTCTTCGGTATAGGTAAGACTTTGGAGATCCTCCTGACTCTAAAGAGTTAGGAAAAGTGCAATCGATTAAGCAAAAGTTGATGATGTGAGTAATTGTAGGCAAAATTTCAGGACAACAAAGAAGCGAAGATGAAAATTCAACTGGTCCGCACCTAAGTTGAAGATTTTATGAATTTTGAAGTTTTTTATTCACTGTACTCAGCTGCTTAATTTATTTAGAAACTTACAGATCATGGTAATTAATATTGAAAAATAACTTACCGCAGTTGAAAAGTTTGAATAATGTCGCCATCGATTTGGATAAAAGTATTTGATTGAGCAAACATAAAAGTAGTTTCATCTCCTGTTTCTTGAAATGTTAGTTCAGGTCCTCTATCATCCATTATAAGCATAGTCGTTGAAGATACATTGTCTAAAAGGTAAATTACGTGTTGCCCTATTTTTAAATTATATAAATAATAATTAACGTATAAATATGAAGTGATGAGTTAAATTAAATTGATTAATAATAATAATATAATAATAATAATTTATTCTCAATAAATAATATATACAGTGTTTAACAATCGTAATTAAAATATAGAATATAATATATACATGGTAGCTTTAGCAAAAAATGTATAAGGAGAATAATTATGAATTGTACCCCCATTAGAATCGAAGGGTCGTGCATGGGTTTTTTTTTCTCATGGAATCAGTGACTATTTGCAAATACTATGACCATACTATATACATTCCATGCTACCATAGTTAATACCAATATGCTTACCTATATCTAAATTTTTTTGTATACAACAATAAAACACTAATACACTATAATATAACAATAAAAACAATTCTTAAAAATATATAGACAAACAAAGTGTAAACACACTATAATCAACAATATCATATATTACATTTCTTGGCAATTTGAGTAAGTACACTTTAATTAATTTTTTTAATAATTTTACTGAATTAATCGTGTTTATATATATGTGATACATTTCTGGCAACCAATTATAAATCTTTGGAGCCAAATATAGAAAATTTCTTTGCCCAACAGTTTTGTTCATAAACGGAATTTTTAGAGCTTTATTTAATTTGGTACGAGTAGAATAATGATGATCTACTCTGGTAAACTCGGCTTTATTTTTGTAAGTCCAAATTAATATGCTAAATACATACAGTTTCCTCATATCCAAGACAGAGGCAGTCTGGAATAGCTTTTCGGTGGAATAAGTGCGTTCTTTCCTAAGTATTATTTTAAGTATTCGCTTTTGGAGAATTTCCAACTGTTTTAGATAGCTTACTGCTACGCCTCCCCAACTAAGTATTCCATATTGCAAACGAGACTGTACCAAAGCGAAATAAATTGTTTTTAGGTGAGTTAATTGTAAAATGTTTTTTAAATATTTAAATTTAGGTAATAGTGCTCGAATTGTTCTACACATAATTACTATATGGGTATCCCACCTTAGGTGGCTATCAATTGTGACCCATAGGTATTTTATATTATTCTTTTTTTTCAAATACTTTACTGTTATTAGTAATAGTTAAGGTTTTAAATTTAGGGAGTCCACTTTGGTAACTGCAGAACGGCACAAAAAATGTTTTCTCAAAATTTATTGATAATCGTTTTGTATTAAACCAATTTATTATTTTGCTGAATTCAAGTTCAACAATGTGTTTTAAGTCGGTCCAGTCATTAGAACTATACAGAATTACTGTATCGTCTGCGAAACTAATTATTTCTCCTGATAGTTGAAGGTTTAGTAGTTTATTCAAATATATAGTAAAAAGAATTGGTCCCAGCACTGTACCTTGAGGGATCCCGTGAGATATTTTTTCTTCATTACTAAATGTATTCCCTATTTTTACCTTTTGTTTCCTTTCATTTAAATAACTGTGAAATAGATCCAATGCCAGACCCCTAACACCAATCTCCCTCAAATCCTCCAACAACCGTGAATGATTCACAGTATCGAAGGCCTTGGCCAGATCGAGAAATATGCACAAGGCTGGTTTACTATTGTCAACATGTTTGTACAGGTTGCCGACTACTCGTGAAATTGCATCATTAGTTGAGTACATAGATCTAAAACCATATTGTCGGTCAGAAATAATATTGTGTTTATTAAGGTATTTATTCAAGCGCAGAGTTAAACATTTTTCAAAAATTTTTGCGACGCAGGATATGACAGATATGGGTCTATAATTAGTAAGTTCTTTTTTACTACCTTTTTTAAAGATAGGTGTAACAATAGCTTCCTTAAATTCCTTAGGACATATACCAGTGCAAAAAATGTTATTTATTAAGTGACATAAAGGATCCGCAATATATTCTCGAATTTCACGTAAAGTGTCCGCCCTTAATGAATCTGCTCCGGGAGCTTTATTAAGTTTTAAAGCTAAAATTGTATCAATTATTTCTTTTTTATCTACAGGTTGTAAAAAAAAAGAGTGTGTAAAATATTTAGTTTTTATATCTTCAGCATTTTGAGGTTTCTCAACTTTCGATGCTAACGTTTTCCCTACATTAACAAAAAAATTATTAAAAGCATCTGCAATTTCTTGTTTATCTTCTATATTTTTGCCTTCAAGAGCGATTTGTTTTATTGAACTGTCTCTGCTTTCTCCCGTTAAATTGTTTATTGTCTTCCATAGGGACTTCGAACTGTTGCTGTTTTTATCTATTAAATTTTTGTAGTAATCATGTTTAGATTTTTTTATTAATGTATCGACATATTTACGATATTCTATGTATCCATCTTTTTTACTTGCATTGCTAGGATCGTTTTTGTACTCCCTATATAGTTTATTTTTCTTGTTTATTGAGTTGACTAGACCTTGTGAAATCCAATTTTTTCGTTTAATTTGGTTATGAGATTTTTTTTTATATTCTGTACTTAATTTTGTCAGTTCAATCAACTTATTTATAAATAAAGTACACTGATCCTGAACATTGGTAGATCTATAAAATAAATCCCAGTTAGTTTCTTGAAGGTACTTTTTTATTTTATTATGGTTAATAATACTGATATAAGTATTACTATTATCATTTATGGCACTACTAGGATTATTCCCGATATACAGACCCATCACGGTTGACTTGTGATCGGTTATGTTAGTGTCAACAACTGCTGTTAAGCAACTTTCTTCAATTTTTAGGTTTGTTTTTATGAATATATGGTCAATACATGATTTTGAACGGTTATGTATTCGAGTATATTTATTTATAATGGATGTAAAATTCTGAGTACTGTAATTATCTAAATATTCATAAACGTACACTTCGTTATCAAAAAGATTTATATTTATATCTCCTACCACAATGTGATTAGCTATGGACATTTGACTACTTTTTTGCAGGTATTGATTCAATGATTTAACAAAATTATCTGTATTAGTTGAAGGGGGTCTATATATGCAAGTAATAAGAATATGAAAATGATTTCCTAAAGTAACAAGTAACTCAACAGCTTTACATTCGTCTATATATACAATCTTTTCAGAGTAATTATACGATTTTTTTAAATATATTAATACACCGTCATTCTGATTTTTCTTACCTTCACTATAACAACTATTAAAACCATCTATTGTAAATAAATTTTTATCAAGTTGCCATGTCTCAGTTAATATAAGACAATCAAATTGGAAATGCAAATCAGAAAGTACCACTTCCAACTGATTTAAGTTTTTGTTTGCACTACGTATATTTTGATTGAGCAGTTTAAATGAATTTTTATTGTAAAATAAGTTGTGTTGTTGTAGGTCCGATAAATTCTGCAATTCTAAAGTTTCAAATGGGTCTACGTTAACATCGCGAATATATGGATCCATGTTTTTTACGTATTGTTGATTATGTGTCACAAATCACAAACAATGGTTATTTTTTAATATTAAATCACTTTAAAAATGGACAATCTAGGATCTAAATACAAATATACACATATTGATATAAAAACCATATAAAACAGATAATTAGATTAACTTCAAATTAACAACTAACAATGAAGGATTTTTCTCTATAATAAAATGTTACTGCAGGCCAAAAGTTTTATTTTATTATTCTATTGGAGTCCGATCGTAGGCGAGGCTTTTCCTGTTGTTTTTTAAGTTTTGGAGGGCTGGTTTTGTCGGCTGATGAAGCAGCTTTGGTATAGTTTTCCTCTAATTCCTCTAGCTGCACCAATTCTTCTAGTGAATAATTTGTGTCGTCGAGCCACAATTTATTTCCTTTAATAAGGCACCTCTTGAACTTTCCACTTTCTTTATAGTTAACTAGGTAGCCTTTCAAAAGTTTATATTCCTCTCTTTGTGTTGGTGTTAGTTCGTTAGCAATTGATATGCCGCTATTTTTAAGTTTACCTATATTCTGTAAAATTTCTTTTTTCTTTATATAATTTGTAAATTCGATTTTCAGTGGAGACGTATCACTTTTTCCTAATTTATAAAAATTGTTTATGTCTGTATGTAATACATTCACTTGAACTAAATGTTTAATTTTTGATATAATAAAAGAAGAATCAATGTTTTTCAATGGTACGTTTAGACCAAAAATAATAATGTTGTTGGTTGTTTTTCTACGTTCTAAATATTCAATTTTTTGTTTAAGATTTTGATTTTCTTCCTCTAACTGTTTTATTTTATTATTCTGAGTTTCTAGTTTTATCGATAAGCGAGTTTCGCAGGTATCAAGTGAGTTTTTAAATTCTTTGCTATTATTCTTAATTTCTTCCAATATTTTTTTTGTTGATTCCTCTATAATTCTTTTCACCGCAGCTTCATTCATGATACAATTTAATTCTTTTGTGTATATATATCGGTTTTATTCAGTGTTTTGTATGAACGTGTTTGGCCACCTTTAACAGCTTAGCAATGTCGTTATCTTATCATTTAATGATACTGAAGTAAACAATATCTCGATTTATAAGGTTAGTTGGGTTATGTTCTTTATATTAAGGTATTAATTTTGTAATACATACATACAGGTTTATGCCTACGGACATAGGACCTTCTCACTTTTCACTGGATGCACTTATAAAAATATTTTATATATTTAATTTTTACAAAATTTGTTTTATTTCACCAGAGCATTTACTTTCAATGTACACACTTTGCTTTGATTGTACTAACCCTTACTTTTTGGAAGTCCATCTTATTAAGAATAATAAAAACTCTTCGTTTTAACAAAACTTCCACTATTTATTTAAAAAACTGCTTTTTTAAAACTCAATGACAGCCGTTTCGCTAGACAACTAGCATCGTCAGATTGACAATCTGTTAAAACGAAGAGATTTTTATTATTCTTAAGTGATGAGTTCATGGGAATCAGTTTTTTTATATAAAATAAACTAATAATAACCTGTAAAGAACTTACTTTTTAAGTGTCTACACGTATCTGAACATTGACTTTCGCTATCAAATCTATTTCTCTCATTGCCCCCACAACCTCCCCATACAAAAGGCACACATTCTTGTCTATCATGATTAAATGCCCATTTATAAATATTTTTGCTACAAGGTCCTTTTTCAATACGTCCTATACATTGTGGAAAATTATTCTGTTCAGGCCTCGCCCATATTGTGACTAGGAAGATACAGCTGTAGATTAATTTTATTTCAATCTGCAACAAAATTTAAAATTTATCCACGGATGTTACTGATACTCATTGCTAAAGCAACCACTTGGTTTTACTTTGAGGAAACACAAAGCTGGGCGAGTAAGTGTTGTGGCTTATGAAAAACCAAGAGATTAGGTTTATTCATCTGGTGAATTAGATAGTGTTGTAGCTGATTAACTGATAATAAAAAAGTTATTAAAAATCTTTTTAAATTGAAAAGGTAATCCATCTCTCAAATGTGGATGATACAGATATACAGTAGCAATAAGGACCGGTTTAAGGACCGAAACATGTCGCTTTTACAGTTATAAGCTTTATTCTTAAAATTTTGGATTGACTTTGAGTTTTATTGCCATTGTATAAAAAACTTTTTGTTTGTCTTAGATTTTAAAATCATTGCTGTTTTATTATTTACATCAGTGGTTCCCCAACCATAACGATTTTTCGCGACCCACCAGTAGTATATATGTACCATTTCGCCAGTAAAACTTATTACTACAGTGAAATTGATTGTACTAACCCTTACTCTGTGAAAGTCCATCTTATTAAGAACAATAAACAACTAAACGTTTGAAATAAACATTCACTTTTTATTCGAAAAATAAGTTTTTAAATTGCAACTACAGCTGTTTGACATATTGAAGTTACATTTTGTTTGTTTGTAACTAGGTACCTGATGTTGATTAAGTAATTAAAGCTAAACCAAGTATGGAAGTAATAAGACGTAGTAGCCTAGATTCTATTAGCCCTAAGGGATTATACTGAATGTATTTCCCTCTAATTTCTTTAGTTTGTTGAACGAATATTAGTTATAAAATTATTACATATTGTGGAAATATTACAATTTCAAAAATAATACCTTCGGCAACATCTGCATTAGTATCATTCAAAACACAAAATAATGTTCTTACGAAATTGTTAAATGTAAAAAGAAAATTACCTAAATTAAAAAAGTTGGTGTGTAAAAAATTAATTGTCTAAAATGTAATGCTTTATACAGGGTGATAGATTAGTGTGAGGAAGCTTAGTAGATCGATTATAATAAAAATTACAAAAAAAAAGTTATTGAAAAAATTTGTAGGCAGCTTTAAACTCCGAATTTTAATATTAGTTACAATCTTATGTTGCATAAGATGGTGGTACAAATTTACCAAGAAAATAATGTACTTGCATTTTGACCTACCCTAAAATTGATTTAACGAATATTATAAAAACGAAAACGAATATGTTTTATAATTTCTAACAATTATAAAACTATTGTTGTAATAGATCAATGTTCCTATACTCCTTTTTAATTGTACAGGTAGTTAAACTTGATACGATCAGGTAATATTGCATACATTTTTAAATACCCGGTATAACATAATAAAACTACATTGTTGTGATGTAGAAGTGAAGCAGATTTCAAATTTAAAAGTTTGATGTGCCACTATCTTATGGAATACCCTGTAATATTGTAATTAATTTTAAAATGAGGAGTTTAAAGCTGCCTACAGTTTTGGTCAATAACTTTTTTTTGGAATTTTTACCAGAACAGATCTACTGAGCTTCCTCACACTAATCAATCGCCCTGTATATAGGTCAAACACAAAGACATTTTGAAGTAAGATTTAATGAACACTTAAGAGCGTATAGATTACAACAACCAGATAAGTCAAACTATGCAAAAACACCTACTTGAACATCCAACCTCACCCTTACACACCAATGACATCCAAGAACGTTCATGTCACGAGTGGCGCAATAGTGCAGCTACCAGCGCTTTCACAGCAAACACTTAGGCCCGCAGTAACCCTGTTACAAACCACCTCAGTCTGTTGCGACAATATATTGAAATCATGTTTTTTCACCACGGCCCCGCAGTGAATCCGTACTCGGCCGAGTACTGGCCGACCTATCATTATCTACTAAAACCTACAACAGGCTGAATTATTTGACAGCCGAGTTTCAGCCGTTTTAGAGTTTGAGCGATGTTGTTTTATATAACAAAAAAATAAACCATGATGTGTACTTTTTGGAAAACTCAGTTTAATTTTGCAAGAAAGAAAAAGAAAAGAGGAATTTCACCGTCTGTATGGACAGTTATTGGGAATCAAGGAGAATTTTTTTGATAACTACATAGTGAACATAAAAACATTTATATACTGCAGACTATCAGCTCATAGATATAAAAATGATATAATTTCAGCACTCATTTCCCCGGTAAAAAATTTGGATATGGCCGACAACTCGGTAAAGAATGTATATTGGATGAGTCATCCGTTGGTCGGACATAAACGGGAGACCAGTACTCGGCCGTGTACGGATCCACGGTAAGGCCGACCTACGAACATCAAATAGTGACTTTGTTACAAAAAGTAAATATACGTTACAAAAGTAGTTAGAATTTATTAATTATCTCAAAATAAAAGAAAAATCACTAATACGATAACCAGGCTGTTAAAAATATAAAAGTGAATTGATTTTAACTTCTTTCTAATAATAAAACTGATTGGATTTATGGCACTGCTTTTCTTGGATAAGATATTTAATGTCTGAATGAAACGAGGAAAATTTTAATATTAGGTTATTTTCCACCTCAAGTTTCTATACTTATTTTTTAGATATACCAGAATAAAAATTTGATGCGAGTGGAAAGTTACGAGAGCAAGCCGAAGGCGAGACGGAAGAACAATGAGCATAATGAATTTTCATTCTAACCGAGTAGCAGACTATACTTTCTCCACGATCAAAGATTTTAAATCCATGAACAGTTAGTAACACTTTTCATATCCATTCTTTGGTAGTAAATTTTCCAGTATAGTTTTTACACTCATAGTAATTTTAGGTGGGGTATTTTCACACTCTATTTCTGAATCACTGGTCAATTTCATGATCTTTTTTATATTCTCGAATCGAACCGTGACAGCAATAATATTGACAGTTACTAATAACGTGCACTACCATTACAATCAACTGCGCCAAAGCTAAAGCTATTATTGCTAACCAGTGTGAGAATATCATTCTATCACAAGAGAGATAGTGTAAATACATTTAAAATGCATGTGAACAGGAGTGTTGCAGAATATTTTTTCAATCTCAAGAGAGAGAAATCTACAATTTTGTAATCAAGATTGATTTCAGAATTGGAAAATTCTGTGATCATCGTGGAGAAAAGGATTTCTAACACATGTGTGGTACTAAACATGATCAAAAACTTAGCTTCTTTGGAAAGTCCTGAACATTCTATTATCCTTCAATCCACAAGGACACTAAGGGGAAAATCATTATTCTGAATTAAATAAAAAACTGTTTTATATCTGTCTTCTACTTTTGCATTTCAGCAGCTATAAAATTGGTGATCGTCGCCGATTTAAATTAAATATTTTGCACTATTATTTCGGTTTTTCGTTTTTAATTTTAACTGCCAACCCGAAACCCTTCCGCGACCCACACTTTGGGAACCACTGATTTATACAGTTAACAATTATTAAAATAACTCACAAGATTATAGACTTTATAGACATTTAATGAATTAATAAAAATGTAACAATAATATTTTTCCGCCAACCTTACTGGATAACCAAAAATAGGGTGAAAATTATTTTTTATCCATCCTAGGCCGGAAAATTCATAACGGCACGATTTTTTTAGCATTGTATCTACCAATCTGTATAACTTTTTGTTTATATTTTTTTACAGTAATTGTAATAGTATAGTGCTCGCTTGTGACAAAACTCACAAGAAGTGTGAGGAAACGTCCTATTGTGAATACCTCATGATGAACGTGAGCAGATGCCTAATAGTATAAACTCTACAATACAAGCAATGTTTTCTCAAACGCCTGCTGGCGCAGTGATATACGTGCTTGTCTCTCACGCAGAAAGAGTCATAGAGGTAGTCGGAAAACAGTTTTGTGTCATAAGTTGCATAAATGCATTAGCACCCCTTAGCTGATATTTATCTGCGGGCTGTTAATGCCCACTTTCCTCCCTTGTGACACAATATACTATTCAGTAACGTGTAGGACAAGAATTCATTTACCAACGAGCGAAAAATTGTAAGTAGGTACGATTATTCGCGAGTGGACAAAATTGGCCTTATCATCGAGGTGCATACTACACTTTTTCTACGACAGGTGGTAGATGGGAATGCTACAATATACATTTAATTAGAGTCTCCTTTGTTAGTCAATATTTATATTTATTATTATTATTATTATTATTATTATTATTATTTCCAATTTACAATTTAACCTCTAAGAATATATGGACGTTGAAGTGTCCAATATTACTAGTTACTAAGTAAATTCTGTTTGTTGTTATTTGACAGGAAATGTCATATTTTAATTAATGTATATTTTAACTACATTAAAGATTTGTATCACCGTTTTTATAATTATTTATTGTAGAAATACGTATGAATACATAATACTACCTTTCCCCTACCGCTTTTATTGAAATAAATTGTTTGGATGAATATAATTTTTAAAGAAAGAATACCACTTTTCTAACAACATAATTGGGTATAAAAAGATTCACATGACTTATTTAAGTTGTCTAAATTCAAGTCGCGTTTTATTTTATCCGCAAATAGACAGTAAACGAAACTAATTGACTTGTTTAACAGAGTAGGTATCAATGTAAATGACTAAGCGTAAAAATGTTATCAACTAGAGGATAGAGGAAAAGGATACTGTTGCGGAAATCGCATGACCGATGGTACTTAGAACCTTAACAATTTAATTTTTTAATTCTAATCATAATTTAAACTGCATTTTTCTAGTTTCCAAAAAAAATTAAGTATCTATTTATCAACATAAAAGAAAACATTGTTTTATCCTAAATCGGCAGTACAGTACTAGAAATCGTTATTAAATAAGACATACACTACTCAAAAATTGAATCCGTAATTTTCTTTTGTCATTGGCTAATAATAAATCAAAATTCGATAAAATAAGTTAATATTTATTCTTTCACGTAACAATATACTCAAAAAAATAAAATAAACAAATTTTTCATGAAAACAGAAAATAAAACAGAAAAAATTGAAAAATATTTTTACATATTTTCTTTCTATTCGATCTCTTTAAAATTATCGTTAATAACATTTAACTTCATTTATAAAGTTAATTAGTTTAAGATTTCCATCTCAGGTTCTCACTTTGATTTTAATCTGGGTTCTGTAAATAATACTAGGTTAGTTTTTTGTCCTTATTAGTAATTCTTTTATTTTTGATCTTAAGAAAGGTTATTTAGTTTTGATGTTTACTCAAAAGTAAAATAAAATAATTATGAATAAAAGGACTTTTTGCATATGCAGACTTACAATATTCTATATTTATGTGAAATGTCTAATTACTCTCTGGGAAGTGTCCCAATAATAACTAAAATATCTTATCTGCAACCCTGGGAAATCTGTATACAGGGCAGTCCTCCTTGGAATTATCACACCAGTCAGCACAACACGTCGTGATACAATCTCCAGAAGTGGTGTAGGAGTAAAGATGTTAAAACAATCCACAAGGAAAAAAATAAACGTCATGAATAAAAAATTAAAGGCCTCTGGTGGCGTGGGGCGTATTTGTATCTGTAATTCTGGAAGGGTGGGTCGCCCCACAGCACTTAGGCCACATTTGGACCATTGTGCGTCCTTCTAAGATTGAGCCTAACATATTGGCTCGTCAACCTCCTACCTTGAAGGTGTAAGTCTCTAACTACATGTTAGTAGTCCTTTTTGAATAAATTTAAAAATTTAAAAACAAGAAGAAGATAATTTTTCACACTGACATGGTTAATTATGCTTAGGTTATTTAAAATTATTGGAACACTTTATTACACGTAACATGTTATATCATTTACTGCGCAGGTCATAAAGTCCTTTCACAAAAATTAATATCGTGTGGGTGCACCCTTAGCTTGCCTTAGTGCTGTCACTCTATTTGGCATGGTCCTTAATAAATTATTAATAAATTGCTGAGGTATGTTTTCCCATATTCTCTGCGAGCTGTTCTAAGGTTATGGGGGGATGTTCGAGTCGGTTTAATTGTTCCTAACCTAACCTAACCTAACCTAACCCAATTTCCAAATATCCATTCCATGCACGACTGACAACACGGTACATATTTAGCCGTGGGCCCTTTTGGAAGATAATTTTAAATGGCACCATATGGCAAGTAATACATCATTTGAAAGCTTGTTTCGAACCCTTTCCAATGATATCAAAAAAAATTAATTATTCTTCCTTATTTACAACTTTCAACCCAAAATTATAAAATTATTAAAGTTTTTAAATATTTTATTTGGTAAAAAAATAAATTCTAATAATAAAAAAAATTAAATAATATGTTCAAAATGTTCACCATTTACTTCTTCGTAATAAAAAAACTTTACTGACTTTTTATTTAAATCGAATTCTTTGCTTTAAATGTAGGTACAATGCTATTAACTGGCGTACTAAAAATTTAAAATGTTTGGCACTATACCTTTCTTGTTTAAATTCAAAGTTTTTATTTTTATTTCTTTTTGGTTCATATCTTAATTATAATTTGTAAAAATAGTAAAATTTTACCTCTTTACCACTATTGTGATTTAGTAAATTATCGGTTAATAATAAATAAGAGTTTTTTAAAATGTCGCGAACTATGCAGGAAAAAGTTGAAGCAATATTAATTATTGGTGAGGCTAGAACTAATCTGCATGAAGCCGAACGGTTTTTTAATGAAAGGCATCCAGATCGACCAATATCCAGACAGTACCTGAGACAACTCTTAGATAAATTTCATAGAACAGGAAACGTTGCAGACGCTAAGCGAAGTGGTGTACCTGGAATTAGTGAAGACAAACAAGTCGAAATAGTTGCCGAAATAATAGTCAACCCCATACAATCCACCTGTAATTGAATTTTAAAGCGAATTTTTCGAATAAATAGTGGAAATTTAGTTTAACCGTTCAGTTATTTATTGTTCTTAGACAAAAATTTCATCCTTATAAAATGAAAATGCTCCTATATGCTGACAGAAGAAGATCCAGATCGCAGAATTGAATTCTGTGAGCAAATAAGAAATAAAATAGAACAGGATCCTTATTATCTTAAAACAATTTGCTTTAGTGATGAGTGCTCTTTTTTCTTAATGGTAAAGTTAATACCCAGAACGTAAGTCACTGGAGTGACACAAATCCTCACCTTTTTTATGAAGGTCACACCCAGTTTCCTCAAAAAGTGTGTGGGCAGGAATTTTGGGAAACTA
Organism: Ophraella communa; assembly: GCA_035357415.1. Lineage (NCBI taxonomy): Eukaryota > Metazoa > Arthropoda > Insecta > Coleoptera > Chrysomelidae > Ophraella > Ophraella communa. The sequence continues at coordinate 6,960,214 of CM068984.1, forward strand.
CATTGTGGGGCCTATATTTTTAAACGTAAATTTAACTGGGGAACTTTACCTGGAATTACTCCAGATTGGCATTGAACCCCGAATCTTAGAGATTCTTGAGGATCATGCTGACGAGTTTCATGATATGGAAATAACTTTTCACCAGGATGGTGCTCCTCCCCATTGTTATCAACAGAAATTATATAAATGAACAATATCCAGATAGGTGGATTGGACGACGGGGTCCAATAGAGTGGCCTACACATTCTCCCGATATGAACCCACTAGATTTCTTTTTATGGGGGTACCTAAAATCAAAAGTTTATGGTACATCAATTGAGAGCATTAATTAAAGCGAAGAATTAGTGAAGAATGCAGGTTAATTTCTAGAGAGACACTTGAACGCGTTCGGGAAGAGTTTTCTGCTAGACTTTTTTATTGCCAGGAAGTAAATGGTGAACATTTTGAACATATTTTTATTTTTTTTATTATTAGAACGTATTTTTTTACCAAATAAAATATTTAATAACTTTAATAATTTTATAATTTTTGGTTGAAAGTTGTAAATAAGGAAGAAGAATTAATTTTTTTTGTTATTATTGGAAAGGGTTTAAAACAAGCTTTCAAATGATGTATTACTTGCCATATGGTGCCATTTAAAATTATCATCCAAAAGGGCCCACGTCCGCCATTTTTTATGATTACGTCACCTACTTCACTTTCCCAAAATTTCAAATTTCTAATTCTAACGGTTCAAAAAATAAATGGGGGGAAGGGACTTTAGATCCGCACATAAGATATAATAGTAACACAAATATATTAAGTTATTATAAAGATCGACATGATATAGTTTTTTTTCTATTTTTTTCTATATTGTACAGTTATACTGCTCTTAGAGGGAAATATATCCGGGATAATCCCTTAGGGCTATTAACATCTAAACTTTAATATTGTTATGTCTTATTACTCAAATACTTGGTCTAGCCTTAATACTACCTAATCAACATCAGGTACCTAGCTACAATCAAACAAAATATGTCAATCTGACGATGCTAGTTAGCGAAACAGCTGTCATTGAGTTAAAAAAGCAATTTTTTTAAATAAACATTGGAATTTTGTTTAGAAAGTTCTATTTTTAATGTTCTTGGATAATTTTTTATCTTACACAATAATTGAGTCATATTTTTTCTATAAAACTTATACTATCAAATTCATTACCTACTGTTTTTATCTTGGGTAATAAATGATAATATTTGAAATAAAGTTTTATTTTATAATATGACATTCATGCATTACTGTTGGTTATTATTTTTTAATATAATTTTTACAATAGGTCAGTTGTTAACAAAAGAGATTACTTGCTTGGATAAATTTGATAAACACAACTTATAATGGCAGGATTATTTGCGTAGTTCCAAATGGTGGCTCTGTTGTGAAAGTAGACCTGTGAAGCTGTTTTTTTAAATTAAAATTTTTTCACTTATAATATAACAAGAGCTTAAATTATTTCCGGAAGACAAGCATGTCGCCAAATTACTCCTGCAATAATCCAAACCACATGTACAAGAAATCTTCTGGCAAGATTCAAAATGTGTGTTGCAGCAGGTGGAATACAATTCGACATCTAATGTAAATAATATTAATTAGTTAATTGTTATTTTTATTACATTAATTTTTATTGTTCCTTTAAGCTTTACGGCTTTCTTGATTAATTTATTAAAAATAAACTAATATTTTCTTGATTACTTACGAACCCATTTAATTTTTGAAAAATTTGTTGAATAGGCGATGAAAGAACAAATCCAAAATTATAAAAAAATGTACAGGGTGCTGTTAAGAAATTTTATCTTAGAGGTAGTCACTGAGGAATGAATGTTTAGGGGATAATTTTTCTACGCCATATTAAAGTGTATTGGAAATTGAATAGATCAGTTTTCATCCCATTCGAGAATCTTTATTCTTTTAAGAGATATAGCCTGGATAAATTAGTCTGGAACACCCGGTATATACAGCATTACATTTTGGACAATAAATTTTGTAAAAACCAGACTTTTTTAATTTGGGTAATTTTGTTTTTACATTTAACTAACATTATTTTGTGTTTTAAATGATATTAATGCTGATGTTGCCGAAGTTATTATTTTTAAATTATATTGGAAATATTTTCACATAATATTTTTAAAACTTTTAATTTCTTTAGTTTGTTTAGGAAATATTAGTTGTAGTGACACTTTCTGTTCTTTCATATTAATTAATTTATGTATTAAATGAATTGGATAGCCATTGGACGTAGCTATTTGTTTTATGATACTAATTTCTTTATCAAAGTTAATTTTGTCCATTGGAATTGAAAATGCCCTATGTATCATAGAATTATAAGCTGCTACTTTATGTGTTATAGGATGATCTGAATTATAAGGTATGGTTACATCTGTTTGTGTTGGTTTTCTGTATATTGGATAATTTAGTGAATTATTAACTTTTTAAAATCTTAAACCTAGAAAATTAATTGAATTATTGTCTTTAACTTCTAAAGTCAAATTAATTTTAGGATGCCAGGTACCTATTAATATAATTAAAAAATATATTTAACTGACGTTCGTTACCTACAAATCCTGCTAACACATCATCAACATATCTCTCGACATATCTATACCTAAATACAATATTATTTTTATAACTAGAATTAAAGATTATGTTTTATAAATTATCCATAAAAATATTTGCTAATATTGGAAAAACAGGACTCCCATTTTGAATAAACACTTTGTTTCTTATTACAAACAAGGTGAAATGCTTTTAGTTATTTTATTTTTCGTAGATTCTCACTCTGTATCTATTCTTAAAATGTTCTATCTATGCAGATATTTTGGACACTTCAATTTACATAAGTCACAACAAATTTTTGTTTTGTTTATTTATATAATTTAAAATACATTTGTGTTGATGTTGCTGAAGGCACTAACTTTTATTAAACATATTATAACAATACCTAATGCTTTTATAGTTCCTTTAGATCGTTAGGAAAATTATTTGTAATGATATTTTATTTATTTATTAGACTCTCTTATACTATTACTTTCGATATAAAAAATATATTTGTTTATAGGAGTTAAAAATTCTATTGGTATTGCATTATAAACTCAACAAAATAAATAAAAAAAAACCAAAACTTATGTCTCTTAACAGTAAAAGAGTAAAATTTTTAATTTAAAATTTGATTTTAATAATGTCGCTTCAGTATTATACCATTTGCACCACCTTCTTCAATTTCTCTTAATTTATACAATGTAATTATTTTATTTAAAAACATTAAGTTAAATCTTAAACTCAATACAATTTTAAAGTTATTTTGTTCGTTTCCTTCAGTAAAGCTTGCCACTTTTTTGTGTAATCCCCTTTTTATTTTATTTTTACCCGCCGATGATCAGGAACGATCTCACACTGTACTGTAACTTTCAATACTGGGAATTGAACAATTGCATCAGACAGATTTGCATCCATTATAAACAATAAGGTTAATTTATAAACTTCAGACCGATGTTGCTTACCCTTTCAAACAGCGGAAATAAGGTGACGTCAGGAGTAATTGAACTTCTCATTGTTTTTTGTCTATTGCACTTGAAAAATTAAATAAAAAACAATTAGTAATTTACCGAAAAGGAGAACATTTTAAGAAGTTAAACGCCACAGTCATATGATCAATTAGTTAGTTAACGTGTAAAATGTCAATGAAAATTTGATAAAAACGTTTTATCACTGAACTAAAACTTCTTACAATCAGAAATAAAAATTTGCTTGGATCTTGGATGAAGCTAAGACGCAACGGTAGACGGATCGTTACTAACTACTGTGCTTGTTACTCTTCTTAAAGTGACATACCGGAGACTATTATGTTGTTACACTGATAATGATCTAATTTTTGTCTAGAGCTTAAGGAGATGTTTATGTATTATATAGAGGTGTCCTCTAATGTCAGTATCGACTCGTTGGCAGATGCAATTTTACGTTTTTATTTGAAAATAAAACAAAATAATAATAATAGCGTTTATTGCCCAACAGTTTCCCATTTACAGAGCAAATGACATATAATTTACACATTATTTACTTAAACATATATACATTTGGATACATGTGAATATAGATTTCAAAGAATAAAAAAATGAAAAAAAAACAAATAATACCTTATCTAAACATAAACCAATGATTTATCTTTAAGCTCTCGGATAGTACAGAAAAATATATCGCAGATGTTTGTTAGTTTATTTGCATTTCTGCACATGGTATTAATTGGTGATTTAAACATCAAATTAGTTTGTGCTTTCTTACAAAAAAATATATTATTATACCTAGATGTAGGCCTTGGAACAAGAAAATCAATTTTCGCTAATAGTTCTGGAGAATCAATTTGGTTGTTTAATAGTTTGTATAAAAATAACACTGACGTTAGTTTTCTGCGTTTATCCAATAAGATAAAATCAAATTTCTGTAACAGTTCCTCATAATTACACCCTCTTAAAGGATAAGATATACATTTTCAACAACCTTTTCTGTACTCTATCAACTACCAATGAGTATTGCATGTATATAGGGTTCCATATTATAGAAGCATATTCTAATTTACTTCTTACCAAGCTAGAATATAAAGAAGTTATAACAGACAAATCTTCAAATTTTTTACAATTTCGGTTAATAAAACCATAAGATAGGTATATGCGGAATTAGTAATAATGTTGATGTGAACATTAAAAGTCAGTTGTTCATCAAAGTAAACTCCTAGATCCTTAATATTATTAGTTCGTTCTAACATTACATTATCAATATTATATGGAAATTGAATCTTTTGTACCTTGCGAGTATATGTTAAAATTTTGCATTTAGATTTATTTAAATTGAATTTATTATTCAGACACCAATTCTGTAACAAATTAATTTGATCCTGTAGCATTCTACAGTCATTTACATTAGAAACCGATGCATATATTTTTAAATCATCTGCAAACATCAGCCTCTTACAGTTTAGTGAACTACATAGATCATTTATAAAGATTATAAACAACAAAGGTACTAAGTTGGATCCTTGAGGTACTCCACTTGTTGCAATGTATAGATTTGATGAGAAACCATTATAAGAAACAAATTGCTTACGTTTATTTATGTATGACTTAAATAGTTTACAGTGTTACTGAATCCCAATTTAACCAACTTGTTAAGAAGAATGCTGTGGTCGATTTTATCAAAAGCTTTCAAGAAATCTGTATATATCACATCTACCTGCACTCTACTGTCTAGCTTTTCACAAAGAAACTGGCTGAAAGCTAATAAGTTAGTTACCGTTTAACGATTATTCATAAAACCATGTTGGTAAACAGATATAATGTGTTTTGTAGATTGATAAATACGGCCATACAAAACAGTTTCGAGAAGTTTTGAAAAATTAAGATTGATATGGGTCTGTAATTGTTAATTAATTTACGATCCTCTGACTTAAATATGGGGCAAACCTTAGTGATTTTCCATATATTTGGAAAAGTTGAAGAGGTTAGGATTAAATTAAAGAGAGTTTTTAAAGGACCAACCAGAACTATTAAACAATCCTTAAGAAGAAATGAAGGTATCTTATCTGGTCCTAAAGTAAATTTGTTTTTTAGTTTTTTTCCGGTATCCAATATTTCCTTTTCAGTAATTGGTTCACAATTTATGTCAAGTAAAGTATTATGGTGAAAGTCAAGACTGCTATAGCCCTCATCAAGTTGAGGTAAAGAGTATGCGCCTTTAAAGAACCTACTAAAAGCATCAACAATCGCTTGAGGATTATTGTAGCTATTATTTTCAAACTTCGTTACACCAGGTATTCTAGATGTTTTATTTTTATTGCTGATAAAAGCAGGTAATACGTAAAAACGTATATGAAATTTATTAATTTCTTCCTCTATGTTATTTACAAATTAACTTTGGCACGTGTTTCGAGTAAAAAGAGAATAAATTCAATGGAACTGTAGAACTGCATAACATGTAAAGTTACATGAATATTTGGAGCCACCTTAGGCCCCCCATAATCAAACATAAACATATAAAATTTGGCTCTTGTATTGATAATTTGCAAGATGCAAACAATCTTCAAATTTCATAATAAACTCCGCACAAAAATTAAAACATCACTAAAATTTTACTACAAAACGTAATATCTTTGTAATTTTTCTTTACTATTTGACTATTTCATAATTTAAAAACTATTTTTATGCAATAATTATTAAAAATAAAACTCGAGAAGAAACGTTAATATATTTATTTATATTTTCATATAAAATTAAACAAAGTAATTAAGTTAGAACCCATAGTAAAAAAAACAAAATTAATACCTTATATCACTATAGTTGATTTGTTTGGAGTTGGCAGCACAGTGAATTCATTATAAATGCAAATCCTTCAAAGCCCAAGCAAGGGTGGTTCATGAAAAACAACATTGAGACATAGTCATAGTTGTTACTTTTCAAAGAGTCCACCCTGTAATAAGGGATTAACTAACCCAAACACAATAGAAACCCCAGATAATATTGTCACAACATGTAGCTGAATCCCATGACCGTTTTAAAGCATAATTCAAATTAAAATAAAAATTAAACGTAAAGTAAAAATATGCTACATATTAAAAAGTAAGAATTAAATATAAATTAATGCAAAAAGCACTTACTCCTTTAATTGTCAGCTTCCATTTCGTCGTATTTATCCGACGATGAGTCAGATTCGTTGCCTGGTCCGATAGGAATTACAATGGGTTCTAACAGTTCTTCAATATTGATATCAACACTCCACAATCATTCTTCTTCCTTCTTCACATGGTTTATGGCATTGGTCCAATTTTCCCGTGTTACGTTTCGAAAATAATTTATCCAAAGTTGTCTAACGTCTTTCAATTTAAAAGTTGTATTGTTTAGTTCTTTTTAACGGGTATGAGGACAGGCATATAATGAAACCAATTAAATTTTGGCCGACGTTTCGTCGATTTATTTCGACATCTTCAGGGCTATAAAAGAAGAAAGTAGTGGCAACGATACATAATACAAGTATAAATTTTGTAAAAACGTAATAAAACAAAATAAAACAAAATACAGTTTCAAAAATTACACAGTCAACATAGTGACATCATAGTCATGGATAGAAAGTTCCAAAACTTTTAACATTAATATTATTTTTTTTTTTTTTTTTTTTTTTTTTTTTTTTTTTTTTTTTGTTTAAATATTTTACGAAAACGAATTATTACATAGTTAAAAAACAGATAATAAAAAACAAGGTGAAATAACATGAAGAAACAATAGTGATAAAGTAAATGACTCAAAACTTACCAAAAATTTATTTAAGATTTCTGCGCATAGAGGTAATGGTTTACGACCATATCTTAATACTGAGAAGTGGTACGCACCCCGTCAACAACACAAAATTAAAATAAAATACATATATTTGCCAACTAACACCACTTTTAAAAATTATTCTTTCTCGCAGTTGTTCTTTTTTTGAATATTAATGTGTTTATGAATGTTGTCTGGTTAATTCTTAATTTATTTTCGATAGCCAGTTTTTGTACATGTTTAGAATGTTGGTGTAAAAATAACTTAATCTCTGCACGTCGGTTCGAAAGTTTACAGTGTTATTAATGTTTATATGTATCATTTCACTGATACACCGTTTTTGATATGAATTTTCTTTGTCTAAAACTTTTGGTTGTAAAAAATCAAAGTTGTGTTTTTCCTCGAAATGATGAATTGCTAGAGCCGTTTTTTCCTTTTTTTCCGAGTTTTTTTCCTTGCAATCGCTTTCATGTTGTTTTATTCTGTTCTCTAGTAGTTGTTTAGTAATGCCTATATAACATTTATCGCAGTCTTTACATTTAATTTGGTATGTTATATTGGACTGTTGTAATACAGGCGTTTTCTTTGATGTTACAATAAATTATATTTTGGAGTCTCCTTGTGACTGTAGAATGCCAGCAGGATCTTTGTGTTTTCTTTTTTTAATATGCTGTTAATTTTTTAAGATAATCCTTTTATGTAGGGAAATTTAAAATAGATCTTGTCTTGGCTATTATTTATTGTTTTATCTGTCTTGTTTTTGTGTTCATTAACAATTTTTTTTAATTAGGTGTTTTGGGTAATTATTACTTATAAGAATATTAAATATGATTTCATAGTTATTTTGTTTAAATTCATCGTTACTTAGATTTTCTGCTCTATATATTAAGTTTTTAATTGTACTGATTTTTGAGACATGTGATGATTTGACAAGTAATTTAGTATCCTTCCCGAACTAGTTGGTTTATTATACCAGTTTGTTAAGATCTTTCCATCAATTTTTCTGATCACAGTAACATCTAAAAATGATATCTTACCTTCTACTTCTTTTTCCATAGTAAATTGTAGTTTTGGATGGAACTTGTTAAATATTGTTAACACTTCATTAGTTTTGTTTTCCGGAACAGCTAGTAAGGTGTCGTCTACATAAAGTGTTAAGAAAGGTATTGGAAAAGAAAGACATTGTATTCTTTCTTTTATTAGTTCGTTCATAACCAAGTTTGCTAGTACTGGGCTAGCAGGGTTTCCCATAGCTGAACCTTCAATCTGTTTGAAGAATCTATTATTGAAGCTGAAATAGCTTGTTGTAAACAAGAATTCTATCAACTCCAAAAAATGTTGTTTTGACAAGTTGGTGTAGGCAGAAATAAACTTCCATTTATTGTTGATAATTTTAACTACTAGATTTTTTGGAATGTTGGTAAATAACGAGACGACGTCTAAGGATATTAAGATATAACCATCAGGAATTGTTATGGTCTTGATAAATTTTACAAACTCAAATGAGTTCTTTACATTGTACTCGATAGTAGTCGTACATAATTCTAAAGTTTGGTGAACATATTTAGCTAAATTGTAAGTTGGTGAACCCATACAACTAACTATTGGCCTAAAACTTGCAATTGTTTTGTGAGTTTTTCGCAAACCATACAATTTCGGACACACCGCATTATATGTTTTTAAGTCCTTACCTGTTTTGTCGGTGATATAATTATTGTCACATAATAGTTTAATTAATTCATTGGCCTTTGACTGATATTTTTTAGTTGGATCATTCTGTAAAGGTAAATATGTGGAGCTGTCACCTAACAGTTCTTCCATTTTTAACACGTATTCACTCTTGTTCATAATGACGGTCATTATGAACAAGAGTGAATACGTGTTAAAAATGGAAGAACTGTTAGGTGACAGCTCCACATATTTACCTTTACAGAATGATCCAACTAAAAAATATCAGTCAAAGGCCAATGAATTAATTAAACTATTATGTGACAATAATTATATCACCGACAAAACAGGTAAGGACTTAAAAACATATAATGCGGTGTGTCCGAAATTGTATGGTTTGCGAAAAACTCACAAAACAATTGCAAGTTTTAGGCCAATAGTTAGTTGTATGGGTTCACCAACTTACAATTTAGCTAAATATGTTCACCAAACTTTAGAATTATGTACGACTACTATCGAGTACAATGTAAAGAACTCATTTGAGTTTGTAAAATTTATCAAGACCATAACAATTCCTGATGGTTATATCTTAATATCCTTAGACGTCGTCTCGTTATTTACCAACATTCCAAAAAATCTAGTAGTTAAAATTATCAACAATAAATGGAAGTTTATTTCTGCCTACACCAACTTGTCAAAACAACATTTTTTGGAGTTGATAGAATTCTTGTTTACAACAAGCTATTTCAGCTTCAATAATAGATTCTTCAAACAGATTGAAGGTTCAGCTATGGGAAACCCTGCTAGCCCAGTACTAGCAAACTTGGTTATGAACGAACTAATAAAAGAAAGAATACAATGTCTTTCTTTTCCAATACCTTTCTTAACACTTTATGTAGACGACACCTTACTAGCTGTTCCGGAAAACAAAACTAATGAAGTGTTAACAATATTTAACAAGTTCCATCCAAAACTACAATTTACTATGGAAAAAGAAGTAGAAGGTAAGATATCATTTTTAGATGTTACTGTGATCAGAAAAATTGATGGAAAGATCTTAACAAACTGGTATAATAAACCAACTAGTTCGGGAAGGATACTAAATTACTTGTCAAATCATCACATGTCTCAAAAAATCAGTACAATTAAAAACTTAATATATAGAGCAGAAAATCTAAGTAACGATGAATTTAAACTAAATAACTATGAAATCATATTTAATATCCTTAGAAGCAATAATTACCCAAAACACCTAATTAAAAAAATTATTAATGAACACAGAGAAAAGACAGATAAAACAATAAATAATAGCCAAGACAAGATCTATTTCAAATTCCCCTACATAAACGGATTATCTCAAAAAATTGACACCATATTGAAAAAAGAAAATACAAAGATCCAGCTAGCATTTTACAGTCCCAATCCACTACAAAATATAATTTATTCTAAAATCAAAGACAAAACGCCTGTATTACAACAGTCCAATATAACATACCAAATTAAATGTAAAGACTGCGATAAATGTTATATAGGCATTACTAAACAACTACTAGAGAACAGAATAAAACAACATGAAAGCGATTGCAAGGAAAAAAACTCGGAAAAAAAGGAAAAAACGGCTCTAGCAATTCATCATTTCGAGGAAAAACACAACTTTGATTTTTTACAACCAAAAGTTTTAGACAAAGAAAATTCATATCAAAAACGGTGTATCAGTGAAATGATACATATAAACATTAATAACACTGTAAACTTTCGAACCGACGTGCAGAGATTAAGTTATTTTTACACCAACATTCTAAACATGTACAAAAACTGGCTATCGAAAATAAATTAAGAATTAACCAGACAACATTCATAAACACATTAATATTCAAAAAAAGAACAACTGCGAGAAAGAATAATTTTTAAAAGTGGTGTTAGTTGGCAAATATATGTATTTTATTTTAATTTTGTGTTGTTGACGGGGTGCGTACCACTTCTCAGTATTAAGATATGGTCGTAAACCATTACCTCTATGCGCAGAAATCTTAAATAAATTTTTGGTAAGTTTTGAGTCATTTACTTTATCACTATTGTTTCTTCATGTTATTTCACCTTGTTTTTTATTATCTGTTTTTTAACTATGTAATAATTCGTTTTCGTAAAATATTTAAACAAAAAAAGAAATGAAAAAAAAAAAAATTATATTAATGTTAAAAGTTTTGGAACTTTCTATCCATGACTATGATGTCACTATGTTGACTGTGTAATTTTTAAAACTGTATTTTGTTTTATTTTGTTTTATTACGTTTTTACAAAATTTATACTTGTATTATGTATCGTTGCCACTACTTTCTTCTTTTATAGCCCTGAAGATGTCGAAATAAATCGACGAAACGTCGGCCAAAATTTAATTGGTTTCATTATATGCCTGTCCTCATACCCGTTAAAAAGAACTACACTTTTCAGAAGGACGTTAACAGTCAAAAGTTGTATTGTTTCTTGCCACCTCAGCTTTTACCTGTGGTCCATATTAATTCTATAGGATTTAATTGACAGTGATAAGGTGGCAAACGTAATACAGTTATTCTTTTTCCTTCGCCATTTCGTCAATTACATATCTTTTAAATTGTAATTTGTGGAGCTTTGCAATTTGCAGAAATTTCGTTTTCAGCATGGTGTCGTCAACGAAATATTCTTGAGCTACTTTTGGAGCCACCCTTTAATATTTCCTTTTTTCCATGAAGTCGTTGGTAACTTTTCTACCAATTTTGAATAACTGGCGTTATCTAAGACAACCACTGCAGCACTTGATAAAAAGTCCAATAGCTGGGGAAAATAATCTTGAAAAACACCAGAGGTCATTTCCTCATGGTAATCTTTGGTTGACTTTAATACAAAGTCTAATAACCCATTTTCTACAAAACCATGTTCACTGCCAATGTTTGCGATTATTAGTCTGCGACCTTTTCCTCGAGAAGCATTTAATCCTGTTGAACATCCTTCCAAAAATGCCTGATGGGAATTTGAAATATTGGTGTCCATCCATGCTTTAGAAACAGTGCGTCTTTCATTTAACCATGTTTCATCTAAATAAAAGATAGTTCTTCCCTCGCTCCTAAACTTTTTAATACTTCTTAAGTATTGTGTTCTTCAGCAAATAATTTCTTCTGTCTCATTCAAAAATTTTCATTTTTATGCGACTTATACTTAAAACCAATTTCTTTTAGGAGTCTCCATTACGTATTTCGTCCAATTTTGGGAATCGTATCTACTTCTGCTATAACAGTCATTACTTTGTCTAAAGTCTGAATCCCTTTATTTATGTACAAAGAATGGACTTGTCCTCTAATGATATCTCTATTAAAGTTAGCAAACATAATGGACTAACCCTTTCCAACCACATTAGAAACACAACAGATAAAGGCCTAAGAGCTCTCTGGGCATGCAGAAGAGCTGTGGGCAATACGTGGGGGCTTAAACCCAGTATGATGCACTGGCTCTATACGAGGGTGGTGGCACCCATCATAACCTATTGTTCTGTTGTGTGGTGGCATAAAGCGAGATGCTCAGTAGCATCTAGACAGCTAGGCAGGGTACAGAGAGTAGCCTGTCTAGCCATAACCGGGGCGATGAGAACAACGCCCACGGCGGCCCTGGAAGCTATGCTGGGACTACCTCCACTACATCTTATTGTGGAAAGGGAAGCACTGGCAGCTGCTTACAGGCTGAAAATAAACAACGAATGGGGCAGGGCGATCCCTAGGTACCATTCCACAATCTCGAAAGAGTTTGAACATAATCAATTACTGAGCATGCCCTCAGATAGAATACCTATCTGCTACGACCTTTCCAAACCATATACGGTTCATATTCCGGATAGGGACGAAGCTCGTACCAAGACTAGGAAACAACATGAATCCGTTTGGTACACAGACGGATCAAAAACAAGCACCAGCACTGGGATTGGAATCTACAATGAAAATACAGGGAAGACGTATAGTCTCAACCTGGGTTCAGTAGAGACTATCCTGCAAGCTGAAGTGGTTGCCATCAACACATGCTCGGAAATCATCCTGAACGAGACAGTCCCTAACAGGACTGTCAGGATCAGAAGTGATAGCCAAGCAGCTCTCAAAGCAATAGAGAGCGTACACACTGCGTCACGAACAGTGAAGCACTGCCAAGGAACTGTAGCTGAAGTGGCACAACGCCACAAGGTTATCCTTGAATGGGTACCAGGACACACAGGGATTCTTGGAAATGAAAAAGCTGACCTCCTAGCCAGGGAAGCTTCAGAAGGAACCCTGATCGGACCTCTTCCCACATGTGGGAACATGTACCAACATGTAAGGGAAACAATAGAGGAACGACTAAGGGAACAACATAAGAAACTCTGGATGGAACTGCCTGGACTCAGGCAATCCAGATTATTCATAACAGGTCCATCCAGGGAGAAAACTACAGAACTACTCAGCCTAAGTAGAACCCAATTGAGAAAGGCAGTGGGACTGCTTACAGGACACTGCCATCTCCGAAAACACATGAACATAATGGGACTCGCTGAGGACCCATTATGCAGAAAATGTGGTGAGGAAGACGAAACTCCTCTTCACGTAATATGTCACTGTTCGAGCCTTAAGTGGCTTAGACAGAGGCACTTTGGCATTCAGTTTCCTGAGCCAGAGGAAATCGTGAAAGCGAATATCAGGGACGTTCTAGAATACATGAAGGAAACGAACCTGGTATGATTACTTCAGGGGGGTACAATGAGCCTAGAGCTCCAGTACATGCATGAAACGCACCCCAGAAGAATAGAATAGAATAGAATAGCAAACATAATGGACTTTTTTCCTACGTGTTTTTTTTTTGGTTCATTAACATTTCCCTGTTTTCTCTCACTTAAAAATCGATAGATACTTCGTTCACTAACACCGGTCATATTGTCATATATTTAAGGTAATTTGGCGAACTGATCGATTTTGCACCTCATGTCCCAAATTGTCCCAAAGATGCTCTATTGGATTAAAAATCGGGACTGGCCAAGTCAATATGGGGACACCAACTTCGGTAAGGTACTGGTATAAATGGACCATAAGGAACAACATGTGGTTCAAGAATGTCTGTCGCAGTAGTCAAATTTCTTCCAATTATTTATTGCCCCTAACTCTGTGCGAGCGGCTAGAGAAATTCCTCCCCAACCATGTTTCTGTTATGTTACAATGAAAATATCGTTCACCATCACACCTATAAACAAGAATACGTCGATCTGAAGAAAACATATTAAATCTGGACTCATCAGAAAACAAAACATTGACCTAATCGTTCATATCCCAATTAACATGGTTTCTGGCCAAATCCAAACATGCAACACGTCGCTCACTGGAAAGACGGGTACACAAATCGGGCGCCCTATAGCTCTAATTCTTTAAGACGATTTCTAATGGTTTGAACATAAATTGTAATATTGCTGGCAACAGCAAGTTCACTCTGCAGCATTCGCGCTGTACAGTGCCTAATGTGTGTCTGCTGCTGTTGTTATCCTTGGACGTCCTTGTCCTGGTCTTTTGTCGAATAGTCCATTGCAATTTTATTAATACCCTTATTTATTTACAATCTGCAATACACAGGCTGTATCATTAAGCTTCATGTTAGATAGTTAGGATGCTTTTGCAATCTTAAATCATATTTGGTAATTTCATCCTTGACTGTTGACATTTAAAGATTTTGTGATAAGATGTGACCAGGGAGCATCGGTTAGGTACTATTCGAACTATTTCTGACAGGAACCTTTCTAATACTTCTATGTTAGATACTGACGCAGTTCCCCATAGCTGAATGCCATATATGTCCAAATTGGTTTTATAATAGTTTTATAAACTAAAAGTTTGTTTTCTAGGGATAGTTTAGATCTGCGTCCAATAATCCAGTACAATTTGTTGAGCTTTAACCCTAGCTGTTTACGTTTTGTGAAAATATGTTTTCTCAAGATTAGTCTTCTATCGAGATCATTCCCAAATATTTGACATCTTCCTGATGTACTAGCTGGTGACCATTTAATGTAACTGAAGGACAGTTTCTCCTTCGGTTGATAAATGTTACTTGAATTGACTTATTTGCATCTGCCATTTGGTCAACCATTGTTCTATACAGCAAAGATTCATTTGTAGCTGTTGAGATACAGTCACTGGATTATCATGTGCTGTTAAAACCCCTGTATCGTCAGCATAGGTTGCTTTTATACTGTAGGTAGATCTGCGGTATATATTAGATAAAGTACTGGACCAATTACACTTCCCTGAGGGACTCCAGCGTTACTTAAATAGAATAGCAACATTTCGTCTTGGTATTTAACAAGGTAAGGATTTTCTTATTTTATAAAACAGACCTTTAAGCCATACTTTGTCGAAAGCCGATGTTATGTCCAGAAAGGCAGCAGCATAATATTTTTTTTTCTAAAGAATTATGAACATAGTTACAGACACGATGAATTTATTCAATTGTTGAATGTTGGGGTCTTAAGACTAATTGATGGTTCGGTATTGAATTAGACTTATTTAGAAGTGGTTCAATTTTTATAATCAACAGTTTTTCTAGGATCTTGGACATTATCGGTAATAAACTAATGGGCCGATAGGACTTCCATTTCTTCAGCTGTTTTTTTTTGGTTATTGAATTAATATAATTTGTGACCATTTCACAATACTGCATTATATATATATGAACAAGATATTGGAAGTTCCCTCATAACCTTTACAGTGATTATGTCGTATTGCAATTTGATTAAACAAAGAAATTTAAGTTTTCTTCTCTAAACGCACGTGTGTCTTACGAGATCTCTTTAAGTGCATGTTACTGTTAAATGTCACAAGGAATGTCGACACTGCGATAATTTGACGTTTACAGACATGGGCGTAGAAAAAAAACTTTTTATGTCATTTTATTTTATAAACATGAAAACTGATATTGCATTATAGGTCGCAGTTTCCTAGTAATACATAACCATATTAAAGAACTAACACAGTTGGAAAATTTAAAGGTTATATCATCCAGACTGATACAAAAAAATAAGTTGATAGACGACACCCAAATATAGGAACAGATGGTTATTGTTCCAAAGTAAGAGGAGGTCTGCCACCCAAACTGCAAGTTTATACTAATAATCTATGACTGAAGAGAAATCAGTTGTAGTCATTGCAATGCGAATATTGCAATGTGAATATTTTTATTTCTTTAGAAGGATATATAGACCTGGAGCCAAGAGTGGCTTTGCATGTATCATCGGCCCCACTCTGAGACTTAGGGGCTTACTGACAACATTATTCCACACCTTGAATTCCTCATATGGTAAATTTTCAAAAATGTAATTAATATCCATGCCCTTGGGTCATAGGACCCACTTTGATTATTGTTTTAAGTCATTAAGGAAGTCGCAAAGTCCGCGAACTTAAAAGGCCATACCAATATGGCGTCCATCATATACTTACTGAAACGTGTAATTTTTTCACTGTGGACATAGATCATGGGTCCCACGCTATTGTTTCTTGATTCGTGTTAACAATGAAGTAGAACAAACATTTCAAAACCGACTATTGCGTTATAGCTCGCTTTTGCCTAATAATTTTTATCTTTACATTACATTTTGGAACTTAAGATGTAAAAAAAGTCTAATAAAACAACATATATATAGATAAAAAAATTATATGTATTAAACAAAATCCACATAAATTAAAACAAAACAACCAAAACAACAAATTAAAAATTAGTTGCTTATTCTATTGACTGAAATATTGAACAGGATCAATAAAAATTGTAGTTTAGTCAATTTAAAGTGAGCACATCGTTAACATTGCGAATTTGGCAATACATCCGACCAACCCTTTTATTTTACAGACGTATAAATCTAACTTTGTACTGCTTTGGGATTAGAGTAATTCCCGAGATGAACAATTCACTAGGTTTTTGTGATCCTGTCGGTTCAACGATTCTGTAATTCCTTATAATTTCGCTGAATATAGTGAATATACTTGTTCTAGCCAATACTTCACCTATACACCGTCGTAAACCTGTGTAACAATTTATTTATTATATTTTAATTAAGGTTTAATTTACTTAATTTAATTTACCTAATCCGTATGGTGCAAATCGTTCGGGAATCATTAGTTTACCTTCTTCGTTTAGAAATCTCTCTGGTCTAAACACTTCTGGATCTTTCCAATAACTTTCATCGTTGTTTAAAGAGTAAAAACTCAACAACAATGTAGTATCCTAAAAATAAATGTGTTTAATGTTATCCCAGGTAATTTGTAGTATGTAATATGGGTAAGATGATGGAAGGAATAATAAAGGTAAGGATTGGGGTTTTAGAGAAAACCAGCATGGGTTCTCGAAGGAGAAATCGTGCATCTCTGCGCAAGTTAGAGTGGTGGATTTGGCGGAAAAGGCTAGGAAGGGCAGCTGGAGAAACAAGAAGTGTTCTTCGATGTGGGGAACGCGTTGTTGAGACCCGGAGTGGGTGAGGGGTTGGTTAATTTAGTGGAGGATTACCTTATAGTATATTCAAAGGGGAGGAGATATAGAACGGAGGTAGGAATGCCCCAGGCATCGGTACTGGGACCGAGCTCTGTGTTTGACGAGGTTTGTGGGATGCATGCGAAGAGGGATGTGAGATTACGGTGTATGCGGATGATGTGTACGGCAAAGGGAGAGTCGGAGATAGAAAGAAAGGCGGAGAAGATGTGTAGGACGATTGTGGGGAAGATAAAACGATGCGGATTGGAAGTGGCGGTGGGAATGCTCGTAAAGGGACGAAGCAAGACGTGGGAAGTTAGGGTGATGGTGAAGGGGAAGAAAATTCGCATGGAAGAGTCGGTGAAGTATCTAGGTGTTTGGTTGGATAGCCAACTATCCTTCAAGCACCATCGTTGGGGAGATTGATGAGTAATGTGAAAGGGCCGGGAGAATGTGAGGATAAAGCCACTACTGCAGATGCAGAGGGGGATTCTGTTGACAGTGGTACAGGGGTGCAATAGCAGCAACTGTGCTGTCAAGGTCATACCTTTAGAATCTGATGGCTAAGGCAAAGAGGCAACGGTGGAAGGGTATCACAAAAGAGGAAGTTCAGGAGGAGGAAATAGTGAGAAGGTGGAAGGGATATGAAGGTGCATTAAAAATGGTGATTGGGAGTAGGAGTGATCGAGGGTATGACCGAGAGTTTGGGGAGGTAAACTCCTTTTCAACCCAAGTGCATAGGTCAAGAGTGGGGTATCTACACAAGATTGGGAAGAGAGAGACTGGAATATGCGTTAGGTGTGAGGTGGATGATAATGACGGTCATCTGTTTAGATGTTGGAAGAAAAAGGAGGATTTAGAGAAGTTGGAGAGGAGACTCGGGCTAGCCGTGTATTGGGAGGACATGGTAGAGATAATGTTGAAAGGGGAGAAAGAATAGGTGGAGGTTTTGTGTGAGGGACCGCCGCCCTTCTTGAGGTATGCTTAGGTAGTAATTCCGAGGCGGGGGTAACGGCAAGTTTTTGAGGTGGGTTTGGTTGGCAGACATCCTCTCGAGGGTGTTGGGTGGGACATCTTTTCTGGATTTGATCTTGTGCTACACATAACGACAAATCAATCATTTTAACTATCTTGGTTAATTGTTTACTGGAATCACCAAATGAGACTAAATTTAGTGAAAAGAAGTTGGTGTGGATCAAAAAAGAAGCTTGGGTCCTACAAATACCTGAAGGACTCCAGTATTGATATTGATAAGGATTGAAGAACAATCAGTTGAAAATGACAGATATGGCAGTGCAAAGCTATATGTGAGGCTTGATAAAATGCAAATATACTTTTCTGAATCGTTTTCAATATAGTAAATATGATTAATCCCTTAGGGAGTGCTAAACCCTCAGGTGTTTTTGGGAAATTAGATTACATTTTGCAGCTAGTCGTTTTCACGAATTTTTATTTTACATACCTTTGGTATCAGATAGTCTCCTAAAACAACGTCTTTTACAGTTCGTTTTGGACCACTTACAGGAATAACATGACAGTATCTTTGAATTTCACAAATGACAGCTTCTACATAAGGAATCCTGAAAACAATAAAAAAAAGACAAAGATAACGTATTCGTAATAAGTTGCAAGACATTGTCAAACTATCGAATTTGTTGGATTGTGGAGTAAGTACCTCTTGCCTAAGATCGAAATGTTTTACAAAAGAGTACATTGTAATCCGACAAAATACAGATTTGACGGTAGGATTATATATTTTGATATATTATACATGACGGCTCTAGAGTCCACCCCTTCTTTATTTTAAAACTAGGAATTGTTATTGACTTTTTTTATGATATTAGGTGACGTAATATATTCTATATACCTATCTAACAGATTTCACAATAATGCAAACGTTTTAATAATCTATTTATTGTTAAAGTCGTAGATAAAGTATAGTATTCAACTTGCGGTAATGGTCATAACTCACTTGATGAATTACATTACCGCTCGTTAAATAATAGGTATACTATTATATGTCAAAGTCAAATTTTATAATGAAATGTCAAACATAATTCCTCGAAAGTTCCTTCTACCAAGACGAAACAAAAAAGTTTTAAGAAAATTAAAATCTGGTTTAAAAAATATAGTTCCAAATAAAATAAAAAAAACCGATAGAATTTCAATGGTTCACATACTCCAGAAAGTTCCTGCAACGTCTCACGTTGAAAAGGATTGCTCCAACTGCCGATTTACACCAGCCTATGATCGTATTGTAGATTCACTGATGTTCTACATGCTGCTGACTATCCCAACAACACTAGTTAGGGATGTTGTATGATTATTCTGGATACTGGACCTACTACCCTTTATTAATATAAAGGTATTCTATTGAGCACTGATTTAACAATAGAATTCAGACGTTATCAAGAGCTGTACACGGGTCGATGGGCTGTTTTAAACAGAAAAATTATCAAATTTTTGCTGCTTTATATAGTCTTTTCTTGGTTACATGTATCGATGCCTCACAATAAACTATTTCTAAATTTATACTTCAAATTTTGACAGTTTTGAGCCAAATTTCTCTTTTAATTTAAAGTTTTTGAATAATTTTTCCCCCTGTAGACAAAAATGAATCTCTTGACTCTATTCTAAAACCCTTTTTAATATTATAAAACTCTTATTAATACTTCAAAAATCTGAGTGAAAAAACACGTCTTTTTGTCAAAACTTTAATTATGAGTAAATCCCATTAATTTCCCAATCATACTTCTTTCACTCAATTTAAACCACCGCTCATACTTCTAACTTCTAGCGGTTTTTTTGACGTTGTACAACTTATGGGAAAAAAAAAATATTGTTTGTATTGCCAAACAAATCATGAAACAATTTTGCTAAGATTAAGCGAAATTGCTCATAGTAAATTATATGAGGTGTGAGAAAATACGCAAATGTTAAAAAAATGGATACGGACTATCAGAATAATCATATTGGCAAAATTATTTCTTGAAGTATGTTTGTCAATATTTGTGTAAAAAACCTTAAATATGCATAATATTTTGTTTGTGAGAGTTATTCCAAAAAGCAAAGGTTACATGATTCATCTTTATTTTCGATCGTATAAAAACACAGACAAAAACATTTATGAAAATTTAAATAATCCATACTGGAAAAATTTATCGCAAACATTGAAACTATTTTTCCAAACAACAGCGTGAAAGAAAATATTATCAGCAATGTAAAGAAATTTTGTTTACATTTTGTATATAAAAATTTATCTAATTTATTTTAAAAAATTATATATAAGATTTGGATTTTATTATACACTCAAAGATACAAATTTAAAAAAAGATAATAAAGTAATTATTTGGCTAAATTGATAGATAGATAGATAGATGTTTAAGAGGTGGCCAGAAGCCTATTCCACTGCGACCTTTTCAGATCTATTGTGGTCCCCGAAAAAATAGATTACATCCCCCAGTCCGACTCTCTTAACGAAGTCTATAAGCTTTGAGACTGTAACCTTCATGTAGTCCCTTGCCAATGGATATTCTTCTCCTAAAGTCAGGAACCGCATATTTACCAGTCCGTCGCACTGACATAAGATGTGCTCTGGGTGTTTCCTCTTCTAGGTGACAGAATCTGCACAGATCTGTCTCTGTCAACCCCATCAGCTTAAGATGCCTGTTTAGCTTACAGTGCTTACAGTTGATAGAACTAACCCTTACTTTTTGGAAGTCCATCTTATTAACAATAATAAAAAACTCTTCGTTTCAACAAAACTTCCACTTTAAAAACAGTGTATTAAACAACGCATTTCATATGGAATTCTGTTATGACACGAGTTCAAGTTTAAAAAACGAATCGCGAAGCGATGAGTTTTTTAAAGGACGAGTGTCACAACAGCCATATGAAATAAGTTGTTTATAATATTTTTTATATTTTGCCATTTTATCATTTTTTAAATGAATTTATTACTTTTATGTAATTACGAATATTTTGATTTTAAAAAGTATGTCGGTAGCACTGTGTAATTTATAACAATTGACAGTTTTGACATTTAGATTATCAAATGTTAATGTTTTCAAATATTTTAAAATGACTAATACACCAATAATAATATACTATATAAGTAAAAGATGATATTCATGTTCACAAATACTTTCTTAAAGAACAATTTAATATTAATAAATTGCTATTAGCCACAAATGTCATTGTCAATAGTCTTGTCATTAGATACTTCACTCTTGTCGCCAACCATTTAAAACAAAAATTTGCGTGCGTAAAAGTTACATTACGATACGCAAATGCGTTTTATA
Organism: Ophraella communa; assembly: GCA_035357415.1. Classification (NCBI taxonomy): domain Eukaryota; kingdom Metazoa; phylum Arthropoda; class Insecta; order Coleoptera; family Chrysomelidae; genus Ophraella; species Ophraella communa. The sequence continues at coordinate 6,982,004 of CM068984.1, forward strand.
AAAGATTTTTATAAGTGCAAAATATAAAAAAGAAATTTTTTAAATAAATAGTGGAAGTTTTGTTAAAACGAAGAGTTTTTTATTATTCTTAATTATTTGGCGCCACATTTAACCAAATGTAATTTTAATTTACTATATTGTAGGATTATGGAATTTAACATATTTGTGATTGTTATTGAATCATCTACAGGGTGTCCCAGACTAATTTATCCAGGCTACTTCTCTTAAACGAATAAAGATTCTCGAATGGGACAAAAACTGATCTATTCCATTTCATATACACTTTAATATGGCGGAGAAAAAATTATCCCCTAAATATTCATCCCTTAGTTACAACCCCTGACTTTAAATTTTTTAATAGCACCCTGTACATTTTTTATAATTTTGGATTAGGTCTTCCATCGTCTATTCAAAAAATTTTTCAAAAATAAAATGGGTTCATAGGTAATCAAAAACATATCAGTTTATTTTTTATTTTTGTTAAATTAATAAAAAAAGCCTTAAAGCTTAAAGAAACCATAAAAATAACAATTAACTAATTAAATAATTAATTACATTAGATGTTCGAATTGTAGACCACCTGCTGCAAAACACATTTCGAATCTTGCCAAAAGATTTCTTGTATGTGTGTCTTGAATCATTGCAGAAGTAATTTGGCGACATGCTTGTCTTATGTTTTCTTTTAATTCTTCTACATTTTGCGGTTTTGATTGATAAACAATAGCTTTTATCCCTCCCCCAAAGACAAGTCAGGTGAGCGTGCCGCCCACATAGTTTCTGGAGAGTTGTTTGCTATTCAGTGGTTATCGAAATGGTTTTATAGACAAGCATGTCGCCGAATTACTCCTGCAATGATTCAAGCCACACGTAAAGTACGTTTCACAATAATTCGTTGTCCCATTCGAGAATATTTAGTCGTTTAAGAGATATAGCCTGGATAAATTAGTCTGGGACACCCGGTATAGTATTTATTGATTGCATTTGCAAAAATATTTTGACCATAACTCTTATTAATATTTTATGAATTATAACCACCTAAATTATACAACTCATTTTATCGAATTTTAAACCACTGAACTTTTCATCTGGTTAGTCCATAGAAATAAGTTGCTCAATAAGCGACACCGTCGCATGGCTTGTCTGAATGATACCAAACTCAGAAGCGGTATTACTATGAAATTAGACACAATATCTTTAATTATTTCAAGCATTGTTTTGCCGAAGCAATTCCAACAACATTTTGGAGTTGATGAAAATATAGGTAATATTATTTTAGAGAAAGAAATGGTTCGCCATTGTCAAGTGTGTAAAAAACCGGACTATTTAAGCCTCAATGATTCTTATCAGAAGTAAGTTAAAATTTTTGTTTGTTTACAATAATTTCATCCAGTGGCGTAGCGATGACGATTTCAATACCAAAATAAACATTAGTTAGTTGGCAATTTCGAATTTTTTCAAATCTGATTATTCCTAAGTATTTTGAATTGTAAAACACGAACAACCAACGGAAGAAAAGGATATGTGTGATTTTACCCCGCTATTCTCTTGTCTATACGAACCTGCCAATCTGATTTATGTTCTTTAGGGGTGCTTGCTTACAAGATTCGTTAAGATATAATAATTTCACGTAATAATTTCAATGGCGTAACGAACTTTTGCTTAATAAAATTAGGTAAACATTTATTTTTATTGTTGCCATTTCTGCAACAATATTTTATAATTAGGTATGCACTATACTTTAGACTGCAAGTTTAATTAATGTAATACTTTAATCTTTACCTTTTATAATTACCCATTTTAATTGTAACCTAATATTTTTTTATTGTTTTAACCTTTATATATTATTTATATTTGTAAACATACCTACTATACAATTTAAGAAAAATACACTATTGAAAATGATCTTTTATCCACATTAGTTTTTGTCTCTTGTCTAATATGTTATAAGATAAGAAAATTTTGCATTCTGTGTATCCTTATATGTTCTATTAATGTTCTGTTATTATTCTATTTTGTTATATGGTATAGCAACTTTGTGATAAGAATAATAGCTCACGCACACTTTCATGAAATAAACCCCGCGCACAGGTATATTCAATGTTTATTCGCTTTTTGTATATTTACTTTGTATTTTAATTTGTAAACATTTTTTTTGCTCGAATAAACATTATTATTATTATATTATTATTATTAACATTTTGGTAAATATCCGTACTTATTATTATATAAAGGAAATAATATTGCCTGTGCTTTTAGTTTTAGTTCTGAAGATATAGTTTGGATTTTATACTTTTTTGTAATTTCTATATTAAATCAATAAATTTGTCAGTTCAGTAGAAATATTTGTTTTTAAAAAACAAGTTTCTTTTATCCTCAACGTAACTTCTATTTGTAGTTTTTGAATTGCTTCTGAGTGATAAGAACACCTTAATAACCTTAATAAAGTTACGTTTCAAACTACTTTACCTTTTAAGAAATACCCTGTATATCCCTCAACTATTCTACAGTCGACAGAAGCAAACATGGTCCGAGGAAAATATGCCAACTAATTTCAAGGTTATCACAATCAGCCAATCACGAGCCAATGTTAACGATAATATCAATTTTAGTGGCTGCATAAGTGAGATGAAAATACAACTACAGCGACAAGGACACGCCCACCCAGGGTTCATGTTTGCTTCTGTCAACTGTATACATTCTCTCGAATTTAATCCAATTGGGAAGAATCGCGAAACCCTGAGTATAATATTTTAATCTTTTGCTTTTGGTTATTTGTTATTCATAAAAAGTTTATAATTTTAAAATTGAAAATATAATTACATTTGTTTTGTACAATTAATATTAACGATAATTATTATTTAAGTGAAAAACTGAGTATTAACTATTCTTAAATATATTCCCATAAAAATAATGAAATATAACCCGACATTTCTCACCATTTTTTTATAATTTTTTAGGGAAGTGGCCGTAATTTACAATAAGTTCACGTATATACTAAATGAGTGTCAAATACGCAATGATTACTTTAAAATGGAGTGAGAATAAAAAAATATTACCTTGCTCTCTGGCTAAAATTGATTTCTTCTGTTTTATGGAAAGCGTCATTTATAAGGTGTCTTACTTTTTCTTGTATGTCAGGATATAATATCATCATCAAAATGGCAAAATCTAGAGTGTTACTGGTAGTTTGAGAACCAGCTATGAATATGTCCAGACAAACCATTAACAGCTGTTCTTCTACAATGACAATTTCATTATAAAATTTCTTATTCGTAAAATCTAGATTAGTTCAAAAAAATTAATGTTTCTTCCAAATTCAAAGAAGATTAATCACGTAGAAGTAGCATCTGCAGTTGGAAAATTTAAAGGTTATATCATCCAGACTAAGATAAGTTATACTTCCATATACCTAATAATCTATGACTGAAGTGAAATCAGGTGTAGTAATTGCAATGCGAATATTGCAATGTGAATATTTTTAGTTTTTTAGAATGATGTATAGACCTGATGTAGCCAAGAGGGATTTTGCATGTATCATCGGCCCCACGCTGACTTTGGAGGCTTAGGTACTGACAACATAATTCCACACCTTGAATTCCCGGTATGACATTCCTGAAGTGTAGCTAAATATTTAAAAACGCAATTTTTCGGTCTAATACTACTGCATTTTAGAGAGATGTATATGAAATACGTGAAATATTTTTCAAGCGAAAACAATGAGTGATAAAAGACTAAGACTAGTGTGGAAATGCTGAGAAGAATTTTCTCAATACTTCAGAAGCATGTCTATAAAAAAATTATATTGGATGGACTTAATTAAATTGATTGTACTAACCCTTACTTTTTGGAAGTCCATCTTATTAGTTGTCTAGCGAAACGGCTGTCATTGAGTCTTTTAAAAAAGCAGTTTTTAAATAAATATTGGAAGTTTTGTTAAAACGAAGAGTTTTTTATTATCCTTAATGGATGGACTTATACTATGTGTGAGACCTTGGCTGTAAACTCTGTACAGATTGGCAAAGAACCTGAGACAAATATGATTCTTGCTCAAAATAGTACAAGATTTCAGAATTCTGAACTGGGTGTCTAAAATAAATAACGGATGAACAATACGCCATCGAGCCGCAGCATGACCAGTGTATTCCGCACACGATTTTAAGAAAAAACAATATTCTTGTAACTTACCCGTAAATGTCGTAGATTTTCCCTCCGATTTTTTCATTTCCGATATAAAAGAATATATTAGATCGTCGTCTCGGCCTTCGGTCCAAGATTCATAATGTTCATTTATCGTTTTCATTAAAAGAGTTTTTAGTTCCCTGTTTAATTCTACAATTAAGTTATATCCGGACCTTTTAGGAGATATAAATCTTAACCAAGGAAATGTATTCAAAATTCCTCCAGCCATATTAAAAGCAATTGCTCTTTTATCCAGTAAATCCAACAAAATTTGTATATTGTTATCACTGCGATCCAGCCTAGACCCTACATATCACGTTATAATTACGATCTGATATATTTTAATAACCTATTAAGACCTTACCTGTTAACGATCTCCATAAAACATTTAAGACAGACACTGAAATGATCGGTACTATTTTAATTTCATCCTCTTTGCTTTGTTTCAAAATTGAAAGTATTTCGTTGACTTCTTCTCGGACCATGTCTTCCATGGTTCTGAAACCAAAACCGAGAGATCGAAGATGGGTAACTACAAAATGTCTTTGTATTTTCCAGTGTTCTCCATCAGTACCAACGACACCTGTAAGTGTTAAAGTATCATGTAATAGTATTTATCTACTCCCATATCAGTCTAGCCTTGATTATGTTGTAATATTGGTTGGTCGTTGGGCGCCAATTTGTAACCATATTATTACGTTGGACGTCAATTTGTAATATGATTTACATGTTGATAGTGAATTTATAAAAATATTTAGTTAACTTTTTTTAAAAAATAACAATATATCAAAAGAAAAAATGTAATTTACAATAAAACAACCATTAATCTTAATTTCGTCTTTAATTAGTTGTAAAAGATACTTCAATAATTAACATTAATAATTAACATTATTTTTAAAAAATAACAATATATCAAAAGAAAAAAATGTAATTTACAATAAAACAACCATTAATCTTAATTTCGTCTTTAATTAGTTGTAAAAGATACTTCAATAATTAACAAAATTTATAAATGTTTATCACAGCAAAAATTATGATAGTTAAATACCTCGGCTAGGGGTGAGTAAGTTCATTAGCTCTGACTATAGTACAATATTTGTTTCTTTAAGAAATTATAAGGGCGCCACTGAAATCAGTAAACCAATAGAAGAAAATGAGACTGGGAATAATTATTAAAACCTCTTGAACTCGATAATGCCAACTCATTAGTACACCTCGTAGCGTAGCTACTTTGAACTTCCAATTATAATTATAGAGACCGTATTCATAATTTTATTATTAAAATTTTTTTAGGAAAGATGGAGTTAGCGGTACTAATTGAATTTAATATTTAGGATACTAGGTGCTTAAAATGTTAACAGGTACTGTTACAATGTGACAAACTGCGCCTGGTTAAGACCATAGTTACACAACAGATACGTAATAGCGATGCAATAATATATACAGTAGTAATGTAAAAAAAGTTCGAATCCCACATATGACAAATTTATTTTTCAAAAATGTAATAAGAGTTTTTTTATTTATTTATTACCTGTCAAATTCAATTTCAAAAAAGTTTTATCCAATGTCAATTTATTTTGAATTATTGGTATACTCGGAATTTTACAGTCGTGTAATGACGTCATTTTCGTGGGAAAAAACGTATGTCCTATTAAATTTATTTGTTGCTAAGTAACTGACTACTGGTGTCTAATTACCTGTATAACTTGTTCCTGTTCAATTTGAAAGAAAGCCAACACATTTAGAATTATTAACTGTGTTTGTTCGTTAAATCGATTAGGGTTTTTTGGCGGCATGTTTTGACGCTTTGGCGTTTTCAAAACTTCAAAACTGACAATCACTTGACAAGCATTTCAGGTAAAATTTAGCCACGACAACAACATTTCGGCAAAATTTTTTGTCACTGTCATTTTACATTAGTTAAACAAGGATAGACAAAAATGACGTCATTACAAGACTGTAAAATTCCGAGTATACATTATATTACGACTCTTTAAACAAGTGTATGAGTATTTCAAATGAAAAAAATTTTTGAAAAATTATTCTCATTTTATCATTAATATTAAAACAAAATAGTTTTTATAAATTTTTAAATTTGGTATATATTTATAAAGTTTCTATAAATTGTTAAAAATAAACGTCTATATAAATACCTTCTTAGTTATTAAAATGTCGTACGTTATTAGTAGGTTAAAGTCAATTACGCCATCGCCACGCTTCGATACATGTAAGATAAGTCCAGATCATGAAGCTTTTCAAAAATTCGAGAAAGAAGTAATATTTTATTTGCTTTTAGTGTTGATGTTGTTTAAGTATCCCAAATGTTAGAAGAATTGCAAAAACTGAATAGGTCCCTCAGCTGTATGTCTGCGTATCTTAAACTCCAGACCGGTAGGGAGTTCGATAATGTGCTAACTGCCAAAGATTCAAATAGTTTAATCTTGGAAAACCAACAGTTAATTTTGGTTTTTGACATTATTGGAAAGAGTGTACCAGCAGCTTGTTTGGTTTTTGCAGTCGCACTATACTAGCCATTTCAAACAAACATGTACCTAGGAGTAAAAACAACTCCTAAATAAACAAATTGTGTGAATTGGTTTCAAATTAATTGTAAATTTATATTTCTGGCGAAAGCCTCCTTTAGAGAAACACACCATTTTTGTTTTTCTGCATTGATGGTTAGTTTATTATTATTAGCATAATTTTCTACAATTTTAAGTTTGTTTCTGACATATCTACCTCCGAATATGCAAGTATAACTAGGTCATCCATGTAAGCCAGCGAAAGGACCTAACCTAACCTAACCTAACCTAACCTAACCTAACCTAACCTAACCTAACCTAACCTAACCTAACCTAACCTAACCTAACCTAACCTAACCTAACCTAACCTAACCTAACCTAACCTAACCTAACCTAACCTAACCTAACCTAACCTAACCTAACCTAACCTAACCTAACCTAACCTAACCTAACCTAACCTAACCTAACCTAACCTAACCTAACCTAACCTAACCTAACCTAACCTAACAACTAACCTAACCTGGCCTAACCTAACCTAATCTTCCTAACCTAACCCCTGGCCTGGCCTGGCTGGCCTGGCCTGGCCTGGCCTGGCCTGGCCTGGCCTGGCCTGGCCTGGCCTGGCCTGGCCTGGCCTGGCCTGGCCTGGCCTGGCCTGGCCTGGCCTGGCCTGGCCTGGCCTGGCCTTATCTGGCTAATCTGGCCAACCTGGCCTGGCCTGGCCTGGCCTGGCAACCTGGCCTGGCCTGGCCTGGCCTGGCCTGGCCTGGCCTGAACCCAACAACCTAACCTGGCCTGGCCTGGCCTGGCCTGGCCTGGCCTGGCCTGGCCTGGCCTGGCCTGGCCTGGCCTGGCCTGGCCTGGCCTGGCCTGGCCTGGCCTGGCCTGGCCTGGCCTGGCCTGGCAACCTGAACCCAACCTAACCTGGCCTGGCCTGGCCTGGCCTGGCCTAACCTGGCCTGGCCTGGCCTGGCCTGGCCTGGCCCAACCCAACCTAACCTGGCCTGGCCTGGCCTGGCCTGGCCTGGCCTGGCCTGGCCTAACCTGCAACCAACCTGGCCTGGCCTAACCTAACCTGGCCTGGCCTGGCCTGGCCTAACCTAACCTGGCCTAACCTAACCTGGCCTAACCTAACCTAACCTAACCTGGCCTGGCCTGGCCTGGCCTAACCTGGCCTAACCTAACCTAACCTAACCTAACCTAACCTAACCTAACCTAACCTAACCTAACCTAACCTAACCTAACCTAACCTAACCTAACCTAACCTAACCTAATCATTTTTTTACAAATTATGATATGAATTTTTTTACCGAATAACAAACAAGCTTAAATTCTTAGAAATTTTCTTTCGAGCACGGATATTTTAAGAAAATTATCTACTTTCAACTATTTTTTGACTGTTATTGTTTTAGACAATTAAAAATTATAAACATATACCTCGAGCGAAAATCTAATACTTTTTCCCTAACTATTAAATAGAAAAATAAGAAAACTTAATTTTTTTATAGAATATACTAACCTTTTCTCGTACCCATCGAACGTAATTTCAAGAAAAAATTTTTTGGTCTACCATTAAATTCGTACCCGTAAGCTGCTTCTTTTACCAGTTCGTAGGAAGAAACTACAACCAGTTTCTCTGATCCTAATTTTAATCCGATCACATTGGAATTATAAATTTTTGATAATTTTTCAAAAGCTTTATGTTGCCCGCCTTCAGATTTCGAAAGATTTCTTAGAGTTTGAAAATTACCTACTATCGGATACCATGGAGGACCTTAAAATATTTCAGAATTATAATTAGAGTTTCTAAAGGGTAGTTACCAAAGTTTATACAATTTATTTACCTGGTGGAAAATGTCTAGGTTTTCGCATTAAAAAAAGCACTACAATCACGATTGCTAAAACTGCAAAAATCATTTTTCACTTAATCGTTCACAAATCAAATCTACGCTATAAGAAATAACTTATTTATAATAATTTAGTCAAAACAGTAAAATATTATTGTTCTAACAGATTAATGTATTTGTTTATAATTTTATTTATTTATGTTTATAACACAGTTAAATATTTTTAAAGATAATTACTACCAAACAACATTATTATTAAATTATATTTTAGTGATATCACATACTAGCTCAAAAATATTACGGTAGCCCTGTTTCTGCGTTTGAATAAATACTGGTGTGAAGTTAGCGGCCTAATTCTAGCAGCCGTTTTCAGTCTAGTCGCCAAATGACCAGAGGCGTCGTATGTTTGTATTTATACAAAAATAAAGAAAAATTGATATGAAATCTTCTTAAAATTTTGTGTAAAAACTTTTAATAAAGAAAGGTTTATGAACTAAAAATTCACAAAAAGCCATGTGTGTTAATATATAAGACGAAGTGAGAAAAGCGGAGAAAAGTTAAATGACGAAAGTACAAAAATGTATATTAATATTTTCACCACAACTTCATCTAATTTTGAAAAACCTCCTTCATGAATTTTATGGAATCGTAAGCGGTGTAAGCGGTAGAGTGGGTGGCAAATTTTGGAAGTCACAAATACTTTTTATAAATAAACGAAAAATATTTATTAGACATACATAAAATACAAACTATGATAGAAATATTATAAAAAAGTATATTTTGTAGAATAAAAAAAATTAAATCTACTTATAGAAACTTAAAATCTAACAATTTATACATAAAATAAAATATATAAAATAAATATTAACATAGCATATATAAAGAAAAACTTTATAATATAATATGTGTAATAAATATCGAAATAATATAAACAATATATAGTAATTAATTAACATTGCTAGTAAATTAGCATTGCTTGGTGCAAATTTAAACATGATTGGTTTTAAATCAATACAATCTACAAAGCTCACAAATGCCATTTTTTGTTTTATTTCTACTGTTAATATTACTATTTATTTTAGAAACCGTAGGTAAGTAAATATTTTGTAAGTGTTGACCTGCAAATGAAATCATCATCCTCTGTCCATAATACAAACAAATTGAATTTAATTGTATGCTACTTTTCAATAACCACATTTTAAGTTTCCCTGTATGCATCAATATCAATATGTTGTTGTAAATTTTTGTCATTTTTTAACTGTGAAAAAAATATAAAATAAATACTCCACAATTATAGGCATCTTTTTAAGAATAAGATGAAGTTATAGTGAAAATATTAAGTTGGTTAAATATTTCCTAGGGACTCTTATCTATGTTTTTCAAAATTTCTCCATTTTATTTACCCCACACACATATAACTTTTCTCTAATTTTCTCACTTCGTCTTATATATTAACGCAGATGGCTTTTTGTGAATTTTTAGTTTATAAACCTTTGTTTATTAAATGTTTTTACTTTTTTACACAAAATTATAAGATTTCATTTAATCAATGTGCATACGACGCCACTGGTCATTTGGCGGCTAGACTGAACACGGCTGCTAGAATAACTTCACACCAGTTGAATAAATTACTTTTCGAGAAATTCCATGTCTAAAACAAAAGCATATTAACACATTTCTTTGACAGAAAAAACATTTTTTCCACGATTCAACTTATTAGCTTTAATAAATAAATAAATAAATAAATAATAATAATAAATAAATAAATGAAAGACTTCCTTTATTATAAGCTTTGTTTTTCGGCTCCCAATTTATCATCTGTTCAAAAAATTGAAATTAAATATTCCTAATAAATATTTTCAAACCGTACTATGGTCTTATTATCAAGCCAAGATGAAGATTAAACTTCAGCAAAAAATGATGAGACATCTCCATATTATTCCGACTAAATAATATAGAGACAATATTACTTTCCTTGGTCGACAATGGATAAGTAGTCTTGGCATTGAGCTAATTATAATCGATAAAAATACCAGCAAACAAACAAACAAAGTGCTCATATTCTTTAAATCACTTTTGTCAAGGAAAAGTTCCCTAAAGTTTTCGAACAGAAAATTGGTTTGCGCACTCAACATTCAAGTTAATCTTTAAGAACGTCCGGATGCAAATTCTTGTCTTGTTATACAAAACAATATTCTCTGCCATACGCTTTCACAGAAAAAGTAGATCAGGAACGTTCTACATAAACAAGAAATCATTTTACAAGTAAATTAAATTGATTGTATTAACCTTTACTTTGTGGAAGTCCATCTTACTAAGAACATAAAAAATAGAACTTTTTAAACAAAACTTCCACTATTTATTCAAAAAATGGCTTTTTAAATTCAATGACAGCTATTTCGCTAAAAGCTAGCATCGTCAGATTGACATATTGAAGTTACATTCACTGAACAGTATTGATTTTTTTACATCCTACACAGCCTTAAAATTTTTAAAAGAATTGTCGAAAAAAACTTAACACTAACGAAATCTTAAAATAACACCAAAACTATATTTGTAATATTATATTTTATTTTTACCCTATTTATAAAATTTAATGGTTATTGTTATAGGGTAATTGTTTTAATTATTGGAACTATGTTCTGTTGATTACTTAATAAATAAATAAATAAATTACTACACAAAGATGTACTTCGAATGAACAGGTTAAGCTTTGAAATCAAAACAGCACCACCCATGTAGACTACACATTGGACTCAGTAATTCACGTAGAAACATTAGAAAAGTGAAATGTAGAAACCCTTACTTTGTGGAATTATATCTTACTAAACACTAAACAAATGTAACAAATAATCCACAGTTTATTTAATTAAGATAAAAAGCTAATTTTTTAAATAAACCGATTTGAGCAGTTATTTGTTTAGTCCTAATAAAATATAAACATTATCGGTGTATGATTCACTACAAATGTTCATTTTTTCTTAGACATACGGTATCCGCCAAAATAAACAGTACCGAAACAGGGAGTGCTGTGGAGTTGTTTATGTAATATGGATTTGTCATATTTGACTTAATGGTTGATATATTAATAGTACGCTGCAGTTAAATTTGATTTAAAAATGGTTCTAACAACGAAAGAAAAAGTGTTTTTGGTAGAGCATTATTTTCGTTCATACGGAAAAGATCGTAATGATGGTCCCAGCTTAGAACAGGTGTCAATAAAATATCAACAAAAATTTAATAAAGCTGCTCCTAGTAAAAGTGTGATGTTAGCTGTTGTTGAAAAATTTCGTCGCAATGGTAGTGTATTGTGTCAACGTATAGGTTCTTCAGGTCGTCGAAAATCAGTATGCACTAACGAAAATGAAGGACGTATTTTTAACCAAGTTGTGCAATCACCTCAACGAAGTCTTGTAAGAACTGCATGTAAACTCAACATTACTGAAACGTCTTTACGTCGCATGTTCAAATCAATTGGTGGTTATCCAAACCGCATTCAAGTTGGATTTGAACGCTCTGATGTCATTGTAGAGAAACCACTCCACAGTCTTCGAGTTACCGTTTGGTGCGCGGTATCTGGCAATGGAATGATTGGTCCTTATTTCGTTGAAGATGATAATCAGAATCCACTTACTGTCAACCAAGAACGTTATAGAGAGAAAATTATTATACCTTATGTGACAGATCTAAATAACTTTTGATGTGCACAAGATGGTGCAACGAACCATTCAGCTGTGCGCACCTTAGACTTACTCCGTCAGCATTTCGATAATAGAATAATTTCTCGGGGAACAGACTTCGAATATCCTTATCATTCACCTGATCTGACGCCACCTGGCGCATGCATTTGGGGCATAATGAAAGAAAAAATATTTCATTCGGAAAATCCGCCGGCGAATATTGCCGAACTACGGGAAATAATACAAAATATTTTTTGGCAGTTCCATCAACCACTTTTTATAAATATGAAGCTTGTTTGCTGAACACTTACATTACAGAAATTAAAAATTTATTTGTATAGTTATCTGTATAGTTTAAGGTAATTTCAAAATATGGACCCTAAAGACATTTACTATTTTTGTTAATAACATTTTTTGATATCTTCTAAAACAACCCATATACCGAACATTGTCATAAGGTTGGTACATCCTGTATATATATAATTAAATTTATGTTATTGGCCGACTAATGGGTATTAAACCAGAATTTTTGGGGTAAAACGGTTTTAAAGAAAACTCTTTTACTTGTTTTCCAAGCTTTCGAAATATGTTTATTTCATTTTTAAGGAATAAGTTCGAGTTAAAACAAAATTGGTGTTAACAACTTGGTAAATATAACATAAAAACTATTTTAACTTTAATTTGGAATTTAAAAATTCCAGTCAAATTATTTATAAAACAAAATAACGTCATAATTAATAAACAACTTAATTGCTTATAATAAAATTTAATAATAAAAGAGTAGAAAATAATAGGTTATAATTTAGAAAGGGTGGCTCGTAAGAAAAAAAGTATTGATACATTATTTATAAATAATTTTATGATCTACAATTTTTGTCTTAGGTACTTTTATGATAACACTTACCGTTTTGCTGAAAATCGCGAAAAACTCATTTTTTTAACTTTTGACCTTGAATAATTTTTTTTCCTTAAATAGGAATGATGGGGAACTTCTAGACATTGTTTATAATTATGTTTTGAACAATTTCACAGTAATGTCTAAATTGACCGGACTAAGTTTCCTTTGAACCTATTATTAGCTTTGGACTTTGTTAAGAAGTGCAGACTGGATGGCGAATTGTGACCCTTAGGGGTGAGCCACAATAAGCCCTAGTTTGGCCGCAGTGGAGGGGTGGGAAACGCCCCGCTCACATTGAACCTAACCTAATCTAGCTTTGACCCACATTTGAGCAATATTTTTATTTATCTGCAATAAAAAATCTTTTGTTACAGTTTTTACAATAAATAAATATTTCGTATAAACAACCGGGTTTCTTTAATCCTTTATTTTGAATAAAAAATTAGGATACTTCCTAAATAATATTTAAAAAATAAACAAACATATTTGTCAAAGATTTATTTTGCATTTTTGTTTGTCATAATAAGTCACATATATTTGCTTTCGTTACTACGAAATTTTAAAAAATCAAATTTCGCCAAACAATAATAATACATACAGTGTAGCTCAAACCGACATGTTCACATATTTTCAAAAATTTAAATTTACAATTTGTTGTAGGAGGTTTAAAATCAACCAATATAAAATCAATCAAATTTATTAACTAATAGTGATTCAAAATATTGGTTGTTGGTTGAATAGAATATTGACACAACCCCAACATTTTAAACCATCATAAATTAAAATAATTTGAGAAATAATTATTAATATGATTATTATAAGAAAAACAACAATTGATTCAAAATATACTGTTCATGCGTACCCGAATTATTATGATAAAATCTCACTCTAATACCGATATCTTATTTGATGAAAGTCCTCGTTTTATATCACAGGTTGATACCACTTGATTTCACTACCTAAACAACCGCTGACAAGTTGATGGTGCACCGGACTAAATTTACAAGATACGACTACATCTTTGTGATAATCGTTCATTTTTATAATAGTCTTAAGTTGTTGCGGATTATCAGGTACGCATTCCGATAGTTCTCGACAATGATCATCGAAAGCTAACAATCTAATGCCGCGATCGTAAGGTGAACATATCACTCTACCATCCGCTGAAAAACACAATTCTTTGATGAAACCTTTACCAACGTTCTTCTCTTCCACAAAGTGCGTCATCCTTGGTATATTAAGGACGATCTTGTTGCTCTGTTCAGGATGTTGTCGAAAATAGGTGTTGAAAGACGCGTTTACACCTGCAAAAAAATTGGAAATAAATATAATAATCACAAAAATACTAACTTATCTACGAGGGTTGCCTTTTATATTTCGGGATTAGAAAACAAAATAGTATATTAAACTTCGCATTCCCTATGGAATTCTGTTATGACACGAGTTCAAGTTTAAAAAACGAACCGCGAAGCGATGAGTTTTTTAAAGAACGAGTGTCACAACAGCCATATGAAATAAGTTGTTTATAATATTTTTTATATTTTGCCATTTTATCATTTTTTAAATTAATTTATTATTTGCATGTAAATTACCTATAGATTAGAAAGAAGTTTATAGATAGCCGACTCTAAGGGTTTCACAAATTTTGTGGCAAGAGATGGAAGTGCATCTCAATAGTTGTGGGGGTGGCGCAAATAAGGATTGGAAATCTTGGAGGGGGGTAAATAGTATGTATTTATATTTGTTTAGTCCAATAATCCAAAGATCCAATCTAAGATAAAATGGACGAAAGAAAACAAAAGTATTATGTCAGCAGAATGTCAATTACTTCAAAATTCGTTCGCAGTTCATTTACGAACAGAAAAGACCACTCGTAGTAAATCGAGAATAATCGCAAACTGTATGAACGGTCAAGAATAGCAAAACTCTTGGATCGTTCGCAGTATTCAAACTTGCGAAGGACCTTGAAAATTGTGAACGGTCAAGAATAGCGGCCCTGAGATTACAGAGCTGTAATTTAGAAAACAAATCAGAAACGGAAAACAACAAGAAAAATTCAAATGTACAAAGTACAACAAAAAAATATTTAACCTTCTCTCAGATAAGTACAATCTGCAAAATATTTGGGTCTGTATTGAAAACATTAACAATAACAACTTAGGAAGATTGCATCCTATATCAGTTGGTAATATACTTTTTAAAAAACTCAAACTAACAAGTATATTATAAACAATAATAAAAAATATCTCCGTTTTAACGCAACTTCCACTTTTAATTAAAAAATTGGGTTTTTAATTACAATGACAGCCGTTTTGCATCGTCAGATTGACATACTGATGTTACATTTTGTTTGTTTGTAGCTAGTGTAACCATTTCTAAAAATAGACGTGAGGATACTAAACAATAAAGGATAATTTATGCGACCGCACGCTTCAGGGCCGATAAGAAGGGTGTATGAACCCTTATTGAAAAAAGGACCAAGTACCTACCTCGTCAAGTTCAGTTGAATTACGACAGTCTCATCGTCCGGTTTACCACTATTAACAAAATGTTTATATCCGTACTCTTTATAAATATATTTTTATAATAAGAATTATTATTATTATTTTCGAAGTTTACAGTTCAGGTGTGGAGTGTAACTTACAATCCCGTAATAGTTTGTGCGTTTTGTTTTGTGTTTTATAGTTATTAATTAATGGTTAAGTAAGATTAATTAACATAGTTGTGTATATAAAACAAACAATGGGGAAATCTCATAGGCGGAGACAGAGCTCCAGTTCAAGTAGTGATTCGTCACGTGTACGTTCTCGGGAGAGATACAGGAGAACCGCTACTGAAAAACGCCGTTCCCCGCGCAATGATCGAAGTATGGAATGGAAAAGTTTGATAATTAAAACATTCCCGGATCATATTCATTACGCTAAAGTTCGAAGAAAGATGCTTTGTCGTACCAAACAAGCAAGTGAACCGATGATGTGCTATTATTTTAAGAAAATGGAGCTGATTAGAACCTGTTAGATTACTGGCAAAAATACTGTTGCTTGTATAATAGATGGTATACCCAATCCTTCTATTCAAAATGCAGCTAGAGTTGGTCGTTACACAACACCAGAGGCTCTTTTCCAAGAATATTTGGCAATGTTGCGTGAAGAAGGCAACATCGGTAATTATTCATTAAGTGATCAACCTAATTAAAATCGACGTGTAGACTTTCGCAATTTACAAAGAGAGGGCAGAAAATGTAAACCGTACTCCCGCCCAGAAAAGACTGCAAATGGAATAGAAAATATAAAGTGTTTAAACTGCAAGATGAGGGACCATTATCAATCAAACTGTTCAAAGCCGAAATTGGAGTGTTCGAAGTGTCATCTGTTAGGACATGATGCCGAACACTGCAGAGTCAAATCTGGTAGGTTTGTTAATAGGGGTAAGTCAGTATTTATTTTACTTCTTTCTGCTAACGATCAGAATACCAATAATTGTTATTTTATTGATTGTAATGTTAATGCGCTGCTGTCACAATCCGAGATTCAAATGCTCAAAGTTTAGGTTTGTTACGCAAACCAACATTGGTTAGTTTACGAGGTTACTGTTAATGTTTATTTTAAAACCATCAATTTGACGGTTGATTTCGCAACTTCTACTGTTGAGGCCCTTATAGTACCTGATGCGGTACAATCTATTCCCATTATCGTAGGTCAGCCATTTTTAAATAATAAAAATATCACTGTTGTATTAAAAGGAAATCAAATTAGGCTATATAACGAAACTACCAATATTGATCCTGATTCGATCGATAAATTTCTGTTACATAAAATAAGTTTATATGCAAAGCGTAATACCACCGAATTTTATGGGTCAAATTCAGGTAGTAAATGATGAATGCCAAGACGAAGTATTTATTGACCTTCAATAAAGAAATTGGTGCAATAACACTCACATCTTATTACCGTGTGTAATAGATCTCAATACTGATTGCTCAATACCTGTCTTAAATATTTCCGATCGACCTTTATGTTACGAAAAAGGAAGAGTCGTTATAAGAGGATATACATGTTACGAAAATTGTACCGGCAATGTTGATGTTAGGGAGTGTCTCAAAACTTATATTTCACCACTTTATCCAATAACATTTGAAGAAATTAGAAATCAAATCAATCCCAATTTAAATAAGAATCAGTGTCAGGTTTTAGTAAATCTTCTTAATAAGTATCGTACCTGTTTTGCAAATTCTTTACGAGAACTTGGTAAAACAAATGTCGTAAAAAAAAAAAAAAAAAAATTTGATTGCATTGATCGATAACGAGCCAGTGACGTACAGGCCTTATCGCTTGCCTTATGCAAATAGACAGATAGTGAGAGAAATGGTAAAGGAACTAATGGATAATGGTATTGTGCAAGAATCAGAGTCAGCATATGCTAGTCCTATCCTGCTTGTTAAGAAAAAGTCCGGAGAAGAACGTATGTGCATAGATTACCGTGCAATAAACCGAAAATGTCTGAAGATGAACCAACCTTTACCACGACTCAACGACCTTTTAGACAATCTGGATGGCAACATATTTTATAGTACCCTAGATTTGGCTTCAGGCTACCACCAGATCCCGTTAGACGATGATGCCATTCCAAAAACAGCATTTGTCACGCCTGACGGGCACTATGAACATTTAAGGATGCCATTTGGTTTGGTAAATGCTCCTGCAGTGTTCCAGAGGACGATTAATAAGGTACTAGGACCACTTCGTTTTGACAAGGCTATGACATATCTTTATGACCTACTTATTCCATCTAAATCTGTTGATCAAGGTCTTGAAAGGTTGGAGATGGTGCTACAAGCGTTTACGAACGCAGACATGACTTTTAAGCTAAGTAAATGCCATTTTCTGCAGACCCAAATTGAGTACCTTGGACACGAAGTTACAAGCAAGGAAGTGAAGCCCGGATGTGGAAAAATTAAAGCGGTATCAGAATTCCCAACTCCAAAAGATGTCCATGAAGTTAGGCGATTTTTGGGCTTAGCCAGCTATTTCAGGAAATTTGTTTATGGTTTTGAGTCCATTGTCAAACCTTTAACTAGCCTTATAAGCAAAAATTCCATTTTTACGTGGAATGAAGAACAAGAAAACGCCTTCCAGGAGGTCTAAATCCTATTGAAAAACAACCTGTACCAATGAACACGTTGCACATTAACCACCTAGGTCCTTTTGTGAAAAGTGTCAAGAAAAATGCTTATTTGATAGTAGCAGTAGACAGCTTTACTAAATTCACATTTTTAAAGGCAGTTACAAATACAAAAACAGTTCCTGTCCTTAATTTCTTAAACGGTATTTTTGATACATTTGGAGTGCCTCGTAGAATAATCTGTAATCGATGTACTGCTTTTACGAGTAAATAGTTTACAGAATTTTGCTTAAGGTTAGGAATTAAGCGAGTATTGTGTACCACATCTACTCCAAGTGCTAACGGCCAATTGGAGCGGATGAATCGAATGATACTTTCAGCATTGATGGCCTCAACCGATGACGAAACGCGTTGGGATCAGGCTGTAAGTGGTGTTAAGTGGTGAATTAATTCGACGGTTAATTCCACGACAAGGAAAAGTCCCTACGAATTGTTCTTTGGTTATCGACCTAGAGGAGTTCACATTGCCTTTTTGTCGACACAAGTAAGTCACGATAATCAATTGGATTTGGCAGAATTGAGAAATGACGTTTCTCAGCGAATCAATGCCAAACAGGATTATCAGAAAAAGTATTACGATAAAGCGCATGCGTCTCCAATAAAGTTTGGAGTTGGAAAACAAGTACTTGTAATGAAACCTAAGGGTTCTAATGACGGTCAAAGCAGAAAGCTTGAGCCACGGTTTAGAGGACCATTTCACGTTACGAAAGTGTTAGATAACGATCGTTACGTGATCGAAGAATTGCCTGGATCTAAGAGATCCTATATAGGGATTTGTCCCTCGGAACGAATGAAACTGTTTACTGCTGGTGGAGCCTCTAACGAGAGCGACACGGATAGTGAATAGTTCCATTTGTTTATTTTTTTTGAAAAGTGTTCTAATGTTTGCTATTTTTTTTATCTGCAGATAAACCTTCACGAGGCACAGCGATTACGAGCAAAAGTTTTACGGACTTTTGTCAGTCGTTAGGTATTAAACGTGTTTTATGCTTCGAGCATATATATACTAACGTGTGGACAGCGTCCAGGTGGGCTTTGTTTTGTATCAGGGGGAAAAATAAATGTCATATAGTGTCCAGCAATCTCATTGGTCCGTTTTGAATTTTCGTGTCAAGTCGAATTGTCACATATGCCATTATTGTCAATTTGTTTTGCATCTAGAGTTATTTTTACAATTTAATAGTATTTGGATATTACTTTTAAAGCCATTTTTTTAAATTAATTTGAGTATATATTATATAGTGAGAGTTTGTGTGATTTGTAAATATAAAAAAAAATATGAAAATGAATCATCAAGGTCGTTTTACAAGTAAATATGCATTAGCGTCTCTTACACTTGTTTAAAAATAGGAAAATGCTTAAAGCAAATATACCGCCATATTATTAAGAATACTGAAAATCTAGAAATGTATGCAATAATTTCAACTTTCTATTTTATAAAATATCTTATGATTCCATGTAAATAATTAATTACTATTACTACTTAAATTCAAGTCTAAAAAAAAAAAAAAAAAAATATTTTGTTGCATGTTTTAAAATGTATTATAAAGGTATTCATTTCAAGCCCCTAAAAATGATACGACACTGGCTGTAGTGTCTGACAGTTTCCCCTGTGATGCGGAACAATCACTATTGCTTGCTGTCTCTACGTTATATGCTCGTGGCTAATGGGCAAGTGGAGAGGATGAATTGCTCAATCCTGTCGGCCCTTATAGCTTCCATTGATGATGAATCCCGTTGGGATGATTCAGTGAGTAAAGACTTGGAAGCTACACGTAAGGAGGTAGTAGAGATGCCCCTGTTAAGCATCTCTACTAGGTTAGGTAGTAGGCATGCCCCTGTTACGAAATACGTAGTTGGCCAACATGTGGTGGTTCAAGCCAGTAAAGCCTCCAATGACGAAAAGAATAGAAAGCTTGAACCCTGGTATAAAGGTCCTTTTGTTGTAACAAAAGTACTGGATAACGATAGATATGTAGTTGACGAAATACATGTTCTAACGTTGTAGGACAGCTTATACGGGCATTTGTCCTTCTGAAAGGGTAAAACCTTTCATTACTACTGTTACTGACGATGAAGACAGTGGTAACGAATTAACAGTAGACAAATAATGTGTTTTGTCACTGTACTATTTAATCATGTTATCATTTGACTAATGCTTTGTTTTTTTTTGTTTTGTTTAGGTAAATCCAGCTTCACGAGGGCGTGAAGAAAAGTCAGGTAGGCCGACTGTAACCATTTCTAAAAATAGACGTGAGGATACTAAACAATAAAGGATAATTTATGCGACCGCACGCTTCAGGGCCGATAAGAAGGGTGTATGAACCCTTATTGAAAAAAGGACCAAGTACCTACCTCGTCAAGTTCAGTTGAATTACGACAGTCTCATCGTCCGGTTTACCACTATTAACAAAATGTTTATATCCGTACTCTTTATAAATATATTTTTATAATAAGAATTATTATTATTATTTTCGAAGTTTACACTAGGTACCTGATGTTTAGGTAGACCAAGTATGGAAGCAATAAGACATAACAATATTTAAGCCTAGATGTTATTACACCTAAGGGATTATCCTGGATGTTCTTCCCTCTAAGATCAGTGCAATGATATAGAAAAACCAGGAAAAAACTATATCATGCTGATCTTTACAATAACTTAATGTTACAATTACGTCTTATCTATGTATCTATGTATAAAATGAAGACTCAATCAAAGTTAACATTTTAATAGTGGAGAACTTCCAAGATTTATTTTTTCATTAACAACTTTAAATTGTGGATCTGCTAGATGTCTTTTTATTTCCAGTTCATCAAGAAAATCTAAATTTTTTTATTACAAGTGTGTAGTATTTGGATGTCATTGGTGTGTAAGAGTGTGGTTGGATGTTCAAGTAGGTGTTTTGCATGATTTGACTTATCTAGCATTACATTTTGGACAATTAATATTGTAAACACCACATTTTTTTTGGGTAATTGTGTTTTTACATTTAACAATTTTGTACCAACATTATTTTGTGTTTTAAATTATATTAATGCTGATGTTGCCAAATATATTATTTTTGAAATTGTATTGGAATTACTTCCACAATATGTAATATTTTTATAACTTTTAATTTCTTTAGTTTGTTTAAGAAATATTAGTAGTAGTGACACTTTCTGTTATTTCTTATTAATTAATGTATTTTTTATCAAATGAATTGGATAGCCATTAGATGTAGCTATTTGTTTTATGATATCAATTTTTGTTAACAAAGTTAATTTTGTCCATTGGAATTGAAAATGTCCTATGTATCATAGAATTATGGACAAAATTAACTGATATTGAAATATTGAAAATGATATTTCTTATAATACAGATATCTAAGGAATTTATTCTGAACCCTTTCCACCATTTTCAAGGAAGTTGCATATTCAGAAAACCAAAGAATTGATGCAAAATCTAGTTTAGGTCTTACCAGAGCAAAGTAGAGAATCTTTAAGGTGTTAATGTCGTCAAAGTTTCTGGTTTGTCTTACCTATAACATATCCCAACATCTCATTGGCAGCAGAAACAATGTGCGGCATAAGAAAAAACATCATTATATATTACACCCAGATCTTTAACTTATGTGTACCTTGTCAAAGAAATTATTTTACAAAATTCATTCTTGACTATGGTTTTATATTGTACGGATCAAAAAGTAAGCAGATTTTGACCAAAATAGATATCTTCCAGCATACTGGTTTGATGGTTTGTGTGGGAGCCAAGTAGTCTACCCTAATATCTCCTCTACACGTTGAAGCGTTAGAACCTCCTTTGATTTTTAGATGAGACTACATTAGTGAAAAACTTATAGTTAAAATTGCATGTGTGGACAGCTTATTATATATTCAAGAATAGATTCTCTAAATATAGATGATATGACAAAAAGCTATTGGAATAATAAAAATTCATCCTTTTAACTTATTTATAAAATTTATTTTAATTGTTAGTTAAAAATTAGGATATAAACCAGGAAATATTGCATGGAAATTAGAATTAAACGACTACCTTTCTTAGGAATTAACATCAAATTTCTTAATTAGCTAAATGACATAGGCTGCATAAAAATTAAAAGTAAAATGTTTATTGGAACAGTTGGTGAAATTAATTGGTACACAAGAAACGTTATGTATTACTAATGTGTTTTGGTAATGGAATTCCTATTATTCCTATAATTCTGTTATACTCATAGTATACCCAAATTTGAAAATAATAAGGCATTTATAACACACAATAGATCTTATAGGTAGAAGTGTACTTATCTCCCCTAATTTCATACATCATACAACACACCTAAAAACACTTCCATAAGTAATAAAATAAATATGACTATTTATCTTGGAACCAAAAGCATACCATACCAATGTGCATATTTGGTTGCATAGACAATGCAACTCATAGGTACAACTTTTTTATAAAAGTATTTATGTTACCAAAAGATAGTATTTCTTGTTCTAACTAAACAAGCCAAAGTTATTTATTTACAAAAATTAAAAGTTTTTTCTTCATTAATCTTGCTTAAATTATTACGTTCTGTGCGTTTTTAAAAAATATCACTCATGTGTGATATTGCTTCTTCTTTCCTTATTTTTTTGAACGCGTATGATATTAGTAATTTTCGAAGTCTCAAAACTAGGTGTTGGGTGTCGTTTTCATAGAGGGTAGTAGGAAAGAATGTTTAAACTACCTTTCAATTATTCAATTTTCACAGATGAAGCACGTGCAATCCTAGAAGCTTTAATGTATTCTAGGGACATACATAATTCGTTCATTATTGTACCAGATTTACAATCAGTTTATTCTGCACTTCAAAGCTCAAATATACCCAATTATAATCATAATCCCTACATTTATCATATTAAACAAATTCTTACTGAAACCACAAACAAAAACAAAGTTATCAATTTTATTTGGGTAAAAGCCCATATTGGTTTAAAATAAAATGGACATGTAGATTCTATGGCTAATGCAGCAAAATGTATTTCTAAAGATCCTTAAGATAATACTTTATACATTTCTGATGCCTTTCTTATTTGTAAAAGAAAGCAAACAGAGCAATGGAGAGTCTCATGGAAGACTTTCTGTTACCAAAAGTCAACACAATAGGTATATATCTATTCAACCACATATTCCATCTTTCAGATGGTTTTAAAACTCTTTCTCGTAAATATATAACAACGCTAATTAGATTGCGATTTGGGCATACTTGCTATTAAGCCCATCTGGCAAAAAATTAATATTTATTATTCAAATTTATGTGAAATATGTCAAGCAGAAGGTTATGAAAATAATACATTTTTTAATTGCTCAAAATACAGAGATTAATTGAATATTGTAGGCAGAAAGGAGTTTTTTATTATATTCTTGGTGAAAAGATTGTATTAAACAATAAGGGAAGTTAACAAACCTTTGTTACTAAGAAATGTCAAGACATTATTGATAACAATGAATAATTAGGCAATCAGTAATAAAGTTTTTAACTGGCAAAAATAGTCAAAATACTTGGTATGTCATGAATAGTGTGTAAAAATTAGTTTTGTTCTTCTATAAATTTTAGAAATTGGTCAGTTATAGTAATAATTTAGGTCTGATCTTAAACAAATAACAAAGATAAAGTTATTAAAATACCAATACTATGTAATTTGCTAGCTGTCTCTGCATTGAAAAAAATAAATAATATAAAATGGGCAGTTTAAAAATGCATTTAATTAACTTACCTATAAGGCCTGTATTTAAAATGCCCATTGAAGGTAATTGCAAATTTTCTACATTATTTTGAGTAACCTGGCTAAAATCTCTGTTGTGGTTATTGTATTCTTCTAAAGAAATATAACCCATCCAAAGGTCTGTGGGACGAGAATACGTTTCGGGTTCGTTTTCTTGTGGTAATACTTCTGTCACATAAGTATAAGCATTTTCATAGTCTTGGGGATCCCGAGTTTGAATGTCATGTACACAGGTCCACTAAAAATATTTTAAATCTACATTTTAAATTAAAATATTAATGTTTCCAATACAATAATTTCAGTTTTGTTAGAGATTAATTATTTTCAAAATGTCACAGTTGCCAAATAAAAATAAATTTGTAATTTAAATTTTGCTAAACTAAAAAATCCTTACTACTTCCTTTTCTTCTGCACTTAAGTTTCTAGACACTGCACACCAACCATGAGGATGTATTTGTAAGGAACTAATTACTTCAGCCTCATTTGGAAAATCATCTATAAATTCTATCCTATTTCTTTTTCTTGTAGGTGAAAAAAGATAATTGTAAATTGTACCAACTGGAAAGCATTGACCACTAATTTGCATCAACCTGTATAGACTTGGCTAAAAATGATTTTTAAACATTACCATTATTTATTTAGGGGAATGTTCATTATATTTCATTCAAAGTTATTTGGACATCAACAAGTTTATTTATATCTACATCTCTTCTAATTTTCTTAAGCAGTTTAAGATCATGACTTAAAATACTATCTACCTTAACAAAGTTAGAATCATAATATCACTACTATTACAATGCAAACTAGTATTTTACCAAATATTTTACTAATTATTTACCATGAAACTATAAGTCATTAAAACAGTGCTTACCCTAAATGATCTGAGATCAGTAGCTAGAGTAAGTAAATTTAAATCATGAATAATAATCATAAAACCATTTGTAGTTGAAATAACCATTTTTGTTCCATCTTCAGTTAACTTCATTCTCATTAATCCATTCATCAAAAAAACTTTATCATACATCATATTACTTTCATTGGGACTTTTTAAATTCCATGCATAAATACTACCATCAAAAGCAGAAGTTACCATTACATTATCTTTTTCAGACCATTCAATGTTTTTAACCTAAAAGTGTCTTCTATAATTACATGTATAAATCATTATATGTAGATGTATATACCCAATTTGAATGGCCTCGAAGAGTTTTTATACAACACTTTAATTTTCTTATGTCCCATATTTTAATTGAAGTATCATCTGAACATGTTGCAAACTGTTTGTCATTTAAAAACCTAAAAAAAATTGTTATTTAGTATTTATTTGAATATGTGTAAGTAAATAATTAGTACCTGACACAATTTACACAATTCTGATGAGCTTCTGTAACAGTATTTATTAATTTTTGGTTAGCAGCATCAAAAGTTAAAACTTGTTTCCCTTCGCAAGCTGCAACTAACAATTTCCTAGGAAAAAAGAAAAATCAGGAATTTTTATAATGTCTTTAAAAATTAAATTACCCATCAAGACTAAATTCCAAATTAAATATACCTCCTAAATTACCAGGATATTGGACT
Source organism: Ophraella communa (assembly GCA_035357415.1). Taxonomy (NCBI): domain Eukaryota; kingdom Metazoa; phylum Arthropoda; class Insecta; order Coleoptera; family Chrysomelidae; genus Ophraella; species Ophraella communa. Next base: position 7,007,640 of record CM068984.1, read on the forward strand.
GGATGGCCAATATCAAACTGATAGAAACTACTGTACAATTTAAATGCTATTGTATTATCTAAACTAAACTGATATTGTTTAAAGCCGATTGATCTTTTTTCTATTTTATCCAAAAAGCTTACAGTGCATTTTAAATCACTTCCTACTCTTTGTGGATTACTTATATCTGATTCCATCATTAAAAGTAACTTTTCATTTTCTTATATAATGAATTATCTAGTACACATTATCAACTAAAATGTTTTCATAATATTAATGTTTTAACTTTTAAATCCATTGTTTCCATCATAACCTTAAGGATTACTGACGTTATCCTTGTCAACCTTGACTTTTTAAAATTTTCTAAGCAACCAATACGAAACAGTATAACGAAGTCACGTGATTTATAATAGTTCTGGCTAACTTTCCAAAGGAATAGACTTCATTAAGTAGGTATTCAATAAAATATGTGTAAAAAATATTGTTAAATAAACTAAGCTTTTATTCTAGTTTTTGATTATTGACATTAATTGTACAACTGCTGTTGCCAGCAATATGTATTATTGGAGTTGTTGATGGATTTACAGTGTCTGTAATCGCGGAAGACAACAAAAGTTTCGCCCTTTTGAATCATTCTTACAATCTTGTTTTTGCCTTCAAACGATTTTTCTAATACTTATCTGCAACTGAAGAACTCCTCCATCCACCGTGCTGTTTTAGAACTTTAAGGTCAGCTCCAGCATTGTCCAACAACGTTGAGGATGTCATCCTGAAACAATGACCTGTATACTTTTCTGGTTGGTCTAGTATTAAGAAATCAGATGTTTTCTTAGGTGCTCCACCAACAGTATCTATACTAGCTCTTTGAGTCAGACATTTTCCTTGTCTATAACCCACCAAAAGAGCTTTCAGGGAGACGTGTTGCCGTAAATCCATGTATTTTCTAAACACATCCAAATAGTGAACCTCATCACTGTTAATCACAGTGAAAGCTCGTCGAATATGCTCGTTTAAATTATAGATCTCGTCCCTTCGGCAACCTGCAGCAACTCCAAGTATTTTATCACTTTGAGTAATAGATATTCTTTATCTGGAAAGTCCCTCATAAAGCTTTCAATTTGTTCCTTTGTCAGCACCTTCGACTGGTTTAACTGATTGTCTACATTTTGTTTTTTCAAAAAAACTATCAACTTTGGGAAACTTGATATGTTAAAATTCTCATTAATCTTAATAATTGATTTTACCATCTAGTATTTGGACCATAATGAAGAAGGGTTGAATGTTTTTGACTGAAAATTAAAATCAATGTGTTAATGTCTCTTCTGAAGAGGTTTTATCTTTTAACGAAGTAACTCTGATGTTATAAGTCGAAAGCGCTTAGTTAAAGAATTTAATATACTTTACACACTTAACCTACGGTTTTTAATATACCAAAAATTTTCCTTCCTTTATTATTTCATCAAGTCAGTGTGTACAAAGTCTACAGTTTTTCATTTATAATATGTATTAATTTATCCGATCGTCAATTCCTTATTTGCCCCCGGAATGGAATTTAGTTTATTAGAAATTAGAAATAGTTTTTTATTATTCTTAGTAAGATGGACTTCCAAAAAGGGTTAGTACAATTAATTGAATAATTATTTTATTAAGTTTTAAATACACTTGTGCAATAAAGTTTGTTGTGAAAAAATCTAATCCTTGTATTTTATTTATTTTTTGAATTGACATATTTTATTACAGCCATAGTCCAAATTAAGTTGGGGTGCTAGGGGGGGTCCAAGCCCCCCTAGCTCACCATTAGCCCCCCCTAGCTCACCATTAGCCCCCCCTAGCTCACCATTAGCCCCCCCTTGAATTTTTAAATTTTTTGACCAAATTGTACAGCTAAATATTATGTTGAAATTATTTTCAAAATATAAAATTAAACTTTAGAAATCAAGCAGTATCATCCGCCAATATCTGATACTACGAAATTGCTACCAGATATTGGTGCCACAATGTACTGAAATTTGGATATTTCTATCAGCCGGCCATGTATTCCATGTATTCGAGTCAACCTGAATAAAATTTGTTCAATTTTGCACTGATAACTAGTCTTATTTTTGTTAAAATATTAATTAAAACAAATTTAGTTTCAACATATTTTTATTGAGGTGATTTGCAATGAAACGGGACAAAGTGCCATGTCTAGACTCTTATTATTTTTATTAATTAACTTAATATAATAATTACACTATGTAATCCTTTACTAAAATTGTAACATGCATGTCCTTGATACTTTTTTTTTATAACTCATCTGAGATTAGTATGGTGGCTGGTTAGACGCAGTGGGTGACAATGTTTTTCATACGATTTTGGGGTAGTTTGGGCGTGGCACCTAAAAAAAATTGCCACCTGAAAAAATGGCGGGCTGTTTGGGTTCTATTTCTATTCCATATATAGCCTTGGGGCTTAAGCCCCCCCCAAAAAAGGACTCTAGTTGCGCCTATGCCAGCAGATCAACATCGCATAACCCACAAGGCAAGGGATAATTTTAACTTTGTGGTGTACCATTAAACTGTACCTGTATTGGCATAAAATAACTATTGACAATTGGGAGAAGGAACTCAGTTTTGCTCTGCATTCTATCCGTTCTCTTCTTTGCACAAATCCCATCAAACACCGCATGAACGTATGCTTGGCATCCATGGAGAACAGCTAAAGGAGAATCAATGCCAACATGGCTCATGACTCCTAGGCCCGTGCTTGTTAAAATAAATGTAAAAACATCTAAATAAAATTCGATTGATGCTATTAAGATTCTGTATAATAACGTAATAATTCCCACATTTACTTATGAAAGTGGCATATGGGGTCTTCGATACTTGGAAGAAGTAGAAAGAATCCAAAATAATTTTTGGAAAAACTGCTTCTTTCTTCAAAAATCGACAGCTGGTTATTAGATAAGGACAGAAATTAATCTTGTTAAAATGGGCTACTTTATTTTAAAACAGATGAGTATAGAATTGTTACTTAGATTAAAAAATACAAATCCAGATAGATATGTTTACAGAGCACTCATGCGTCTGAATGCTCTGCAAAAGTCTAGTGTAGGCTCCTTAAAATATAACTGGCTGTATCTGTTAAAAAACTGTATAATGCATGCATTATACTGTAAAATAGATCTAAATATTAATACCATCAATGATACAATTAAGAAAACAATACAAACTTCAAAAATAAAACTGTCCAGGAAGACTTGTATAGAATTCTTAATAGCACATACCATCCCATATATAAATTACTCCTACAACGTGAGCTTGACAGTAAAAAAAAATATATGACCAATACAATACCATTTTATTTAAAAAGACTATTAGCGCAACTTAGAACAACCAATAGATACAATCTCTTTATATATAAATAATTGCTCTTATAAAATCAAACAGAAATCAACTTGCACAATCTGTAACCTTTTAAAACCTGAAACTTTAGAACACGTTCTTCTGGTCTACCCTTTATACAATAGCCTAAGAAAAGAACTTATCCCCATCAGTCACCACTCAGATGACCTAGAAGCCTTACTATGTACCTATGAAAAGTCGGAAGTACTCAAACTACATTGCTACTTCAGCGGAGTAATGAAACTTCGAGCTTTTATTATTAGGTGCGTTCTTTTTGACTGAGATCTCAGTTAATCTCAGCTCACATCGGTAATGTGCGCGTTCTTTTCGATTCACTCACTTCGAAGTGAGCTGAGTTTTTTCCTCCCCCTTTACCGATGCTGAATGTGCTATGCGGGGGTATCAGTTAGAATTGAGTCGGAAATAAAGTGGTGGGGAGCAAGAAATCGTAGGTCGCGCGTTTGTCGTTCTTTTTGGTGCTTACTCACACCACTTTATATCAGATCACTTCAATTGAAGTGAGCACTGAAGTGAGCTGAGATCTCAGTAAAAAAAACGCACCTATTAATGAATAAAAAAGGCAATCCAATTTGATCCTCCAAACTTCACTCTTAGTATACTTATACTTTTAGGGTTCTCCACAGAATACATACATATTATATATATATTTTTTTAAATTTTTTTTTTATTTTTTGTTAAATTTATTTAAGTAATGTTATGTTATGTATTATTGTGAAATTAGTTTTTATTTTATATTTTTTATTTTTTTTTTATTTTTGTAATATATAATATGTAGGTACTTATATATTAAATTTTATGCAATGACCAAACTCCTTGTTCATGTTTATTAACGATAGAACAATAAACTTTATTTATTTATTATTTATTTAGATTTAAATAAGACCCGTTGGTGAAAGAAGCTAATGGGCTTATTCTGTACAAAAATGTTAGCGGTAACAGCGCTGTAAACTTTCAAGGTCGAGAGATGTTATGAAAATGCTATTCTGTACGCTCTACTGTAATTTACATCGATGTATTTTAACATTTTCGCTGTTAAAATAACGCCGACCAAAATATTCGACGTTAGGAGTGTTGAAACTGTCAAACTGTGTTTGTAATAGAATTGTAAATTTTCAAGAATTAAATCAAAATGAACAATATCATTCCATAATAGTAATAATAAAAATAAATATATAAAACTAATAAAATAATAAAACTTTCATTAAACATAACGATAACCTAAAAAGTCGGCAATTTCTATTAACCAACAATAAAAGTGAAGTTAGCTGCAATGTAATATTGTTCAGAATACGATTTTTAACCGCGCTGTTAAATTTGATTTAACATCGCGATGTTAGTAACATCGATGTTAAGTTTACAGCTGTTACGAATATTTGTACAGAATGACCCTATTAGTTCTTACATGAAAATCATTTTTACTCACATGTTAAACTTAAAGATGGCCGTGAAACGACTTTATCCAACAGACAATTGACGCTTTCGCCACCAATAAATGACGATGATAAGGTATTCGAACTTGCTAGAGATGACATCATTAGTGATCAAAACAATGATAACCCGCAGCAACTTCAAGATCAATCGATTAATGCGCCAGATAGAAGACTACTGACCAAAAATTGTTTGATCAATATTAAATATGTTTCACAAGACAAATGTTAAAAACGATCGGAAATTAATCAAAATGTTGGAAAGAAAACCTAATCATATAACCCTTAGTTGGGAAAATTTATTCCAGACCAAAAACAAACGCAAATTACAAATTTTGAATGCTATTAGGGAATGGCGAACTGTTTATTGGTAAGTGACATTAAGTTATAAGGACATATAATAAATAAAATAGGCATATTCGAACAAACTATAATTAAATCATTTTTTAAATCTGAGATTTTAGAGAACACAACGCTTTAAACTTTAAAAACCACTACTTTTTGAATGAATATTTCGAAAATTATAAATAATTTGAAAGTTTCATAAATTAAACCTTGGTTTATTAACTATTAGGAATTAATTAAAAGAATAAAAATACAATAGGAGACTTTCCTATTATAGAAGGTAAAATTGGTAAAGAGCAGCAGAGAAGTCATGTCTTGACCATATCTATACAATATAACAGACAATAGAGAAGAACAGAGCTAAAAACAAAGATATACACATGGCCTTTATAGACCTTAGGCAGGCATATGACACCGTGTCAAGGAAAGAACTTTACAAAGCAATGACAAACATAGGGATACCAACCAACCTAACACAAGAAATTAAGAACATATACAAGGAAAATGAAGCACACATAAAAATCGGAAATCAATTAGTTACTACATTCAAAACAACATGTCCAACGTCACCAACTCTGTTTAAAATATTTTTTGAATACGCTCTAACAGCCTGGAAGAAGAAATGTAGGGGTATGGGAACACGGATAAGGGACAAACATATCTACACGCTATGCTTCGCAGGTAGTGCTGGCGCAAGATGAGGAAGATCTCAGCTTTATGGTAAAGCTAAGAGAAGAATTCGAAAAAGTGGGGCTAGAAATTAACATAAAAAAAACAGAATACTTAGCAATATCGGAAGAATACATTAAAAATCTGGAAATAGAGGAAATGTTGAAATAAAAGGGACGAAGAAATTCAAATATTTGGGCTTTATACTTAATTTCAAGAAACGCAACTCATAAGAAGAAATAACAAATAGATTGGGCTAAACAAGACCTTGTATACGACAACTCCATAGCATAATTTGGAATAAAAGCATAAAAAAACAAAAAAATGATATACTCAACAATCATATTATGTAGTATAATGACATGCAGCAGAAATCTGGGTAATAAATAAAAAAACCAAAGGGGGATTCTAGCTGTGGTCTCACCAGAAGAGAAGATAACCAACGAAGAAATACAATACATATAGAGGGAAGGAGCACAAGAGGAACAAGTAGAAGAAGACGACGGAGATAATCTTGGTAAAACGAAGTCGAGGAAGCCATGACAA